>OX578152.1:42486520-43071520 GCA_951213105.1 Amaurobius ferox
ATTGGCGGAGTATATAATAAAGATCTACATACCCGTATGGTTCTCCATAAAGGCCAAGTCTTCGTACAAAGACGGAGTTAGACGCGTTTGGAAGATTTTACAACTGTCCAGATATTTGCCAACCAGTAAAGGAAAATCATTGATCCGGTCATTGGCCGAAAAGCGTATTTTGCACACCCCGAGAACATCCTATTACTCTCTATAGTCACGGACGAATGAAGTCATATCCGAAAATTCGGTGTTCTACGGATTCTTAAGTCACGCCAAATTAAGAGTGAAACTATACGGCACTTTGAAATTATTTCAAAATTGAACATGTAAGGTGATTAAATTACTTGTTTTTACGATCATTTTGGCAACTTTAGGTTCGTTCCGGAACCTGAAAATGTTAACCGATTTCCCCAAAATTTTAAATATGTTCGTTATGACAATTAAGGCAACTTTTACGCACTACCCGTTGTCAAAATTCGAAAAAAAGTTTTTTCGATCACTCCCTCCCCTCCCTAATTAGGAGGTTGCTACTGTTACTGTATTGAAGCAATGCTATCCAACATAGCAAACTCGTCAGGTGACGTAAAACCCACTCCACCAGTCCAGAGCTCCTGCTTCCTAGAATCTACGGCTAGCAAATGATAGAGTCCACGTGTTACAGCATTGTTCAACAACCAGTTCTACTCAGCACATCCTGAGTCTGGGAGTATTTGATCACGCGACAAGTTCTGCTATATTGAATAGCAAAAGAAACTACCCTTAGAGTAGCTATACTTCTAAGATCTATGGTTACCTACTAGTAAGATCTATGGTCTGATGTATCGTAAGGCATTGGCTGAAAGAGATAGCACCCAGTATGTTATTTTCAATTTTTGTTACGCGTCATACTTCCTGTGGGATATTTATAGAGTGTAAGTTAACTTTCTTAAACGTACCAACATTAACAGTTGTATTTTAGGGTCTGCGGATTAAATATTCCTTTTGTCTATTCTGGGTTGGGAATCCGCTAATACAAATTTCGCTCCTTAAATAATCAAAAGAATGTCTAATTGAATTTGGATCATGACAATATTAATGTATGAAAAATGCAATTTGAGCTTCATACTCTAAATTTTTCAATTTGCTTTATAATTTTATTTAAAAACACACATTTACAATTCAAAGACGACAGTTTGCAAACACTAAATTACTCTAGTACTCTCTATTATATGATTACATTTAGCTTCGAGTCAACTGATGATCTACATAGAACCGTGAAAATTTCAACTTGTTTACAAAAATATTTTTAATCTAATTAATACTTTCAATATAAATTGGTTGCAGATATAATATATTTTGTTTTGTTTTACAGGTTGTCCTGAACTTACTCTTGGTATTTTCAATTGCTGCTCAATTGAATGTTAAAGAAGACCCTCTACACACCATATATCCTATGAATACCGTTGAAGTTTCAACACAGTCTTTAAGATTAAATAAAGTAAAGAAAGGTCACACAGAAGACAATGCAAGAAAGTTCATTGATTTACTACGCGGCGGAAATTCGCAAATTCGAAACAATATTGATGAAAAATTTTCGAAAAAGGCTGAAAAGATTTATATTTATTCTGAACCGCAAGATAGCGTAGAATTTATTAGCAAAGATAGCGAAAACTTTCAAGATAATTCTGAAAAAACATTTACAACAGAACCCACAGGACTCACAATTTCGAAAAAATCTGAAGTAAAGGACAATTTCTCAAGAAGCTTATTCACCATTAAGAACAGTGAAGACCTATTAGGTTTTTTACAGACGTCTAATGATGCTTCCTTAACAGTAACAGCAAAGAATAGTTTGCAACAAAAGAAAAATATATCGGAAGTACATTTGGATCCATTGAAATCAAGTTCTGATTCCCAAACCGATAAAGTTCAATATTCCACACTACCTTCAAAATTTGTGAAAAGAAACTCGCAAAAATCTGAGAAGACAAAGAAGAAAATCGATTTATTCATTTCCAAACTGCAAAATTCTACCCAAGGTATTTCTATTAAACTTTTGAAGAAAGAGGGCAAAGGACGATATGAACGAGCATACACAGGGACACTAGTAACTTTTGTTGATTTGACTGATCCTTATTTAAGAATGCATACTCCCGCTATGCACAATCCACAGCCTTACAGTCAGTATAGTAGTTTAGTCAGATCAATTCCACATTATCAAATACCATTTATGCTAAATAACAGAATATTTCCTACCGTAGGTTGCAAGAAATTTTTCATTGGACCTCAAAGAAAACGACCTTCAGGAATGAATCCATCAATCCATTACAATCCATCAAATAATATTCCATCAAAATACTTATCAAATCGCCGCAGATATTTAGGAACAAAGCCTGTTTCATTCTGAAAGGTTCTTTTCCTGGAGCGCGTGTAAAACTGGGAAAGATCTCAAGAGTTTTGATAGGACCTCAAGTTTCTTCTAAGATAAAAAAAAAATAAATAAATTCAAGTTTTCAGGCACCCACTAAAAATTTATAAAATAGTAAATTCAGCTTTTTGTTATCCATCAAGTTTAAGTCTTTACACCTACCATAAGATACTTTATAAAATAGTAAATTCAGCTTACTATTATCCATCAAGTTTAAGTTTTAAGACACCTACTATAAGTCACTTTATAAAATAGTAAATTCAGTTCACTATTATTCGTCAAGTTCAATTTTAAACACACTTGATATAAGTTATTTTATAAAATGGTAAATTCAGTTTATTATTATCCATCAAGTTCAAGTCTTTGCCCCCACTGTTAGTTTATAAAATAATAAATTCGTCCTTCTATTATCAAGTTCAAGTTTTAACACGCCTACTATATATAAATTACTTTATAAAATAATAAATACAGTTTACTGTTATCCATCAAGTCTTTACACCTACTATAAGTTACTTTATAAAATAGTAAATTCGGTTTGTTATTATACATTAAGTTCAAATTTTAACACACCTACTATAAGCCCCGGGCACACAAACAGCTGCCATAAACCTTCGGGTTGGTCGTGTGGTCTGGGCCTTCTACACCTACTATAAGCCGGCCGCCCAAATTGCTGCTCTCAGTCTTCGGATGAGTCGGTCGGCCTGGACTTTCGACACCTACTATAAGTTACTTTATAAAATAGTAAATTCAGCTTCTAACTATCCATCAAGTTCAACTCTTCACACCTACTATAAGTTACTTTATAAAATAATAAATTCAGCTTACTATTATCAAGTTCAAGTTTTAGCACACCTATTATAAGTCTATAAAATAGTAAATACGACCTACTATTATCCATCAAGTTTTAGGATAACTGCTATAAGTTACTTTATAACATAGCAAATTCAGCTCATTATTATTATTCATTAAGTTCAAGTTTTAACACACATTTTAATACACATAAGTTTATAAAAATAATAAATTAAACTTAATTAGTATCCATCAAGTTCAAGTTTTGAGCCACTTACTAGAAGTTTATAAAAAAAAGTAAATTCAGCTTACAATTATTCATCATATAACTATGAAATTGTATAGTGAATAATTTAATCAAAAATATTTTATTATCAACCAACTATTTTGAAAAAATGTTAATTTCTTAGTAGAGAATGAAAAATACAGAAAAATACCTCTACATTTCTGATAAAATTTTTCAATGCTGATAAGTAAAATTTGATGTAAAACAATGAGTTTAAACTCCTAAAAGTATATATTATAAAACGCATGTAGTGATGTATTTCAAATGAGTCACAATAAATGTGTTATTACATTGATTTATATTGCAGCATGCAGCACAATATTTTCATTCTTTACTGTTCTTTATATTTTATTAAATACACAGTACTATAAAGGAGAGATCTTGTATAGATATCAAAAATTTAATTCTCAGATTTAAATAATTTAAATCATAAGTTCCCACGCTGTATTGTACTGTCCTCAACAGGCTATTTCATTTTCGAAGGAGGGGGGGGGGGGCAGTATGTTTTAAAGGAGTACTAAGAACTTTAAAAATCACTATTTTGAGACACGATGGATGCCATATTTCATTTTGAAGTGGGTCACGTGATCTCTTCATATAATGGTCACTTGATCTCTCCATATAAAGGGTGTAATTATTATTTTAATTTTCATTTTAAAAACTACTGAATATATTTTGCTGAAATATTTTTTATATATTTTGAGGGATAATTTGAATATTTCATAAAACTTTCGAAGCAATTTGTGAATTTTAAATCCGCTTAGAAAATGTTTGAAAAATTAGGTCCCATAGGTTTCCGCTTAGAAATTTCATAGATTCAATTCCGCTTAGAAAAAATATTTCATTTTTTCAACCCGGGTTCAATCCAAAACTAAATGGGTGATATTATTCATTTACAGGTCCCACAGACCGTCTGAACAACATACTAAAATGCCATTTTGATAAAATCATTTTTTCGGCAGTTATCGTGCTAACGGACAGACAGACAGACAGATAGAATGAACAAAGTAATAAACACTTTTCAACTATATTGTAAAGTGTTAAAAAGCAACTAATGACGACTTCGCCCGCCTACACCTTCGCCAACACTCGCCCTAAGTGAAGAATGCAGGCGTCCACTGAATGTACTTAATGTACCAGCTAAGAAAGGTTCGAAAGTCACCTGTTTTAAGTCTAAGTTGAAAAATTATCTTTTTTAACACTTTACAACATAGTTGAAAAGTGTTTATGACTGTACATTCTGTCTGTCTGTCCGTTCGCATGATAACTGCCTTAAAAATAACTTTATCAAAATGAAATTTCAGTATGTCGTTCAGACGGTCTGTGGTACATATGGGAATATAAATGAATAATATCACCCAATTAGTTTTGGATTGAAGCCGGATTTAAAATTGAAATACATGAACCCTATGGGACCTAATTGTTCAAACATTTTTTAGGCGAATTTAAAATCTACAAATTGCTTCGAAAGTTTAAGAAAATATTCAAATTATCCCATAAAAATATGAAAAAAATTTCAGCAAAATATATTCGCTAGTTTTTAAATAAAAATTAAAATAGGCTGCTAACTCTGCGACCTGGTTCGCCAACGTCTGCAAAAATAAATCTTCGATCCTAAGAATTAAAAATTGTATTCTCGTCGCTCGAGAAATCTCAAACAAAGTCTCCTCATCGACCTGGGGGTCCTCTGGTTCTCCTTGGTCTGTGAACTTCTATTCTGTTCCCCACGTTGTACATATTTGTATATTCTCTTTGTACATATTTGTATATTCCCACGATATTAACTGGTCTAATCTCTTGCAGTCCACAGTGTACATACAGTGTAAATCTCTGTAACTTTGTTTTTATGCACTTAATAATTTCAACCCTGTTTTATGTTTAGAAAAATTTGACATCCGTAAATTTTGATAAATATCAAATTTTAAATTTGGTTATATTAACTATATCCTAACCCCTATTGTCTTCCAACCTTGACCATTTTCTTATTTTCTGTAATTTCTTTTTTGTTGTATTTCGTGCCAGGGTTTTTTTCCCTTCGGGATTTTCCCCTCTACAATTTTCTTATGTTTGTCTTATTTGTTTGTATTATTATGTACTGTCGCTGCCCTTCTCTTCTTTTCTTGATGTAACTTCTTGTGTTGTGATTCATTTTAATATATGTACTGTAATCTCTTGGATCATAAAAAAGTTCCCGGCCACACATCTTGCTACCATAAGCCTTCGGGTTGGTCGTGTGGTCTGGGTTTTCAACACCCATATTATATGGAGAGATCACGTGACCCACTTCAAAATAAAATATGACATCTATCTTGTGTCATAAATCGTGATTTTTAAAGTTCCTTTTCATTTATATTTAGTGTTGTATCCGTCCTAAAACCGCTTTATTTTGGCATAAATTCTGTGCATCTACATTCTGAAACAACGAAATTACAATATATTTGAGTTTAAATGATCATCAAACTATGATTTTTTCAACAACGAAAACTAATTTTCGCTTATGGAGAATGTAAACACATCATGCTGTAAGATTGAGTTGTATACGAATTACTGAATTTCTTTAACGCAAAATGATTTAGCTCTGGAGTCTGAAATATTGTTGATATGATACGAAACATTCGTTTATTAACACTTTACAACAAAGTTGAAAAGTTTTTATGACTTTGTTCATTGTGTGTCTGTCTGTCCGTTAGCACGATAACTGCCGTAAAAATGACTTTATCAAAATGAAATTTTAGTATGTTTTTCAGATGGTCTGTGGGACCTATGGCAAGATAAATAAATAATATCACCCAAATAATTTTTTATTGAGCCCGGGTTGAAAAAATGAAATACATTGAACCCTTCAGGACTTAATTTTTCAAACATTTTTTAAGTAAACTTAAAATTCACGAATTGCTTCGAAATTTTTAGGAAATATTCACATTATTCCATAGAATATATAAAAAAAATTCAGTTAAATATGTTAAGAAGTTTTTTAATTAAAAATTATTTAATATAGAGAAAAAAACAGATTCAATTAAATTCTGACTTTGGGATATCCCCCAGAAAGAAAAGAGAGATATATTATATAACAAATATCTTTCCAAGTGTTTAACAATTTGCATATGAGAGAGGCTTCACATTTTAAAATAAATTTGGTATATAACAATTTTTCATTTTTTTTTAATTTTATATAACTCTTCATGATATACTTATTTGATGGCATTTTTAATGCACTTTCCTACGTCCTAGAGAGTTAAAATTTGGTACACAGCTTAAATTTGTTGAACATTTTATTCGACAAAAATTTGATGGATATTTAAATATAGATCATACATTTTTTTCGAAATGGCCTGAAAATAACCCCCGTTCACTTCTATAAATCATTGTTGTAATATTGTTAAAAATTCTGATGTGGACAGCGCATGTCTTTCCCTGCAGACTCATATTCGTTCTCTTTATTTCTTCAATAATAATTTGAGTTTATCTGCACAAAATAACCGCCATAAGTATTTTAAATGACATTTAATTTACACGTTTAACTTAAATTTGGTTCTCATTTGATAGCTGGACTTATTGTCAAAGGTGGCATAGCGAAAACGCAAAAAAACTAGAATATCTCAAGAACGGCTAGCCCTAGAGTAATGGGGTTAGTCTTATTCTTTTTGTTGTCAAAAATCACGTATAAAATGGGAATTTAATTGATATAATTGAGCACACGTAGTCTTTTATTTTTATGTATAACCATTGTTGCGGGCCATTTCGCAAAAATAGCCCGTCCCTTTTTCCCGAATCGTACTAGAATAACCTACAAATGATTTATATACAAAATTTTGTTAAATTTGGTATATAAATCACTTTTACGTTATTGAAATATTATACACCAAATTTTGTTAAATTTGTTTCATTAGTTTTTAGCTAGAGTGGATAAAGGCAATTTCTGCGGCCATTTCGCAAAGAAGGCAGATTATTTTATTACGAATCGTACTATAATCTAATGAACATCAGGATTTCCCACAAAAAACATACCTACCAAATTGTATGAAATTAGAGTGGATGTAATATCCACACAGACACACAGAAACATACACAGATACACCCTTACACACACAGACGTCTTCCTAAAAATAGTGTTTTCGTGTTCTAGAAGTCCCAAAACGTGTAGAATCTAATGAGTAATCTAATGAGCATCAGGGTCATCTAATGAGCATCATGTAGTAATCTAATGAGCATCAGGGTTTCCCACAAAAAACTTACCTACCAAATTTTATAAAATTCGGTTCATTAGATTTTCAATTAGAGTGGATGCAATATCCCCACAGACTCAGAGAAAAACACGCAGATACACCGTTATACACACAGACGACTTCCTAAAAATAGTTTTTTCGTGTTCTAGAAGTCTCAAAACGTGTAGATCCTTTGAAAATTCGAGTTCCGATCTTCGGCACGATTCCAATACTTTGAGTACATACACATACACACATATATTATCTGTGCATCTGTGTATTATATGTGTATCTAAATTCCGTGCCTATGCAATTACAATAGTTGTGATTTTAAAGGATCCCTAAACTTTTATTATTTTTTCAACGAAGCCTAATTTTAACATGTGCAG
This sequence comes from Amaurobius ferox, assembly GCA_951213105.1. Lineage (NCBI taxonomy): Eukaryota > Metazoa > Arthropoda > Arachnida > Araneae > Amaurobiidae > Amaurobius > Amaurobius ferox. Next base: position 42,494,588 of record OX578152.1, read on the forward strand.
AATGCAAATAACTCAAGCGATTGCACGATGAATTACATAAGAATTGCTGAATTTTTTTCACAAAAAATTATTTAGCTCTGGAGTCCGGAATACAAGTTATATGAATGAAATATTCATTGATTTTGCATAAAGAATCAGATGATTTATATTTCGATACAGTTTTAAATATATAAGTATAATAAATTACTGTAATACTGTGATAATGTAAAAGATATCACCACTGAATGTATCACATTTTAGAAATTTTTAAATGAAATTACATTTCAGTTGGAAAGTGTTTCATAATCAATGCTTATGCATGATTGATCTTTCTTGTATTAGAATGCATGTGATGGTGCATACAACATTTAATGAAGCACCTTTTTACTTTCCTTATATGTATAAGGAAAGTAATGTGACGGGGTCGAAAATTCGAATTCGAGTTTTCGACGGGAGAGCACGTTTCAAGCATCCCTGATCACGAATCAAACATTTTTGAGGTGATGTCTGTGTGTGTGTGTGTGTTTGTATGTGTCAGTGATCCTATGGAGACGATATCTCACGAACAAGTAGAGCGATTCGAATGAAATTTGGTACAAAAATCACAATCCGTGAAGACAGGAAGCCTATTGTTTTTAAACGTAATCGAATGTTCAAAACCTCCTAAATTTCCAAGTGAAATTTTGAAAAAATCATCAAAAAATCAAAACCTTTAATAAAGTTAAGCAAATAGACATTTCTTATGTAATTTTTCCTTAGAAAACGAATTACATAGACTTTAGAACGCTAGCATGAACCGTTCTCGAGATATTGCAAATTTTTAAAATGAATTTGTCAAAAAATCCCAGAAATTAAAAAAGTATATTAACTGTCGAGAAACATGCTTACTTTTCATATGTAATATCATGCGATAAATTGGGTGACATCATTCTCGTGGATCTATCTCGTTCCATTTACTGAAAAGATACTTTGAGTAATACTTTTGTATTTGAACGCCAATAGTTATTTATCAGTTAAGAATAACTTATTTCTCCGTCCATAACGCTTAGCGAGATTTTGGCACCTAATTTGCGGAATGTCACCAACTTGGCGACTTTTTTAAATGTTATGCTAAATTAACGAAAATATCGCCAAAAGGATAAAAATGACACTAAATCAATGAAACTGACTACTAATTGACGAAAATTCAGTATCGTGGAAAGAATATAAATATCTACTATAAGAAAAACCTATTACTTTCCTTATATACATAATGTATAAGGAAAATATTGTGACGGGGTCGAAAATTCGAATTCGAGCTTTCGAAGCTAGAGCACGTTTCAAGCAACCCCGATCACGAATCAAACATTTTTGAGGTGATGTCTGTGTGTGTGTGTGTGTGAAAGTATTTTTGTGTGTGAAAGTATGTGTGTGTGTGTGTGTGAAAGTATGTGTGTGTGTGTGTGTGTGTGTGTGTATCAGTGAGTCTGTGGAGACGATATCTCATGAACAAATGGTGCGATTCAAATGAAATTTGGTACAAAAATCACAATCCATAAATACTGGAAGCCTATTGTTTTAAACCACAATCGAATGTTTAGAACCCCCCGTAAATTTTCGAGTGAATTTAATAAAGTTACGCAAATAGATGATTCTTGTGTAATTTTTCCTTAGAAAACGATTGACATAAATTTTAGATCGCTGGCATGAACCATTCTCGAGATATTGCACATTTTTCAAATAAATTTATCAAGGTATTCCATAAATTAAAAAAAAATGTTAACTGTTGAGAAACATGTTTACTTTTCAAATGTAATATCATGCAATAAATTGAGTGACATCGTTCTCGTGGTTCCAACTCGTTCCATTCACGAGAAAAGATACTTTGAGTAATAGTTTTGTATTTGAACGCCAATATTTATTTATCTGCTGTAAGAATAACTTATTTCTCGGTCCATAACGCTTGGCGAGATTTTGGCCACGAATTTAGCGGAAAATCGCCAACTCGGCGACTTTTTTAAATGTTGCCAAATTAACGAAAATCTCGCGAAATGGATAAAAATGATGCTAAATCAATTGAAATGACGACTAATTGAAGAAAATTCATTATCTTGGAAAGATTATAAGTATCTACTATAAGAATAACATTTATTTAACAGTAAAACTAGTAAATTTATTGCATTATATAAGGAAAGTCATGTGTTGCCCACATCAGATTTTTTAAAAATGGAATCATTGCGCATCAGATTCTCAAATCAGATAAGAAAATGTTCAATGCATTTCGTTGCATAGTTTTCATCTATCAAAATTATATATTAAAGCAATTTTATATAAAGCACCTTTATAAACCTTCGCAAAAGTAAATATTAAGAATACTGGATCGGATAGTATATGTGATACCACCGAACTGGAATAAAATGCGTCATTATACGGGTAAATCTTACAAAAAAGTTTTGCAATACCAGAATTGAACCGTTTAATAAATCCACTGATTTTCTTACTTCAGTTAACAGCAGCAGGTGATGAAAAATATGTTATCTGGAACATGGAAATAAAATGCATAGGTATTTTCTTTCACGTTTACAAAACAAATTGCACTTACATGTCTTTTTGATTTTTTCTTCAATTGTAAAACTATTAGTGATGGGACCAAAGCATCAAACGCTCGGAAATAATGGATGCACTCATTTATATGATTTATAAAGCCGAATTAAAACAACTTTTAATGTCTGTCTACATTTATATTGATCAAGCTGAGCTATTCAAATTAGATATATAATATGATTATGTAAATAAGTTAATAGAAGAGATATATAAATTTTTAGCTAGATCGTGCCAAAGATAAATCCTCAAATTTAAAAGATATTTTCAGAAATTAGCCTTTCATCGGCCTGGCTGAAAAGTCACACAATCGCAGGAGTTGGACCCAAACATTTAAAAGCATCTCAGACCAAAATTGTATTTTGCAATTTTAAATTTTATGGAATATATTTATAGCCGTTAATAAATCAAATAGAAATTTAAACATCTGATGTAGGCAACACATGACTTTCCTTGCGTAATGCAATGAATTTACTACTTTTACAGTTAAAAAAAATGCTATTCTTATAGTAGATACTTATATTCTTTCCAAGATATAGAATTTTCTTCAATTAGTCGCCATTTTCATTGATTTAGCGTCATTTTTATACATTTGGCGACATTTTTGTTAATTTGGTATTAATTAATAATGTCGCCAAGTTGGCGACATTCCGCCAAATTATTCACTAAAATCTCACCAAGCCTTTTGGACGGAGAAATACGTTATTCTTACAGCAGATAAATGACTATTGGCGTTCAAATACAAAAGTATTACTCAAAGTATCTTTTTTCATGAATGGAACGTGCTATATCCACGAGAGCGATGTCATCAAATTTATCGCATGGTATTACATATGAAAAGTGAACATGTTTCTCAATAGGAAATATTTTTCGTTATTTTGTATGACTTTTTGATAATTTTTTTTGCAAATGTGCAATATCTCGAGAAAGGTTCATGTTAGCGTTCTAAAATTTATGTGAATCGTTTTCTAATGAAAAATTACATAAGAAATATCTATTTGTGTAACTTTATTAGCGGTTCTGATTTTTTGACGATTTTTTCAAAATTTCACTCGAAAACTTCCTCTGATCATTCGATTGCATATAAAAACAACAGGCTGCCAATATTTATAGATTGTGATTTTTGTACCAAATTTCGTGCGAATCGGTCCATTTGTTCGTCAGTTACCGTCTCCACAGACTCACTGACACACACATACACACACACATACTTTCACACACACACATACACGCACACGCACACACACACACACACACACACACACACACACACAGAATCACTTCAAAAACGTTTGATTCGTGATCAGGCATGCTTGAAACGTGCTCTCCCATCGAAAACTCGAATTCGAATTTTCGACCCCGTCACAATACTTTCCTTATACATTATGTATATAAGGAAATTATAAAAGCCCAACTGGATATTTATTGATGAAATATACACTTATGGGTCGTACAAACCAATTCCGGATGATTCATTATCAACAAATTATGATAGCAATAAAGGGCTAACATTGGCGGCAAAAACTTTGCCATACTGTGTTTTGGAAAAAATCTGCATTGAAACATACGAGGGTTATTATTTTAAGTAAGGTCCGTTTTGCAATAAAAACTACGTAAGTATATTTATTTAAAAAAAAAGCATTTACTTTCTGAAATTACATTCAATTCTATATTTTTCTACACAATTTCCTTGCCAATTTAAGCATTTATCGGAATGATATACCAGTTTTTGGATACCGTCATCATAGAACTCTGCCGCCTGTGATGATAGCCAGTTACTCACGATCGTTTTCACTTCTTCATTAGTGTCTAAACGTTTGCTGCTCAGGAAGGTTGCCGCCCAAGACCTTCATGGGCGGTAGCCCAGTGGTTAGCCGATAGGTTGGTGGTAGGGGAAGGAGAGTACGGTCCCTGTGGATGCCTCCTCCACTGGGTTCCGGTTTAAATTGGGCGGCACTTACCGACTGTCCAAACAGTTACCTCACGCCAAACAGTTACCTTACAACAACAATATGAGAAAATGCTTACGAAAAACGTATTTTCCTTTCCGAAGAAAAGTTGCATTTTGTGCAGCTTGATTGAAGAATTTTTCATATAGCAACATGTCTATCAGAATACATAGCATAAGTTCTTTCCTAAATCATGGAATATGAAAATGTACTATATATTTTTTTAATCTTCGTTTGGCCAAAAATTTCAATTTGATTAATTTTTTGCATCTAGTTTATCCAAGAAAAATGTTTAACTGTGTAAACTACTGTTTCGATATACTTGTAAAGAATATAATTTGCAGATATTCAACGGCATTAATGGAGATTGGAATTTTTTATTTTGGCCGTAGGAGAGGGACTGAAATCGTGATTTTAACTAGAGAACTCACCTACGTTGGATATATACCGTAAAAGTCTTCTGTGTGAGCCTATTTTTTCTAGATCACGTATTTGTTTCAACGATAATGTATTTTTATCTTTCTTTCTTCCGATTCACACCAAATTAACGTTGTTTAGAAATTCCGGTCGTTTGGCCAATAGGCCATTAGACAGAGAGCTAGCTCTCCATGCAGTATTTCTCAATGACTGAATTAAAGGTCCCTAGTGCAGGGAACTTGTCCAAATCTTTTCCAGACATAGGCTGTCATAGGTCACATAAAATACAATTAGTACATAAAATACGAATAAGTAGTATTTAGATTTTTAACTATTCAAAATACATATATGCAGGTAGTTCAGATCTTTATTTAAATAATTGATTTTTTGAAATGGCAACAGCGTTTACAACAATGAAACGTAATTGTTCATGACAATAATGATTGAGAAATGTTCTATTTGTTCATTACAACAATGCTTGCGAAACTTTATGTGTGTTTGTAAAATTCAACAATTATGAATTTACTACAATGCTATACATTTAAAGAATCGTAACTGTATATTTTCCCATGCTTCGTAGAAGTTTGATTTCTGGTAAGTGATTAATTGCATTTCAAATTGTTTCATATGCATAATAAATATTCATTAAGATCGAAAAGGAAGTCTGCGACATTACCATTTATGCAGTATTGTCGTCAGTTTCCTGTCCAATTAGCTTATGCCTTGAAGATAAACAAGGCTTAAGGCCAAACTTTTGACAAACAAGTTGTGTAAATTATTTATTTAAAAGTAGAAAGTGTGTCCCTCACACGGAATTCAAAATTTGCAAACCATTACCTCGCATTTGGCGTGATATCCATCAATTTGGGGATGGATATAAAATTTCTGTAGAGATCCCTTCTTAATTTGCAGTCTATGCGTTTCGGCCTCTTCTTTTCAAATTTTTTAAAAAGATTCTTAACTTTGACGTGCTCGCCATCTTCTCAGACTTTAGTTGTTTAACAGACGTTTCTTTTCTTTTCTGTCCTCACCATTTTCCGCCAACACGTTTGTGAAATAAAATGTGTTTTGAATGTCAAAACTGTTGCAAATGCCGGTCGTTTGACCAATAGGCCTTTAGACAGACAGCTAGCTCTCTAGTATTTCTTAATGATTGAATTAAAATTCACTAGTGCAGAACAATTGTCCAAATGTTTCCCAGACATAGGCTGTCCTAGGTCACATAAAATACAATCCGGGGAAGCAGCAACTCCGAGTCGATGGAGATGAGCCCTGTGACAGTCAGGAGCAGTCAGAAATATGATCCTTCCAACTGCTTCTCGTCACACCAAATTAATAATGCATACTACCTCGATATGAATTCACATTTTCTAAACCCAATTATAGGAGGCGCTCCCGATGCCCCCATTTCCGATAGCAACATCCATTGACCGGTTTCTTGATTGTTATGCTCATAAGCATAAAATAGTCATTACCTTCAATGACAGCAATGAAACTTGCTAGTGGTAGTGCTGTCATAGTGGACATCAGTTGTTCTACGCTGGTGGCTGCATAATAAGGTACAGACGCATAATAAGTCAGTTATAGGAACGCAATAGCCATATTCGATCACCTAACTTTTAGACTGAAAAATATGTAACGGAAAATGTTTCATATTTTCTTCCAAAATATGGTAAATGCACTTTCATAAAATATAAAATATTTTTATTCAGAGTATTAGATTTTATATTTTGATGGGAAAACTCTTGCCTATTCTCTTTTTACGGAATACTAAAATTTCGAAAAAAATTTTGTGAAAAACTGTAGCAGGAGAAATTAAAAATCTGATGTGGGCAGCACATGACTTTCCCTGCAGACTCAAATTCATGTTTTCTATATAACATTAATAATTCATTAAATTAAGTTTAATTGCACAAAATAACACTAAATTTGCATTTTTAATTATTTTCAGTTTTTATTCGGTAATTGGATATTTTTCCAAAAGCGACATAATTAAATGAGAAAAATCTTAAATATAATATAAATCTTAAATAGCTTATATATCAAATTTTGTGAAATTTGATCAATTAGTATTTTAGCTAGAGTGGATACATGAAATATTTACGGGCCATTTCGCAAAAAAAAGCGGTTTTTGCGAATCGTACCAAAAACTAATCAGCACCAAGGTAATACCCAAGTGACTTACCCACCAAATTTTATGAAATTCGGTCAATTAGTTTTTGAGTTAGAGTGGATACATACATTGTACTGACAGACAGACACAAAGACACACAGTCGTCACGCTAAAAATGTTTTTTTCGTATTCTAGAGATCTCGAAACGTGTTGATCCGTCGAAAATTCGAGTTACGATTTTCGGCATGATTCCAATATACAGCCTTATATGAACTATAATATTTTCCCTATACATTACAATGTATTGCAGGGAAAGTAAAAATTATCGCTGCTCAGGATCCGCTTCAAAGAAATGTATGTATTACTTAACTCCCATTGATTGAAAAGTAATTGAAATATAATCACGTACAGAATACCACAGAGTTCTACTTGAACAAACAAATAAGTTGATTTTCCGAGTGATTTCTTATCGATGGGAAATGAGGACTTGTGTCCCAGATTTTGATATTCCATGACCGTATCTTTATTTCTGACCACAATGCAATATCTTATATGAACTATTATATTCCTTTACTGCTGAGTTAGTTTTCTTCAACTGCTTAAGGGTAACATAAACATCTTTAATGCTTGATCTGTATATATGCATATAATTACTTGCTTGTATAACAAAATGTATAATTTATTTTGCTTTCGAAAAATGAATATAATAAAGCTTCGACAAATTTTAAGATCCGTTGAACTCATTTCGAACACTTCTGAAATGGTAATTGACACAAAACACGATTTCATTTTCCCAGTTTCTTACTTCAAATTTAACTCAGTATAAAATATTTGTATTGATGCAAATATGATATAATTTTTCAGCATGACTCTGCCAGGCTACGCTAAATCTAATTTTTCTTATGAACTTATAAACTGTTTATCTCGCATTATTTCATTCTGTTAAATTTGACTTTAATTAAAAAAATCTGATATGGGCAGCACATGACTTTCCATTTTTATGTATTTACTACTTTTACATTGTATTTACTTCTTTACAATGTATTTACTACTTTTACAGTAAAAACAAAATAGGTTATTCTTATAATATATACTTATACTTTTTCCAAAATATTGAATTTTCGTCAAATAGTCGTTATTTGTATTGATTTAGCTTCATGTTTATTTATTTGGAGAGATTTTCTTTGATTTGTTAACATTTTAAAAAGTCTCCAAGTTGGCGAAATTCCGCCAAATTCGTCACCAAAATCTCGCCAAGCATAATGGAAGGAGAAATAATTTATTCTTATAGCAGATAAATGACTATTGGAGTTCAAATACAAAAGTATTACTCAAAGTATATTTTTTCATGAATAGAATAAGCTAGATCCACGAGAATGATGTCACTAAATTTATCGCATGATAATTACATATGAAAAGTGAACATGTTTCGCACTAGGAAATATTTTTTTTTTATTGTAATGCATATAGCCTTTAAAATGTATATAGCCATTATAACAGAATTAGTCCATTATGAAATCCGTTGTAAACGGCTCGTAGAGGCAATGGTCTGCGGTAAATGGCGCTACATCAGTTGAATACAATTTGAAATTTTACATGCATTTAATACGTGAATCCTTCATATAAGTTAAATAACTTAGAAAAATGAGTTAAAATAGAAAAATTAAAGAATATAATGGCACTGATATTCAATAGCCTTACTAAGTATAGAATGCAGGTAGAGCATAATATTATAAAAATTTCACTGTGTAATGTCTGGCCAGTACATTTTGTCGTTATATCTAACGTGTTTATCTGATTTGAATTACGTTCTGCTTTGGCAGCAAATATAGAGATATATTTCCTATAAGCAGATATAGAGATATATTTCCATGTGTCTCTGATATTGAATGAAATTATTTTTATATAAATGATATCGTTATAATGATATTATTGGTCTACCATAAGATTATGCAAAAATAAAAATATATATCCGATTTGGCGAAATCTAGTGCTACTTAAATAGATTCCGTCGCAAAAAATTATACTTTTGTTCTGTCGGGTTATAAATAAAATAAAATGTATATAGCCATTATAACAGAATTAGTACATTATGAAATCCGTTGTAAACGGCTCGTAGGGGCAATGGTCTGCGGTAGATGGCGCTACATCGGTTGAATACAACAATTTGAATTTTTACATGCATTTAATACGTGAATCCTTCATATAAGTTAAATAACTTAGAAAAATGAGATAAAATAGAAAAATTAATGCATATAATGGCACTGATATTCAATAGCCTTACTAAGTATAGAATGCAGGTAGAGCATAATATTATAAAAATTTCACTGTGTAATGTCTGGCCAGTACATTTCGTCGTTATATCTAATGTGTTTATCTGATTTGAATTACGTTCTGCTTTGGCAGCAGATATAGAGATATATTTCCGATAAGCAGATATAGAGATATATTTCTCTTCGGCTCTGATATTGAACGAAGTTATTTTTATATAAATAATATCGTTATAATGATATTATTAGTCCACCTTAAGATTATGCAAAAGTAAAAATATATATCCGATTTGGCTAAATCTAGTGCTACTTAAATAGATTCTGTCTTAAAAAATTATACTTTTGTTCTGTCGGGTTATAAATAAAATAAAATGTATATAGCCATTACATCAGAATTAGTCCATTATAAAATCCGTTGTAAACGGCTCGTAAGGACAACGTGCTGCGGTAGATGGCGCTACATCGGTTGAATACAACAAATTGAAATTTTACATGCATTTAATAAGTGAATCATTCATCAAAAAAATATATATAAGTTAAATCATAAAAATCATAGAAAAATGACTTCAGATGATAAATTTGTGATAAAGTGAAACGTTATTCTTTAATGAATTTTCATGTTTTTATATGAAGAAATTTATTATTCCAAATCATTGTTTGTTGTGTATCTGCTAAGTGTTCTAAGTTCTTTTATTTCCTACAGTTTTTTTTTTCTATGTAAAGTACATTAAAAGTAACAGAGCAAAATGTGTATTTCTCCTATTGAAATGTATATAATTATTCTTAGCTTTAGGACATGAGTATAGATTATGTATGACCCCCCCCCCCTCCCAGGGATGCAAAATATGTAATAATACTTTAATAATTGATCTCTTTCACGTATGTCTATTATAAAAGTACTTTCAATATAACTGAGAGTGCCTAATTTAAGTGATAATAGGCTGATCATTTGTGTTAGTTAAAATTTTATATTTAGACTACATTAATAAAAATTGTGCTCTAAATTTTTTTTATTTCATTCAATATCTATATTTTAGCACGTAAAAAGTTACACCCCCTTCCTTTCAGACCCATAAACATCTTTCAAAGTATATACTTGTGTATTTTTTATTAGTAACATAACCATAATAAGTATTTTATGACTCTACAATATTAAAAACTTTAGATCACAGACCTTTGTATACTGATCATCTGCCTAGGATGCAGCCCAGAAATGAGAGTGGTGAAAACAAGTTTTTGTATATTTTTTTATAAAATAAAAAGTGTCATACAAATAGCAAAAATTGAATTGCATTAAAAATCTGTGTGTATAAAAGCATCCAGAAGTTGTATTTGGCTGCACTATTGTTACATAAAAAAAAATGTGTGTGACTTATTCCGCCCGTACTATCCGTAGGCTAGATCAGGTCCAAGAGCCCAAAAGTTACAATGAAATTAAATACCAACAAAGGGCTTCTGTCGCCCTTAACGGTAAGGGCACAACTAGGGGATTTCCTGTCATACCAGGTGTGTACTGGAGGGGTCATCCATAGTTTCTCGTTTAAAATTTTCCTTTTTGAGTAGATTTCAAGGTAAGACAAAGTGTCACATGAAGAAGAAGGAAGAGAGACTCCCTCCTTGGCCAGAGCATCAGCAGTCTCATAAATGAGTCCTATATGAAACGGTACTCATTGTAAGTGAACTTCATGCCGTTGAGAAAGATCTTTGAGGATCTCAAGTATCGAAAGTGAAGTACTATCTCCAATAATTGTCCAGTTACTCAGGTGATGGATGGCACTGCGGCTAGCAGTCAGGATCCAAATATCCCAATAAGAGGTATCAGATTTAATAGATTTTAGTCAATCCTCGATGGCAATAAGCTCAGATCTAAAAACTGAGCAGAAATCTGGATTCCTAATCCTGAGATGATTTGTGAAAGTAGGGGTTTTGAAAAAAAAACCACTGCCGCAGGCATTAAATTCATCCTTGCTACCATCTGTATAAACTAAAGAAAAATAATATAAATAAACTATCTAAAGAAAAATAAATCCTTTATAAGGAAAATCTATAATTTTTGACAATTTTTTTCAATAAAATGAAACAAATTCATAACATAAAATACACATACCTGAATTTTCCCTTGATACACACAACCTTGATTTCAATATAAAAATATATATAAGAACATCCAATGAGAGAGTCAAATCAGCAATAAAATTAACTTTAATATCATAAACCACAAAAATAAACCGCAAAAAACATTCAATAAACCGCAAAGAACATTCGACGCAAGGGGCGCCCTCACGCGGTACAATGTCGAAAGCCCAGGCCGCCCGACTCATCCGAAGATATAGAGCAGCAGATTAGGAGACCGGACGCGGTGCAATATTGTTGTTGGGACCCAGATCGTCCGACCTACCAGAAGAGTGTAAGGTAACCATTTGGACGGCCGGGAAGTGCCACCCAATTTAGACCGGAACCCAGTGGGGGGAGGAATCCACAGAGACCGTACCCTCCTTCCCCTACCACCAACCTCTCGGAAGGACTTACAGACCCACTTTTAGCGTGATCGTACTCCGCATGAACACGGCGGCAGGTGTGGCAGCGTGCAAATCCAGTGCGGAAACCTCCGTCTACCTCGCCAGAACGGCCCGTAAGGCCCCGTGCTAGAACGGCCAACGGTCCTACCGTGCTGATAACACCGGTTCTTGTTAGATTACTGAAGTCATGCAGCATCGGGCGCGGTTAGTACTTGGGTGGGTGACCACCTGGGAACACCAAGTGCTGTTGGCACATTTCGGGCGCGATAGCCCGGTTGCTTGCGCGCTGGATTTGCACGCTGCTACAACTGCCACCGTGTTCATGCGGAGTACGATCACGTTAAACATGTGGGTCCGAAAGTTCTTCCGAGAGGTTGGTGGTAGGGGAAGGAGGGTACGGTCCCTGTGGATGCCTCCCACCCTGGGTTCCGGTCTAAATTGGGTGGCACTTCCTGGCCGTCTAAACAATTACCTTACACCTTTCTGGTAGGTCGGACGGTCTGGGTCTTAACAACAACAACAAAAGTGAAGCGACTATTTTGCACTGAGACGAGCTGTCAAGCACTGCAGATATACCGAGATACTGACATCGAAGTATAACCGAGAGCCAACGGCCCTACCGTGCTGAAAACGCCGGTTCTCGTTAGATTACCAAAGTCATGCAGCATCGGGCGCGATTAGTATTTGGATGGGTGACCACCTGGGAACACCGCGCGCTGTTGGCAAATTTCGGGAGCGGTAACCCTTTTAGTTTGCGCGCTGGATTTACACGTTGCCACAACTGCCGCCGTTCCATGCGTAGTACGATCACGTTAAACATGTGGGTCCGAAAGTCCTTCCGAGAGGTTGGTGGTAGTGGAAGGAGGGTACGGTTCCTGTGGATGCCTCCCCCACTGGGTTCCGGCCTAAATTGGGTGGCACTTCCCGGCCGTCCAAACGGTTACCTTACACCTTTCTGGTAGGTCGGACGGTCTGGGTCTCAACAACAACAAAAGTAAAGCGGTTTAGGACGGGCGCAACACTAAATACAAATTAAAAATCACGATTTTGACATTTGCAAAAAAGATGGATGCCATATTTTTTTTTTTTTTTTTTTTGAAGTGGGGCACTTGACCTTTTCATATAATACAGGTGCAAATATTATTTTAATTTTTTTTAAGCTACCGAACATATTTTTCTGAAATTTTTGATATATATTGTATGGGATAATTTGAATATTTCCTAAACCTTTCGAAGCAATTTGTGAATTTTAAATTCGTTGAAAAAATGTTTGAAACATTAAGTCCCATAGGTTTCAATATATTTAAATTTTTCTACCCGGGTTCAATCCAAAACTAACTGGATGATATTATTCATATACATGCCAGTATGTCCCACTAACCGTCTCAAAAAGATACTAAATTTTATTTTGATAAAGTCATTTTTATGGCAGTTATCGTTCGAACGGACAGATAGAGAGACAAAATGAATAAACAAAGTCATAAACACTTTTCAACCATGCGTAAATATTTTGCGTGGATAATGTATGACGAAGCTCCTTCAGCGATTTGTGTAAAGACGCTGATCAAGCGATTAGCATAAAACTTTCTTGCTCTTCAGAGAGACTCTAGATTTGCATATGCCGCATGCACAGCACTTCTACCCTGGTTCTTAGAAGCGAGCCTCAGAACTTTATCACCATCATTCGGACATTCGTATTTCGGCTGCTGCACGCGTTATAATGTAGCTCTATTGTAATAATGTTCTTCTATATAATCTACGTAATGTTCCTGTATATAATCTATGATTTTTATATATTTCTTCTTATATATAATCTACTTCTTGTTCTTGTATATAATCTACGTAATGTCCCTGTATATAATCTATGTAATGTTCTTGTATATAATCTACGTAATGTCCCTGTATATAATCTATGTAATGTTCTTGTATATAATCTACGTAATGTCCCTGTATATAATCTATGTAATGTTCTTGTATATAATCTACGTAATGTCCCTGTATATAATCTATGTAATGTTCTTCTATATAATCTACGTAATGTTCCTGTATATAATCTATGTAATGTTCTTCTATATAATCTACGTAATGTCCCTGTATATAATCTATGTAATGTTCTTGTATATAATCTACGTAATGTCCCTGTATATAATCTATGTAATGTTCTTCTATATAATCTACGTAATGTTCCTGTATATAATCTATGTAATGTTCTTGTATATAATCTACGTAATGTCCCTGTATATAATCTATGTAATGTTCTTGTATATAATCTACGTAATGTCCCTGTATATAATCTATGTAATGTTCTTGTATATAATCTACGTAATGTCCCTGTATATAATCTATGTAATGTTCTTCTATATAATCTACGTAATGTTCCTGTATATAATCTATGTAATGTTCTTGTATATAATCTACGTAATGTCCCTGTATATAATCTATGTAATGTTCTTGTATATAATCTACGTAATGTTCTTGTATATAATCTACGTAATGTCCCTGTATATAATCTATGTAATGTTCTTCTATATAATCTACGTAATGTCCCTGTATATAATCTATGTAATGTTCTTGTATATAATCTATGTAATGTTCTTGTATATAATCTACGTAATGTCCCTGTATATAATCTATGTAATGTTCTTGTATATAATCTACGTAATGTCCCTGTATATAATCTATGTAATGTTCTTCTATATAATCTACGTAATGTTCCTGTATATAATCTATGTAATGTTCTTGTATATAATCTACGTAATGTCCCTGTATATAATCTATGTAATGTTCTTGTATATAATCTACGTAATGTCCCTGTATATAATCTATGTAATGTTCTTGTATATAATCTACGTAATGTCCCTGTATATAATCTATGTAATGTTCTTGTATATAATCTACGTAATGTCCCTGTATATAATCTATGTAATGTGCTTGTAAATAAATCTATGTTTCATGCTTGCCGGATGCTCTTCAACATCGCAACTTCGCCCTATGTATGACCCTAAGCTATAGAGTGGTGACCCTGAGATCTGATGGCTCCAACTTTACTAAAACGTAGTGTCTCCAATCCAACTTACCGGAGACGTGGTGGATCCAACTTTCCTGAGGCTCCAATTCACCGGAAACTAGATGCTTCAATTTATGTGAGTATCTACTTCAATTTATGTGACGTCTGAAAAGGTACGTTTTCCGTAGTTCCTAACGAAACTACGACTACAACCGAGACTATCGAAACTCGTTTGACCCCAGCCAGCGAAGCAAAAGGCGCTTCAGCTCCGAAAGAAGATTTTTATTTCTGTAGAACTCACAAGAGTTGCTTTCAAAGCACCTCAGTTCTGGAAAACGCAGATTTATGCTTTTTGCACCTGAACTCTCAATTCCTGTTTTACGGAATCGTAAATGCAAAAACAAAATTCTATTGCATAATTGCAGCTCTAGATTTTGATATCTTGACTCATGCCACAGATATAATTCGCACACCTCCTGAAAATGAACCTTATTCTGTGTTGAAAAATAGGATCATTACGCACTTTGCAGATTTTGATGTCGCAATACTTCGCGACCTTTTGCAGGAATTGCAGTTAGGAGATAGGAAACCAAGTCATTCACTTCGCGAAATGTAAGATCGCTCCTGGACAAAAATGGACGAAAACGTACTTCACAAGCTGTTTTTTCAACGACTACCAGTTCATGTACAACAAATCTTATCAATTAGTTCAGAATCGCTACGGAAAATTTCTGAAATGGCGGATGATATATGCGGTGTTTCCACATCACTCTGAATATCAGAAGTAGCGGAGAATAGTCATATTTTGCGCTTCGAATCTCAAGTTGCAAACCTGTCGGAAACCGTAGAGCAATTTAAAAAACATTGCAAACTACTGTTCAATCCAAACTACGAACTCTATATCGATCGCAATCCATAAATGTCGATATGTATTGTTATCACTCAAAATTTCAAGGACAAGCTCGCAAGTGGGCAAAGCCATGCAAGTTTTTTAACCGAAAACTAGCTGGCTCAATCATTTCGGAGACGATGCATAGAAGCCTTGGGAACAGTCTCTTATTCCTATAAGTCAAGCTACCCTCATATACAATTTCTAGTCGACAGCGGCGCAATGATATCGGTTTTTCGAAGCAACACGCATACTGCTATAGCAAAAAAAGATTTCCCCGTTATAAGCAGCAAACGAACCAAATTTAAAACGCTTTGAACGAAACTGATTTTAAAATTTGGATTACAATGAAAATTCATTTGGAATGTCGTAATTGCCGATGTTTTCCGAGCAATTTTAGGTGCAGACTTCCTAGAAAAATTCGGATTACTGGCCGACATGAAAAATCAAGGACTAATCAACAGCTGTACAAAAACCCTCATCAAAAGAAGTACGACGCAGATACTCTTACTTGCACAGTGAGTAAGATTCACCCTATACTAGGTTGCTAACTGAATTTCCAAGTTTAGCGCAAACCATTTCTCTGCAAGCTGCAAAACACAATACAGCTCACTGTATTTAAACTGGAGGGACTCCAGTTCATGCAAAAGGGACCACAAAGAACCACAAGGAACTTCCCAAGTTAACACATAATTTTGTACTTCGTATGACGACCGTCACAGACCTCATACGATGGACCCTTCCTAGTGTGTGCACGCACAGACATTACCCACTGAATATCCGAGGACGAAAAAGCAACATCTGCACTGATCAAGTTTGAAAACCGCATTTCTACTAAAACTCTTAGAGGATTCAAAAGAGACATCCACACAGATATCTGACATATCATCTTCCACCACGAAGCTCCCTAACGATTTGTATAAAGACGCTGATCAAGTGATTAGCATAAAACTTTCTTGCTGTCCAGAGAGACTCTAGATTTGCATATGTCGCATGCACAGCACTTCTACCCTGGCTGTTATAAACGAGAATCCGAACTTTATCACCATCATTCGGACATTCGTATTTCAGATGCTACCTGCAAGCGAATTATGATGTAGCTCTATTTTATAATGTTCCTGTACATTATCTACGTAATGTTTTTGTAAATACAGATAGTATGTTCTTGTAAATAAATCTATCTTTTATGTATGACGCTGTAATGGATACTCTTCAACATCGCACATTCGCCTTATGTATAGCCTATGCTATAAATTTTATGTTACATAAAACTACAATAAAGTTCAAGAAGTTTCTTTGTTGTTATCAATCTCATTTGCTTCGTTTACAACATGTAGCCTATAGTAAACGTATGGCGAATATCATAAAACTCCAATAAAGTCACATAAAACTCTAAAAAATTTCAGAAAGTTATTTGTTATTTTTAATTTCATCTGTTTTTTTGAAAACATATAATATGGATCTATGGTAACTTTACTGGCGTATATCATAAGACTCTAATAATAAAGTAACGTAAAACTCCAATAAAGTTTATTCGTTGTTTTCAATCTCATTTGCTTCGTTTACGACATATAGTATGGGTGTATGGTCACTTCACGGGGGTTACCATATAATTCAAATACAGTAGCATAAAATTTCAATAAAGTTCAGTTATTTCGTTATTTTCAATATCATCAGTTTCGCTTTTCACATACACTCTTTTGCAAAAAAAAAACAAAAAAGAAACAAGAAAGATCAATCATGCATAAGCATTGATTATGAAACACATTCCAACTGAAAAGCAATTTCATTTAAAATTTCTCAAAAATGTGATACATTCTGTGGTGTTATCTTTTACATTATCACAGTACTACAGTAATTTATTATACTTAACTATTTAAAACTCTATCGCAATATAAATCATCTGATTCTCTATGCAAAATCAATGAATATTTCATTCATATTTGTATTCTAGACTCCAGAGCTAAATAATTTTGTGTAGAAGACCCAGACCGTCCGACTCGTCCAGAGGACTAAGAGCAACTATTTGGACGGCCGGGAAAAAAATAATTTTGTGTGAAAAAGATTTAGCAATTCTTATGTAACTCACCTTACAATCGCTTGAGATATTTGCATTCTGCATAAGTTAAAATTAGGCTTCGTTGAAGAAATAATAAAAGTTTAGGGATCATTTAAAATCACAACTATTGTAATTGCGTAGGCACGGAATTCAGATACACAAATAATAAACAGATACACAGATAATATATGTGTTGTGTGTGTGTGTATGTATTCAAAGTATTGGAATCGTGCCGAAGATAGGAACTCGAATTTTCGAAGAATCTACACGTTTTGAGACTTCTAGAACACGAAAAAACTATTTTTAGGAAGTCGTCTGTGTGTATAACGGTGTATCTGTGTGTTTTTCTCTGTGTCTGTGGGGATATTGCATCCACTCTAACTGAAAATCTAATGAACCAAATTTCATAAAATTTGGTAGGTAAGTTTTTTGTGGGAAACCCTGATGCTCATTAGATTATAGTACGATTCGTAATAAAAGAATCTGCCTTCTTTGCGAAATGGCCGGCAGAAATTGTCTTTATCTACTCTAGCTAAAAACTAATGGACCAAATTTAACAAAATTTAGTGTATAATATTTCAATAACCTACAAGTGCTTTATATACCAAATTTAACAAAATTTGGTATATAAATCACTTGTAAGTTATTTTAGTACGATTCGGGAAAAAGGAACGGGCTGTTTTTGCGAAATGGCCCGCAAAAATCGTTAAATATAAAAATAAGAGACTACGTGTGCTCAATTATATCAATTAAATTCCTATTTTAAACGTGATTTTTGACAACAAAAAGAATAAGACTAACCCCATTACTCTAGGACTAGCTGTTCTTGAGATATTCTAGTTTTTTCGCGTTTTCGCTACGTCACTTTTGACAATAAGTCCAGCTATCAAATGAGAACCAAATTTAAGTTTAACTTGCAAATTCAATGTCATTTAAAATACTTATGGCTGTTATTTTGTGCAGATAAACTGAAAGTATTATTGAAGAAATAAAGAGAACGTGAATATGAGTCTGTAGGGAAAGACATGTGCTGCCCACATCAGAATTTTTAACAACATTGCAACAATAATTTATAGAAGTGAACGGGGATTATTTGCAGGCTATTTCGAAAAAAAACGTAGGATCTGTATTTAAAGATCCATCAAATTTTTGTAGAATAAAATGTTCTACAAATTTAAGCTGTGTACCAAATTTTAACTCTGTAGGACGTAGGAAAGTGCATTAAAAATGCCATCACATAAGTATATCATGAAGAGTTATATAAAATTAAAAAAAAAGGAAAAATTGTTATCTACCAAATGTATTTTAAAATGTGAAGCCTCTCTCATATGCAAAATGATTAAACACTTGGAAAGATATTTATTGTATAATATATCTCTTTTCTCTCTCTGGAGGATTTTTCAAATGTCAGAATTTAATTGAATTTGTTTTTCTCCCTTTATTAAATAATTTTTAATTAAAAAACTTCCTAACATATTTTACTGAATTTTTTTTCATATATTTTAGGGAACAATGTGAATATTTACTAAAAATTTCGAAGCAATTTGTGAATTTTAAATTTGCTTAAAAAATGTTTGAAAAATTAGGTCCCATAGGGTTCAATGTATTTCTTTTTTTCAACCTGGGTTCAATAAAAAACTAATTGGGTGATATTATTTATTTATATTCCCATAGGTCCGACAGACCGTATGAAAAACATACTAAAATTTCATTTTGATAAAGTCCTTTTTACGGCAGTTATCGTGCTAACGGACAGACAGACAGACAGACAGAATGAACAAAGTCATAAACACTTTTCAACTATGTTGTAAAGTGTTAAGAAATAAATAATAATAAAAGAATAAATAAGTTTTTTTTTAAAGCTAAGAATTAGAAAAAAAGTGCCCAGCTACACCGTCACTGCAATACTGGGAAAATTCTCCTACTGCAGTAAAACCCGAAGTCTCCAAATGTGAAAACACCCCAGTTCCTGAAGCCGGCAGAAGGAGCAAAGATCAAAAACCAGTTATTAAGTCTATTAATTTAACATTTTTACCCTGCCCGAAAATATTAAGAGACTCGGTCAAATCCCCACATTTTTTTTTTCATATAATTCACCCGAGTCTGACCCTCCCCGAAAGCAAAAGCCCTACCTGGCCCAAATTTTCTCTGCAATGCATTGCAAAGAAAATTGCCTAGTATGATGATCCAAATTTGCTATTTAAGAAATTAAACACAAATCAAGAATTAACATTACTTCAAAGTGAGCTTCTGTTTGTCATAAACACTTTACAAAAAAGTTGAAAATTGTTTATGACTTTGTTCATTCTGTCTGTCTGTCTGTCCGTTAGCACGATAACTGCCGTAAAAATGACTTAATCAAAATGAAATTTTAGTATGTTGTTCAGACGGTCTGTAGGACCTATGGGAATATAAATCAATAGCATCACATAATTAGTTTTGGATTGAACCCGGGTTGAAGAAATGAAATACATTGAGCCCTATGGGATCTAATTTTTCAAACATTTTTGAAGCGGATTTAAAATTCCCAAAAGGCTTCGAAAATTTTAGGTAATATTCAAATTGTTCCATAAAATATATAAAAAAAAATCAGCGAAATATATTCAGTAGTTTTTTAAATAAAAATTAAAATAATAATTACACCTCTTATATGAAGCGATCACGCGACCATGCTATGAAACGATCACATGACCCACTTCAAAATGATATATGGCATCCATCTTGTCTTAAAATCGTGATTTTTTTAAGTTCTTTTTAATTCATATTGAGTGTTGTATCCGTCCTAAAACTACTTTAGTTTTGCTTAAATTCTGTGCATCTACAAACTGAAACAACTCAATTACAATATATTTGAGTTTAAATTCTCATCCAAATTGGATTATTTCTACAACGAAGCCTATTTTTCACCTATGTAAAATGTAAACAGCAAAATGTGCAGAATGAGTTGTATTAGAATTGCTGTATTTCTTTAACACAAAATCATTTAGTTCATGGATTCTGCATAGCTGATATGAATGAAATATTCACTGATTTTACAAAGAGATGGACGATTTTTTTCGATGAAGTTTTGAGCATTGAGATTAATTACTTGTAGCTCTATGGTCTTAATTTTTTAAATAAAATAAATTATTATAGTATTGTGATGAATGACATGAATAGGAAATTATTTATGAATGAAATGTTGCTTTTATAGAGAGAGCCAGGCGGGTTATTTTTTCTATGCGACGTCATTTGAATGAATTTCAGTTGTTTTCGATGAAGTTTTCAAATATTATAAATTATCGTAGTATTATGATAATTCTAAAATTATTACCGAGGAATGTATCACATTTTAGAGATGTTTAAACCAGGCAATTTATATTTCAATGCCGTCATTTGAATGAAGTTCATTTTTTTCGATGAAGGTTTAAGTTTTCAAATATAATAAATGAATGTAGTATTGTGATAAGTTTTAAAATATTACCGAGGAATGTATTGCATTTTAGAGATGTTTAAATAAAATTGCACTGAAGTTGGAAAGTGTTTCATAATCAATGCTTTAAGCTTGATTGATCTTTCTTGTTTTGTATAGAGAAGTAAACGGTTTTATACTAGACTTTTTCGATGAAGTTTTAAGCATAGAGTTGAATTACTTTTACCTCTATGGTTTTAAGTTTTAAAGTAAAATAAATTATTGTAGTATTGTGATGAATGAAATATTTACTGCTTTTACATAAAGAGCCAGGCGATATATATTTCAATGACGTCATTTGAATAAAGTTCATTTTTTTCCATGGCATTTTAAGTTTTCAAATGCACTGGCGGAAAATAAAATCCCAACACCAAGAAGAAATTAGTTTAAAGGAATGAAATTTAGGCAAAGCAATTGTGTAGGTAACATATTTATTTGATTAAAATTTCGAGATCACAGGTTAAAGTATGCGCGAGAAGATCCATTTTAAATGTGAAATAGTGGTACATTAATAACCGCTGTAGTCGCCACGATTTTGAATGCAAGCATGCAAACGTGCATGCATTGTGTAGCACAGGTGCGGAATGTCATTTTGTGGGATGGAGTTACATGCCTGTTGCACTTGGTCAGTCAAACCAGCAACGGTTAATGCTGGTTGTGGATGACGCTGGATTTGTCTTCCAATAAAGCCCCATACGTGCTCGATAGGAGAAAGATCTGGTGATCTCGCAGGCCAAGGCAACATGTCGACACTCTGTAGAACAAGTGGGGTGACAGCAGTGGTATGAGGACGAGCGTTATCCTGTTGGAAAACACCCTCTTGAAAACTGCTCATGAATAGCAGCACGACCGGTTCAATCACCAGTTTGATGTACAAATTTGCTGTCAGGGTGCTTGGTATAACGACGAGAGTGTTCCTGTTGTCATATAAAATGGCTCCCCAGACCATAACTCCTGGTGTATGTCCAGTGTGTCTACGTCACAGACAGATTGGTTCCAAGCGCTCACCTGGCCTCCTTCTTACCAACATACGACCATCACTGGCAACAAGACAGAAACGGCTCTCATCTGAGAATACAACAGATCTCCACTCCGCCCTCCAATGAGCTCTGGCTTGACACCACTGGCGTCGCAGATGGCAGTGATTCGTAGCCAGTAGCGTAACCAGATGGGGTGCAGGGGAATTTTAGGAATTTTGGCAGGGGAATATTTTGGGGGTGCAGGGGAAGAATTTTGCGAAAGTTAGGGCCTATTTGAAATTTTAAATTATTTAAATTAGGGCCTATTAGAAATTTCAAATTAGGGCCTATTAGAAATTTCACATTAGGACTTATTTTAAATTTTAAATTAGGGCCTATTCGAAATTTCAAATTAGGGCCTATTTGAAATTTTAAATTAGGGCCTATTTGAAATTTCAAATTAAGTCCTATTTCAAATTTCAAATTTTAAAAATTAAACGTAAGGAGATGAGCTGATTTGAAAAAATGACTTGCCCACAAGACAAAGAATTTTACTCTTAGTGCCCTTCTGTATTCGCCTTGGATAGGGTCTAATTCTATATTCTTGCCCCCCCCCCCCTGTCGAGAAAACCTGGCTACGCCACTGTTCGTAGCTAGTGGTATGAACGCTACAGTCCGTTTGGCTCGGAGCTCTCCCTCGAGTAATCGATTTTTTACAGTTCGCTGTGTCACTCTGGGGCCAACAGAAGTTCTAATTGCTGCTGCAGATGCAGTGCGATCCGTCACAGCCATGCTGCGAATACGGCGGTCTTCCCGTTCAGTAGTGGCCCGAGTGCGGCCGGACCCCGGTCTTCTTGAGATAGTGTCTTCCCCTGACCACTGCTGCCGACAATCATGCACAGTGGATACATCTCTGCCAAGTATTTCTGCCATATCGCGGAATAAAAATCCACCTTCTCGTAGCCCTAATATACGGCCTCGTTCAAACTCACTATGCTGTTGATACGGCCTTCTTCGTCTCCTTAAAAGCATTATTGACTCAAACCTAGGTCACAACGTCCAATCTGGACGATAAATAACGCTCACGAAGTTCACTTCGCGTATTTAAAGCAAACGTGATTTGCACGATCATAGTAGCGCTACTAGCGCCACTCTTATTTGGCTAGCGCGAAATTTCAATAGGCGTCATCTTTCATATGTGCAAAAGCGCGCCTCCCAAATTTCGTTTATCTAGCACAACTCCTTCTTGGTGTTGGGAATTTATTTTCCGCCAGTGTATAATAAATTATTGTAGCATGGTGATAATTTTGTAAATACTACCGCTGAATGTATCGCATTTTAGAGATGTTTAAATAAAATTGCATTATAGTTGGAAAGTGTTTCATAAGCAATGCGTTACGCATGATTGATCTTTCTTGTTCATATATTGATATGAGAATTCCCTTTATTATTCCATATAGTAAATTTTTGTTAATGAAGTTTTTCACCTGTTGCCGATCTCTCCATCATTAGTTTTTCTTAGAAACTTGAATGGACGTGCTAGTAAATATGTCGTTTTATAACAAACTGTTTATGCTCTGTGTTTATGCAGTGTTTTCTGTCTAATGTCAAAAAAACATTAGCATTGACATTATTATATGGCAAGAGAAATAAAACTTAAATATACACAAGGGCATACACTAATTTAATATTACAAGAGGATGGACATAAGCATAATGAGACATAAATGTAAAAATTTACATATTTTTCCATAACATTGTAACATAGAGATTGAAACGGTGACATCATTACATGATACAGCTGCAATTATATATTTACATGGCATTGTTAGAGAACATACAGACAATATTACAATTTTAAAAATACGTACTGAGTGAACAGACAAATCTTCATAAACTCTGAATTTTATTAAAGCGTAAAGATCTTTGCTTTATCTCCATACACTTCCACATAACACTTACAGAAATATACAAATATCTTTCCCTAAAAACAACAAATTAGGATATAATGACATTAACACAAGTCGAAACTATTTAATAAATTATAAAAATTAAACTACTCTGAATCTGCAGCAAAACACAGAGAAATAAATAAAACAACTTTGAGAGCAGGAATTAATTGATAATAGATATCAGCAGAACTGTATGACAAGTCTTTAATAGCTGGGACGAGTGTGAAAGTCTCTGATGACAGAAAATTCACTTTTTTTTATGGTCGCTCTGCCTCACCATCTTGAAAAAAATTCATTTTTGGTCTATGAAAGCAGTTGACACTTCATATTAGTCAATTACATGCCTTACTTAACGAAGTTTAATTTATGTTTTCTTTATTTTTACAGTGATAGATAGCAAAGATGACTTTTGTCAGTCTGTGTGTGTGTGTGTGTGTGTGTGTGTGTGTGTACGAGTGCGCGCGTGCGAGCGTACGCGTTTGAGCGTCCGCGTGAGCTTGTAGTCGAAAGCCCAGGCCGACCGACACGTCCGAAGACATGGAGCAGCGAAATGGGCGGCCGGGCGAGCGCATGTTGTGTAAAGGTTGGCCCGCTATAATCTGCAAAATCACTGAAGTGATTTGACCAAATTTGGATGGCAAATTTCAAATACTATGTAAGATTAGCTATAAAATGTGGTTTTCTCAAAATCAATTATCCTATCTGATATCATAAACCACTGAAGAGATTTGGATTAAATTTGGATAGTATAAAACCTATATTGTTGAAGGCCCAGACCACACGACCAACCCAAGGGTTTTCGGTAGCAAAGTGTGTGGCCGGAAAAAAAACCTATATTGTGTAAATGTGAATATTTTTTTTTTAATTATATATAATTTGGCTCAGAGGTCTAATGCCCACTTGTTTCGCTTATTAAAGTTTCGGTATTGCCTCGACCCTCTAGTTTATGACCGGATTTAGTTGTAAATCAACAGGTTTTTGTTGGCGTTGATTAAATTAGACGTACCAAACTTCATGAAACAGCTTGATTTTTTATTTAGAGATATCACACTTCCGATCGTAAAGAAAACATTTCAAATATGCCGAGGATGGTTCGTGATAACTCTTTAATAATATTGTTCTTCCATTTTTTATTAAAATATTTCTTAGAGTAGAATCGTACAAATCCAAGATGACTGATCTAACGAAGTGCCGTCGTTTTATTCTAAAGCAGTCCTCAAGCAGTCTTTTAGGACTTTTGACCGGGTACGAATGAAACTTTAGAGGGGGACAAGTTTTCTATTTGCATTATATAAATATATCTAAATTCTGTCACATAAATAGAAACGAAGTTAATATAAAAGTCTCAGGGGGGCGAACAATCGTTTCCGGGGAGTTTTCGTCCCCCCTCTCCAGATGTATGCCAAAAAGATACAATGGTAGTCCTACCATTTGATAACGGCTCTATGAAGCTTATTGTATTAAAGTTTTGCATCATTTAAATCTCAAATATAGTGACATACAGCAATTTTTTTAAAGATGCAGTACAATATGTTTGACAAAACAATTGTGAAGTGTACCTTAAATTTGAAGTAATTCTTAAAATCTACAGCAGAATAGAACATCCCCAGGTGA
This sequence comes from Amaurobius ferox, assembly GCA_951213105.1. Classification (NCBI taxonomy): domain Eukaryota; kingdom Metazoa; phylum Arthropoda; class Arachnida; order Araneae; family Amaurobiidae; genus Amaurobius; species Amaurobius ferox. The sequence continues at coordinate 42,520,345 of OX578152.1, forward strand.
CCTTAAGGTTTATATTAAATTATAATGTCTCAGGATCGAATTTTTTTTTACAGCTAAGCCTTAATAAGGTGGTCAAAGGAATGATTCACCGGGCAGGGTCTAAATATTACCTGCTATATCATGACCCCAGACGCCGAAGAAGTCGAACACAGATTTCAAAATCTGGTTCACGCCGTCAACTGGAAGAACCCAGTTTTGCAGCAGAAGAAAACAACCACTAAGGGAATCGAGGCAATTCATCTTCCCAAGATTCAAACACAGCTAATCTAATATGTGCCCCTTAAAAGAGGTCAATCAGAGCTACAGAGGCAAGATTCATCTGTCCTGAAAACACGCCCCCCCCCCCTCCGAAAAGTAACAAATCTACAACAGAGTAACATATCCAATTTAAAGTAATTAGCCACAAAATTTACATAACAAGAATTTTTGAATTTTTAAACCCTAGTCCAGCGTTTCATACTCCCTGGCGAAGTGCTATCGCCCTATGTCTGCAATCTCTAATCAATCAGACGATAATAAGATGACACAAGAATCAAATCTACGTTTTGTGCTATAATGATCCAATTTCTTTGTGAATAATTAAAAGTATACTATTTTTTAATTTTCTAATGTTTTGTGCATGCACATAACAAGATCATGACCTAAAACAAATCTTAAACTAAATTGCGTTTTTATTTAATAAACATTTTTTTAATCAAATGGCCAGGAACTTCATAATTCGCCTATACATAAGCCAGAAACGTGAACCATTTAGCCGTCCTGGGATGTTACCCCAGGCGCACCAGGGGGGGGGGGAGCGGAACACTCCGCCCAACAACACAGCATCCATGCTTTACGTGGGACTCGAACCCACAACGCGGCGGCCGAACGATTGCTTGGAAACGCTCGCTTTGACCGTTCGACCACCGCGTCGGTATTTAATAATCATACTAACATATATACCAACATATTAGCATGTATGACAGGACGCATTTTGATAGTGTACATTCCAAACTATCGCGAACATGTATGCATACATAGAGCTCTTTAGTAGTATACATAGGATTCAAACCCGGTATGTATGAATTTGAAGATATCAGGGGAAGGTACCGGATGATATCGAAGAATGGATCAATTACCTATTAGCCCTACAACCAATGCAAATTATCATATAGATTAAATGTCTATGTTTGCGACTCAAGGACACCTCCGGTTAAAATGTTTCTCAGCTTAGAAAGCACATACATGGCAATATGCATTTGTTTTCCAAATTTCAAATTGTTGTATTCGATATGTGGTGTTCCATTTGTTATCATATAAACATGTAATTTACATATTAAATATTTTAAATATTATTTAAAGCTCATTTTTAGCTGGCCAGGTAAAACTTAATGGAAAATATAAAACAGCATTTTTAAAGATAGCTGTAGGTGGTGCATCAATTTAGTACATTCCGTGGACCACATAAAATAATGTGGACTTCTATAAATGTCCTTCAAGCTGGTTCACATATAGTATATAATATAGAAAATTATGATTGTAATATTCAAAATTAAGGTCGAATCGATTATAGTATCAAGTATACCATGCTTCGATACGACTATACGTATATAAATACTAAGTTTTCTGACTTTTGTTTCGTATTTAATTTCAAGCAGCTTTCATTAAAATAATGAAAAAAAAAATTCACTTTTGTAGCGTGAATTAACAATATGATTAACAATGGTTTATGGTTAACGATGGTTTATGATTAACGATATTCCTCGTCTTTTAACTCAAAAATTACAGATGAATCATCGTCAGATATTTCTCGTCGTGGAATCCTTACCCTTTTGGGCTTTGCTTTTAACAATTCATCAGAATAGTACTTCTTTCTAAAAACAGGATAATATCCTCCACGCTGATATTGATCAATTTTAATTGGATCTGGCATTTTTTTTTCCAAACGTGCCTCCTCTATTTCATACACCCTCGGCTCATGCCTCTCATATAAGTATTCTTTAACGGGTGCATAACGTCTTGACGTTTTGTAACGTCTTGGTGGAAGAATGTACTCAATGTCATCCTCGTAATCCCTATAATCATCATCTTCATAATATCTATTGTAATCATCAAAGTTCAAATACCTTCTTCGACGCATGTATCTTCTTCGGGGTAAATAGTCTCTAAAAAACATGAGTCTATCATCAAATAATGATCTAGCATACCTCTGCGGTGCTAAATAGATTTCATCTTCATCGGGTAAATCAAAGGATCGTGGAGCTTGATCAAATGGCAAATTAGAGCGCATGCCACCAAGAGATCTTCTTCCACGTGAGTAGTCTGTACCAGGCATGAGTTTTTCACCAGAGAATGGATTGGTATATCTATGTGGCAGTAGACCAATTACGTCTATAGCAGGCAAAGCAGAAAATGGAAGAACCTGATCGAATTCTATATTGGATCGCATAGGAATTATTCTTGGTACGATTAAAAGGCCTTGGGAACTCATGAAATATGTCCAAGAAAACTGGCAAAGCTGAAGAAACACCAACTGAAAAATAAGGATAATACATATAAATTATCATAGACGGTATTTTTCAACATAAAAATATATAAATAATATCTATATTTAGAAGCAAACAATGCGTCATCGTTTTTCATGGATTGGTATTTTATAGTGTCACTACATAAGAAAATCAACATGTATAATGTTGATACGGATTTCCCCTTACAATATCAGTGCCGCACTGGTGAAAGAAATCAGCTATGGTAATTTTAGCTACTGCAGCTCACATTGACTTCCAATGCTTTTGGGGTATGCTCAGTCTTAGCAGTAGGCTAGACTGTACATATTCAGCTTTTGTGTCTGCTTATTGCGCATGCAGACTATACTTCTCAGCTCATGCAGTATTTATCAATTCTTCGCAATTGTGTATGAACTTCTTGAATAGACATACCTTGACACAGACGGTTCGATGCCAGAGTTTTGCGACAATCCACCAGGCATTCGCTGGATTACACTTATGGCCAGTCTGGCCCTGCTTACTACAACTTATTCCATGCATACTTCACTTTGCAAACGATTCCTTTATTTTAAAATTTCTATTTAAATTCCTGCTCTTAATTGAAATATGTTCTAAATATTCCTCCGAAGAATTTTCGCAAATTTATTCGGGATTTGATTTACAGAAGATCTCGCGAAAAGAACGAGAAAGCAATCCTCTTTCCGCCACGTGCAGCCATATCTTCAACTGGAAGTCAAGATGGCCGCTGTTGCGCCAGCCAAAGGTTCTTCAATATAAAGTTGGGCATTCAGCCTGACAACTAATGAAAGTTGCCAGCTTGATGTAATAGGAATTAAGATTCGTTTAGGATCTAGAGTAAACGCTGAGAGGGGTTGCCAAAACACACACAGTATTACAGTTAAAAATAATTTGTTAATTTTCAAGTGGCAATATCCAGGCGTAAATAGCTTGCACAAGAGTTTAAATTGTGCTGTACACGCAGAATCCTGTAACATTCAAGGTAATTAGTAGGGTCGGTGGACTAAAATGACAGTCGCAGTTAGAAAATTTGGTCCCTCTTTGAGAGCCTGAGAACAAAATGCGCGAGTTCATAATTCCTATGTTGTCACATGCGCAGAGCGAGATAAAAATAATGAAGTCAGTCATGCCCCTGGATGACTCCTCCCCCCTCCTATCTCCATCAGCCTATATATGTAGAAGCTATATCATCGGAAGTAAAGCAGCCACGCTATTGGATGTGATGTCATAGAGTGAGCGTAGGACACAGCGGCGGCGGCGGAAGAGGAAATGGCGACGGCAGCGGAGGTAGCGGCAGCGGCGGAATCAGTGGCAGTAGCCGCGGCGGCAGCTACTTTGTTTAGTGTAGAGAGATACATGAACTTTAACATAGACATAGAACTTGACTTTGCGTATGAGTAATAAATAACTAGAGCACAACGTAAATTTCTACACAAATGAATATCTCGAAATTTTATTCATGTAAAATTTCACCTCCTTATTTAGCCATTTATTTAAACTATGAAATATTTAAACAACTAGGACTCGAGGCTCCACCCCCTGATTGCTACTCTCGCCAACCCCCGTAACTCGCTTGGCGAGCACTTTAGTGCCGATTGATACGCAGGCATAATACGCCCGTTGAGGAAGGGTAATATGTCCATTGGGCTCCATCCCTGCTCTCTACGCTCGCTAGCTTCCGAAACTGGCTTCGCTAGTCGGAAGGCTTCGTCTTCAACTCATTAATGCCAGCTCAGCTCTCTTCGTACTTTAGTGCTACCTGTTACGCAGAAGTTATACGTCTGTTGCAGTACGCATAATATGCCCATTTGGCTCTACCCCCTACTCACTAAACTCGCCAATCCCCGGTAACTTGTTTCGAAAATCGGTAATCCTCGTCTTCGACTCGCTAACGCTCTCTGAGCTTGTTTTTCGAGCATTTTAGTGCCACCTACTACGTATACGTAATAAGCCCATTGAAGTAATAAGCCCTTGCGTAATATGCCCGTTAGGCTCCTCCTCTGCTCGCTACGCTCGCCAACCTCCCTACCACACTTCGCCAATCGGTGAGCTTCGATTCTGACTCACAAATACTCGCTAAACTCGTTTCCCGAACATTTTAGTGCGACCTACTATGCAAGCTTAATACGCCAATTATAGATCATCACTTACTTATAGACCATCACGAACTTATTAGCTGACATTCACCAGCTCTGGAACTCGCTTCGCGAGCTATTTCAACCCAACCAGCCGATACGATCTCCTACGTGTCAGCACTCTCTGCCGATTTATGCCCTTGCAGTCGTTAGGTTTCGACTCCTACTCGCTAACGCTAGCTAAGCTCATCTCGTGAACACTTTAATGTCACCTGCTATGCAGGCTTTATCTGCTCGTTGAACTCCACACCCTGTTCGCTACGCTCACTGAACTCGCTTCGCTAGCGCTTTAGTGCTACCTGCTACGCAGATTTAATAGGCAAGTTGGGACAGACGTAATATGCCCGTTAAGCTCCGGCCTGTCTCGCAACTCTCGCCAACACCCGTAACTGGCTAACGATCGCTTCGAGAGGAATTTAGTGCCACCTGCTACGCAGGCGTAATATGCCGTAGGGACAGACACTTATTAACTGACATTCACCAGTCCTAGAACTCGCTTCGAGAGCTATTTCAACCCGACCTTCTCACACGACCTCCTACATGCCCTGTGCTGGCTGACGCTTTCACCCCTTGTTCTCTACGATCACCAGCACCTTCATCTTCTACTAGCTAAAGCTCGATAAGTTCGCTTCACAAGCACTTTAGTGCCGCCTGCTATGCAGGCTTAATGCGCCTATTGGGAACTGTCAATTATTAACTGTCGTTCTCCAGCCCTAGCGCTCTCTCTGAAAGCTTTTTCCCGCCGGCTGATGCACACGACCACCTACGTGTTCTGTGCTCACTGAAGCTCGTAAAACTCAGATTCCACTCACCATTCCTGCCGCTCATTAATCGGAGGCGTAATGCACCCGTTGGTATTTCGCCCCCTTATTATCTGACTCTCACCTTAACTCGTTTTGCGAACCATTTCGTCAAGCTTAAGCTTCCAGTTCGCTACGCTTGCCAACAACGAAATTCATTTCGTGCTCTGCGAGGCTTCGTCTAATACTTCCTAGCGCTCGCTGAATCTGCATCGCAATCTGTGTCATGTCGCTTGCTTTTAAGAACGATTGCTTACTGTATTGCGAAAAAATCTGATGTGGGCAGCACATGACTTTCCCTGCAGACTTATATTAACATTCCCTTTATATCTTTAATAATTCATCATATTGAGTTTAATTGAACAAAATAACGTCTGTAGTTATTTGAAGTGACACTGAATTTGAACTTTTAATTCTGTTTCCGTTCTCGGTTGGTAACTGGACTTTTTTCAAAAGTGGCATAGCGAAAATGCGAAAAAATTAAAATATCTCGTGAACGGTTGGTTGGTCGTAAAATAATAGAATTGTTCTTATTCCCTCGTCAAAAATTACGTATAAAACGAGCATTTAATTGATACATTTGAACATAAGTAGGTTTTGTTTAGATTTTAGCGATTTTGGGGAACCTTTTCGTAAAAAAAGGCTAGTTGTTCTTTTCCGAATCGTACCAAAATCTAATCAGCGCCAGAGTATCCCACACTTAACTTATCTACCAAATTTTGTGAAATTTGGTCAATTAGTATTTCAGCTAGAACGGATATATGAGATTTTATTTTTGCGTACCATTTCGCAAAAAAAGGCGGGTTCATTTTTTCCGAATCGTATCAAAAGCTAATCCGCACCAGGGTCACACTCAAGTGACTTACCTACCAAATTTTATAAAATTCGATCCATTAGTTTTGAGCTAAAATGGATACATACAAGTACATTGCATAGACAGACACGGAGACACACACACAAAGACGTCACGCTAAAAATAGTATTTTCGTGTTCTAGAGGTCCCAAAACGTGCAGATCAGTCGAAAACTCGAGTTGCGATTTTCGGCATGATTCCAATACTTTCCCTATACATTACCATGTATTGCAGGAAAAGTAAAAAAGGCAAAATATTTCATAATTGTATATTTTGCAATTTGTGGTAATACAGTAACAAAATATCATGTCACGCTTTCAGTATAGAGATTTACAACAATGAAATATATAAATGTTGTGAAATATAACAATGAATTTGTAATGTTCATGACAACATTAGTTTCATATCTTCGCCCGCAAAGAAATCAAATTTGCATAAAAAGTGCATGCCACCAAAAATTCGAGTTCTTGCTATCTCTAGTCTGTGCATGACGCGAATTCGCAGCTCAAAAACACTTCCTTTTATTTTAACATTAAATACTTTCTTAACTAAATTTTAAATTAAACTGTTTATATCAGTGTGTTCCTCTGGTATTTCTCTACAAATGTATCAAATTTCCAATTTTTGTATGCTATAGATTTGGCACTAAGCGACTGAGAAACTTGAGAAACGCGAAATTTACCCAATAGCGGCGGGGGAAGTGTTCTTGAGCTGCAAGTTCGCGACCTGAACAAACAAACTAGCAATGGCTAGAACACCAATTTTTGGTGGCATATATACCTACATAGTTGAATTTTTGTAGAACGGAGCCCTTTTTTAACACTTTACAACAAAGTTGAAAAGCGTTTCTGACTTTGTTCATTGTGTCTGTCTGTCTGTCTGTCCGTTAGCGCGATAACTGCCGTAAAATTGACTTAATCAAAATGAAATTTTAGTATGTTGTTCAGACGGTCTGTAGGACCTATGGGAATATAAATGAGTAATATCACCCAATTAGTTTTTGATTGAACCCGGGTTGCAAATATGAAATACATTGAGCCTTTCGGGATCTAATTTTCCAAACACTTTTTAAGCGGATTTAAAATTCACAAATTGCTTCGAAAATTTTAGGTAATATTCAAATTATTCCATAAAATATATAAAAAAAATTTCAGCAAAAATATATTCAGTAGTTTTTTAAATAAAAATTAAAATAATAATTACACCTCTTATATGACGTGATCACGTGACCATGATATGAAAAGATCACGTGACTCACTTCAAAATAAAATATGGCATCCATCTTGTCTCAAAATCGTGTTTTTAAAGTTCTTTTTAATTCATATTGAGTGTTGCATCCGTCCTAAAACCACTTTATTTTTGGTTAAATTCTGTGCATCTACATACTGAAACAACTCAATTACAATAAATTTGAGTTTAAATGCTCATCCAAATTTGATTATTTCTGCAACGAAGCCTATTTTTCACCTATTGAAAATGTAAACAGCAAAATATGTAGAATGAGTTGTATTAGAATTGCTGTATTTCTTTAACACAAAATCATTTATTTCATGGAGTCTGCATAGCTGATATGAATGAAATATTCATTGATTTTACAAAAAGAAGGACGATTTTTTTCGATGAAGTTTCACGCATAGAGTTTAATTACTTGTGGCTCCATAGTCTTAATTTTTAAGTAAAATAAATTATTATAGTATTGTGATGAATGACATGAATGGGAAATTATTTATGAATGAAATGCTGCTTTTATAGAGAGAGCCAGGCGTGTTATTTTTTCTATGACTTCATTTGGATGAATTTCAGTTGTTTTCGATGAAGTTTTCAAATATAATAAATTATCATAGTATTATTATAATTCTAAAATTATTACCGAGGAATGTATCATATTTTAGAGATGTTTAAACCAGGCAATTTATATTTCAATGCCGTCATTTGAATGAAGATCATTTTTTTCGATGAAAGTTTAAGTTTTCAAATATAATAAATTAATGTAGTATTGTGATAAGTTTTAAAATATTACCGAGGAATGTATTGCATTTTAGACATGTTTAAATAAAATTGCATTGAAGTTGGAAAGTGTTTCATAATCAATGCTTTAAGCTTGCTTTCTTGTTTAAATTTCTATTTCGTTAAAAATTTGTTCAATTTTTTATACACCTGTTATGAAAAATTTTGTTCTACTAGGGGACTCTGCCCCTCCACTCGCAGAGCTCGCTTCATATCTATCTTTCCTAAAAATTCTACTTTCAAAAATATATCTTCTATCCCTACCTATTTTCCTCAGGAGATAAAAGCAGGGCTTTTTGCAGCCCAGTGAATGCAAAAACTGAATATCTTGATCCGGAGATCGCTTCGCCAGCTAGTTTATGCCAAACTAAAGTCAAAATCGATAAACGGTTTTTTTCATCGTGTTACCCTATTATTTCTGTATAAATGTACCGAATTCCTATTTTTGTATGTTATAGTTTTTACGCTACGTGACAGAGAAATCGCTAGACGTGCCGATGCTGAAAAAAAAAAGTTCACTTCAGAAGTGCATAAAAAGTAAAATATCTCAAAAACTATATCGAAATTGAAATGGAAATTTGCTCATGTAGCTACCTGCCTACAAATATTCGTGGTCTTGCTATTGTTAGTCTATCTAGGACGCGAACTCACATATAAAATATTTGGCTTTGACTTTGACATTAAATATTTCTTAAACTACAATATAAATTTTAAAAAATCTGATGTGGGCAACACATGACTTTCCTTATATAATGTAATGAATTTTATACTTTTATACTAAAAAAATAGATTTTTCTTATAGTAGATACTAATATTCTTTCCTAGATATTGAATTTTCGACAATTAGTCGTCATTTTCATTGATTTAGCGTCATATTTATCCATTTGGCAAGATTTTCGTTAATTTGGCAACATTTCAAAAAAGTCGCCAAGTTGGCGACATTCCGCCAAATTCGTCGCCAAAATCTCGCCAAGCGTTATGCACTAAGAAATAAGTTATTCTTGCAGCAGATAAATGACTATTGGCATTCAAATACAAAAGTATTATTCAAAGTATATTTTTTCATGAATGAAACGAGCTAGATCCACGAGAATGATGTCACTCAATTTATCGCATGGTATAACATATGAAAAGTGAACATGTTTCTCAATAGAAAATATTTTTTTCTATTTTATGACTTTTTGATAATTTTTTTGAAAAATGTGCAATATCTCGAGAACGGTCCATGTTAGCGTTCTAAAATTTATGTCAATCGTTTTCTAATCAAAAATTACATAAGAAATGTCTATTTGCGTAACTTTATTAGTGGTTTTGATTTTTTAACGATTTTTTCAAAATTTCATTCGAAAATTTAGGGGGGTTCTGAACATTCGATTGCGTATAAAAACAATAGGCTTCCAGTGTTTACGGATTGTGATTTTTGTACCAAATTTGATTCGAATCGGTCCATTCGTTCGTCAGTTATCGTCTCCACAGACTCGCTGACACACACATACACACTCACATACTTTCACACACACACACACACACACACACACACACACACACACAGACATCACTTCAAAAATGTTTGATTCGTGATCAGGGATGCTTGAAACGTGCTCTCCCGTCGAAAACTCGATTTCGAATTTTCGACCCCGTCACAATAGTTTCCTTATACATTATGTATATAAGGAAAGTAAAAACAGTTTATTTCAGCGTATTCCCCAAAGCTTTTTCTACAAATGTACTAAATTTCACATTTTATATGTAATAGTTTTTGCGGTATGAAGCAAAAAATCTCGAGAAATGAGAAATTTATCAAATAGCGGCGCCAGCAACTTTTTTTATATACAGAGATTAGGGGGCTCTGCTCTCTGCTCTCCCCGCTAGCCCAATCCCCTTCTGGAGACTTCGCCTCCTAACAGCGGGAGCTACTTTGTTTTTAAGAGAGTTACGGGCAAAAATTTGAAACTATTGTTTTCATGAACATTACAGTTCAATTGCTATATTTCATAACAATTATATATTTCATTGTTGTAAATATCTTCTGAAAGCAGAACACGATATTTTGTCACTGTATTACGAATAAACGGCAAGCCATACAGTTATGAAATTTTTGCGATTTGTTCGTAATACAATAAGCGATTGTTCTTAAAAACAGGCAGTACGACATGGATTGCAATGCAGGCTCAACGAGTGCTAGGAAGTAGGAAACGAGTTAAGGTGAGCTTCAGCTGGTAAGGGAGTGACGTTTCAACGTGTGCATTACGCCTGCAGCGAGCTCCGATTAATGAGAGGCAGGAATGGAGGATGGAATCCTAAAGTTTTACGAGTTTCGCGAGCACAGGACACGTAAGCTCTCAAGAGCTCTAAAGAGCTCTCAAAGCGAGCTCCAGGACTGGAGAATGACAGTTAACGAGGAACGGTCCCCAGCAGGCGTGTTTGCATAGCAGCCGGCACTAAAGTGCTCGCGATACGAGCTCAGCGAGCGTTTGCAAGTAGATTGGCGTAGTCTACCGACTCGCAAAGCGAGCAAGAGTAGAAAGCGTCAGAGAGCACAGGACACGTAAAAGGTCGTGTGAACCAGCTAGGTTAAAATCCAAGGCTGGTGAATGTCAGTTAATAAAAGACGGTTCCCAACGGGCGTATGACGCCTGTGTAGCAGGTGACACTAAAATGCTTGTGAAGCTAGCGTTGGCTAGTTACGGTTGTCGACGAGCATAACAAGACAGGCCGGAGCCCAACAGAACTATTCCTCCTGCCCTAATTTGCATATTAAGCAAACAGGTGGTACCAATGTGCTCGCGAAGCGAGCTCAGGGAGCATTAGTTAGTAGATGATGAAACGAGCAAGGGTTGAGAGCGTCAGCAAGCACAGAACTTGTAGGAGGTCGTGTGAGCCGGCCAGATTGAAATAGCTCGCGAAGCGAGTTCCTGAGCTGGTGAATGTCAGTTAATAAGTAACGTTCTCCAACTGGCGTATTAAACCTGCGTTGCAGATGGCACTAAAATGCTCGCGAAATGAGTTCAGCGAACGATGGGGAGTCATGGGCGAAACTTACCGATTGGCTAAGCGAGTCCCGGGGGGTGGCGAGCTTAGCGAGCAGAGGCGAAGCCCAACGGGCATATTACGCTTGCTTCAAAAGGTTTATTACGTATGTGTAGCAGGTGGCACTAAAATACTACCAAAGTGAGCTTAGCGAACGTCAGCGAGTTTACCGACTTTCGAATTAGTTGGGCTGGCGAAAGTAGCGAGTAGGGGGTAGATCCCAATGGGCATATTAAGTTTGCTCCAACAGGCGTATTACGTCTGTATAACAGGTGGCACTAAAATGCTCGCGAAGCAAACTCAGCTAGCGTTAGCGAGTTGGAGGCGAAACTTTCCGATTCGTGAAGCGAGTTACGGATGTTATCCAGCGTAGCGAGCTTGGGGCGGAGACCCCTAATTACATAAAAATAGTACTCGTATTTTTCAAACATTTACATTATAATTGTTATTAAAAATATTAAGAATTTAAACACTTTTAAATAATTATTTCTAACCTAAACTATTTATTTTCGGATAATTAAAACTCAACCATTTTCTTTATTTAAAATAAAAAAAATTATAAAAATTAATTAATATATTTAAAATATAAAAATTATATTTTAAATATTTTAAATATTTAAAATTTGAAATGTTTGCAATACTTTTTGAACACCAACGTTCAATTTGGTCTTAGAATATTAAGGAATAAACTTTTTAGATTTTGTTGTTTTAAATGCATAACCGCAAAAAATATTTAATCAAATAAATGAAATATGTATTTTAATTATAAGAAAAATATTATAAGTCAATTTGAAAATATTAATAGCTTGAAATTATTAAACAGTATAATTGTTTTGAATTATGTAAATGTTTTAAATAAATTTAAAAAGCAAATATTATCTTATATCACTTTAATACATTCCTATTCAAGAAAACTTCTCAATAACGGACAGCCTTGGGACAAATAATTTTAGCCCCCTATTGCGGAAAATATATTAAAAGAGGGAATATAAAAAATAAAATCCGGATGCAAAAATTCTTAGTGAATCACCCCACATCTACTGGAATTTGATGCTGAATTCATATCATTTATCATCTAAACTCCATCTATAGTCCATCTTGATGAATAGATATTTCTCAAATTAGATGTTTCCGCCATATTCGACAACAAGATTTCGCCAAGCATCATCCAGAGATATATAGATAAACAGACAGATAAATCAAAGTGTTTATATCATGAATAAATGTTTCAAATAAAATGGAAATTGTTGAACCGGAAATGGAAAAAGAACTGAAAGTGAAAATATGTAGCGACCCCTTCCTTCTCCTCCAAAATTTGATGCAGAATCCAAATCAGAGTTATAAGTACAATCAAGTTATAAGTATTTCAGAGTGTACTGAGATTCTAAATTAAACTGGAGTCTTCACATATCCGAAACCTGTCGGAAAGCAAAGGCTGCAATTGCCATTCCTAAACCCCTTTTAGCTAGAAATAGGCGTTTGTCTACGTCCAACACATTATTGTTACACAAAACTTACGTCATTTCCATTATGACGTAGGGTTCCAAATGGGGGTAGGGGGGGGGGGGCACAGTTGCCTAAACTCACGGAAACTTCAAATTATTCAAAGACATCATATAGACAGCAGTTAAGATTTGAACAATGCACGCCGTAGTCCCGTATTCAATCATCGAAACCGCTCAAAACAATTCCCGTATCTCCGCAAATTAAAAGTACGGTAAATCTGTAAGTCTGAGAGATCATGCGAGAGGTGATGGGTTTAAAAGTAAGATGATACGGACTTTGTCGTAGCCATCCCCATTGGATTCCGATTTAAACTGTGCGAAATTTTCGCGGCCGTGCAAACAGACGGTAGGTCGAACGATCTGGGTAGAAAGAAAAGTTATGCTCAGATGACTGACATGCAGCTAGCGTAAAAGGATGCCAATGGGAATGGGAATGATGCTGTAAATGTAAGTGGATTGTCGGGAATCTTTGAAAATGTACGGCAATCAATGCCTAGAAGTTGTCAGGCATGCTGTTGGAGGTCGCTACTTTGAGCAACTACAGTAAAACTGCAGTAAAATTCTAAACTTGATATAAGTATGCATGTAAGTTAAACGCTCTGCTTTTTCTTTTTGTGTGTGTCTGTGTTGTTGTTGTTGTTGAGACCCAGGCCGTCCGACCTACCAGAAAGGTGTAAGGTAATTATGTGTGTGTGTATGCAAACTGGCACTTCTAGCACTGAGGCACACTGTTACGGATATTTATATACGAACGAATTCTGTTTTAGTACTCTTTATCTCCCATTAAAGTTTATACAGAGAGTTCAGAAGCATCCTATACGGGGTGGGATATCCCAGTGATTAACACACAGAGATTGCACCCGGACGACCCGAGTTCGATTCCTGGCTTAGTCCAAACTGTCCCAGTGATCACGCGGAGTACGGGCACATTAAATATATGCGTCCATAAGTCCGTCAAAGAGGTTAGTTGAAGGAGAAGGAGAGAACGGCCCTGTGGATGCCGTACCCACAGCTTTCCAGGCAAATTTAGGTGGCACTTCCCGGCGTTCCAAACAGGTACATTACACTGACGGGTAAGTCGGACGGTCTGGGTCGAACAAGAAAAAGAATCACCCTGTACAAATGTAGTGAAGTTCATCGTTGTGAAAATGTTTGCCAAATGTTAAAATTTAACTGTATAGTTTAAGATAGTTGCAGGAAGGTCAGAAGATTCAAATTGTCATCACGATTTTGGACAATTCATTATAAGAACAGAAGAGCTCCCCTGGGTGGGAGAGTAGAGGCGGAGCCCCCAGTGCAAAAGAATGTCAGTAAATACTCTGCCACTAATATTTAATAACCGGTGATAAAGTTATATGTAGTATTATTATAGTTATAAATTAAAGAGTAAGGAATAAACTTCAATAAATAGGAATAAATGCACTCACCAAAAGTAACATTTCAAATGATACTTAATTTCCTGTTTATTAGCTTATTAAGGTAAATATCTAAACAGGACTAACGCAAGGCACACGATATGTCGACAGCATACTTCAAAGTAAAGTTGGCGCTTTACTGGCATTTACGATATGTATGAAATACTTTGCTTTTTAAATTAAAATTAGAGGTAAAATGTTAGAAAATCATTTTCCTTTTACTAGTTTTTACTCCTTATCAAGACCAGCAATATTTTTTAAAAAGTGTAATTCGTAGTGAAATAGTAATTTCACGAATGAAAAATTTGCGAAATAATAATATTAATGCAGACTTGCTGAGGCATGAAATGTTCATTTGTTTGTCAAAAAAAATCTTGGAATTTCGATTTATTACTGTCCCTGCACAATAGCTAATACATTAAAAAATATATATATATTTATTTATCTCACTACCAGAAGAAAATAAATTGCGCAAAATACATATTTTTTTTTGCAGTGATTATTGTGCTGCGTATTTGACGAAAATTGCTTTTTATGTCTACACTGTTATTGCTTTTTGAGTTTCAAATATTTCTTAGTTATTTTCAACATTCACTAACATTTACGAGGTAAAGTTATCCATATAATTAAAATGATGAAGGTCCTTCTCAGGTTCAATCGGTGTTATATTCAAAATTTACTTACATTTGCAAAGTAAATTTATCAGTATATTTAAAATGATGAGGGTCGTTCTCAAGATCTTGAAGCTCAGTCGGAGTTATTTTTAGCATTCACTTACATTTGCAAAGTAAATTTGTCAGTATATTTAAAATGATAAGGGTCGTTCTCAAGACCTTGTAGCTCAGTCGATGTTATTTTTAGCATTCACTTACATTTTCAAAGTAAATTTGTCAGTATATTTAAAATGATGAGGGTCGTTCTCAAGTCCTTGTAGCTCAGTCGATGTTATTTTTAGCATTCACTTACATTTTCAAAGTAAATTTGTCAGTATATTTAAAATGATGAGGGTCGTTCTCAAGACCTTGTAGCTCAGTCGATGTTATTTTTAGCATTCACTTACATTTTCAAAGTAAATTTGTCAGTATATTTAAAATGATGAGGGTCGTTCTCAAGACCTTGTAGCTCAGATGGTGTTATTTTTAGCATTCACTTACATTTTCAAAGTAAATTTGTCAGTATATTAAAAACGATGAGGGTCGTTCTCAAGACCTTGTAGCTCAGACGGTGTTATTTTTAGCATTCACTTACATTTTCAAAGTAAATTTGTCAGTATATTAAAAATGATGAGGGTCGTTCTCAAGACCTTGTAGCTCAGACGGTGTTATTTTTAGCATTCACTTACATTTTCAAAGTAAATTTGTCAGTATATTTAAAATGATGAGGGTCGTTCTCAAGACCTTGTAGCTCAGACGGTGTTATTTTTAGCATTCACTTACATTTTCAAAGTAAATTTGTCAGTATATTTAAAATGATGAGGGTCGTTATCAAGACCTTGTAGCTCAGACGGTGTTATTTTTAGCATTCACTTACATTTTCAAAGTAAATTTGTCAGTATATTAAAAACGATGAGGGTCGTTCTCAAGACCTTGTAGCTCAGACGGTGTTATTTTTAGCATTCACTTACATTTTCAAAGTAAATTTGTCAGTATATTAAAAATGATGAGGGTCGTTCTCAAGACCTTGTAGCTCAGACGGTGTTATTTTTAGCATTCACTTACATTTTCAAAGTAAATTTGTCAGTATATTTAAAATGATGAGGGTCGTTCTCAAGACCTTGTAGCTCAGACGGTGTTATTTTTAGCATTCACTTACATTTTCAAAGTAAATTTGTCAGTATATTTAAAATGATGAGGGTCGTTCTCAAGACCTTGTAGCTCAGACGGTGTTATTTTTAGCATTCACTTACATTTTCAAAGTAAATTTGTCAGTATATTAAAAATGATGAGGGTCGTTCTCAAGACCTTGTAGCTCAGACGGTGTTATTTTTAGCATTCACTTACATTTTCAAAGTAAATTTGTCAGTATATTTAAAATGATGAGGGTCGTTCTCAAGACCTTGTAGCTCAGACGGTGTCATTTTTAGCATTCACTTACATTTTCAAAGTAAATTTATCAGTGCATTTAAAATGATGAGGGTCGTTCTCAAGACCTTGTAGATCAGTCGGTGTTACTTTTAGCATTCACTTACATTTTCAAAGTAAATTTATCAGTATATTTAAAATGATGAGGGTCGTTCTCAAGACCTTGTAGATCAGTGGGTGTTATTTTTAGCATTCACTTACATTTTCAAAGTAAATTTATCAGTATATTTAAAATTATGAGGGTCGTTCTCAAGACCTTGTAGATCAGTCGGTGTTATTTTTAGCATTCACTTACATTTTCAAAGTAAATTTGTCAGTATATTTAAAATGATGAGGGTCGTTCTCAAGACCTTGTAGCTCAGTCGGTGTTATTTTTAGCATTCACTTACATTTTCAAAGTAAATTTATCAGTATATTTAAAATGATGAGGGTCGTTCTCAAGACCTTGTAGATCAGTCGGTGTTATTTTTAGCATTCACTTACATTTTCAAAGTAAATTTATCAGTATATTTAAAATGATGAGGGTCGTTCTCAAGACATTGTAGATCAGTCGGTGTTATTTTTAGCATTCACTTACATTTTCAAAGTAAATTTATCAGTATATTTAAAATGATGAGGGTCGTTCTCAAGACCTTGTAGATCAGTCGGTGTTATTTTTAGCATTCACTTACATTTTCAAAGTAAATTTATCAGTATATTTAAAATGATGAGGGTCGTTCTTAAGACCTTGTAGCTCAGACGGTGTTATTTTTAGCATTCACTTACATTTTCAAAGTAAATTTATCAGTATATTTAAAATGATGGGGGTCGTTCTCAAGACCTTGTAGCTCAGACGGTGTTATTTTTAGCGTTCACTTACATTTTCAAAGTAAATTTATCAGTATATTTAAAATGATGAGGGTCGTTCTCAAGACCTTGTAGCTCAGACGGTGTTATTTTTAGCATTCACTTACATTTTCAAAGTAAATTTTCAGTATATTTAAAATGATGAGGGTCGTTCTCAAAACCTTGTAGCTCAGTCGGTGTTATTTTTAGCATTCACTTACATTTGCAAAGTAAATTTATCAGTATATTTAAAATGATGAGGGTCGTTCTCAAGACCTTGTAGATCAGTCGGTGTTATTTTTAGCATTCACTTACATTTTCAAAGTAAATTTATCAGTATATTTAAAACTAGCCGCCTTTGGCGACCAGCCTGTTCGCTACCCTTGAAAATTCTGATTGTGGCAAATTCTAACCGTGGCACACTCGCTGGCGCGACCTACCAGAAGGTGTAAGGTAACTGTTTGGACGGCCAGGAAGTGTCACCCAATTTAGACCGGAACTCAGTGGGGGAGACATCCACAGGGACCGTACCCTCCTTCCCCTACCACCAACCTTTCGGAAGGGCTTACGGTCCCACATGTTTAACGTGATCGTACTCCGCCTGAACACAGCGGCAGTTTTGGCAGTGGCGGGAATCGAACCCGGACCAACCGAGAGTATTTATTAAATTTGAAAACTTCATCGAAGAAAATGAACTTCATTCAAATGATGGCATTGAAATATAAATTGCCTGGTTTAAACATCTCTAAAAGGCGTTACATTCTTCGGTAATATTTTTAAAATTATCATAACACTACAATAATTTATTATATTTTAAAACTTCATCGAAAACAAAGGAACTTTATTCAAATGACGTCATCGAAATATAAATCGGAGCTCTATTCAGAACCGTGACGTTACCTCCACCTTGACGTCCCCACCCACCACCTTCCCTCCTTCTGCGGGAGAGAAACGCCGGTTAAGAAGCGGCACGCCGAGCGGAACGCCGAGAAATTGAAATTCGGAAACTTTTAAAATCCCGATCCTGTGGGCAATACGGAATATTTCCTGACCAGATTGGACTTGTAAGAATGCCAGATGTTTGACCTTTCTAAAAATGTAAATTATTAGTCGAAATTATGAGTACTTTTTACTATGCGAGAATTTAAAAACCAAAAATCGTTTTTTTGAGCCAAAAGTGACTTTTGTTTTAAAATCTTTAAAAAATATTAGAAATCGAAATTCAGATTTCAAATTGATATATTTTTACTCGCAATTGTGTGCTCTTTCCGATGGTGTGATTTGTTTATTTCTACGACGTCTGGATCGTGGAGAAAAAAGGGCAAAAAGGGCAAAAAATGGTCGAAATCGCATAAAACATTAAATAAATAAAAAAATAATTAAAATTTTAAAAATCGGTTTTCACGTGTCCCCTTCCCTCCCCCCCAGGTCTCCGATTGCCAAATTTCGTAGCTCGCGAAACGTATAGTGTATAAGACAGACACACAGACATTGCCTTTTATTATATAGATGATGAGGGTCGTTCTCAAGACCTTGTAGATCAGTCGGTGTTATTTTTAGCATTCACTTACATTTTCAAACTAAATTTGTCAGTATATTTAAAATGATGAGGGTCGTTTTCAAGACCTTGTAGCTCAGTCGGTGTTATTTTTAGCATTCACTTACATTTTCAAAGTAAATTTGTCAGTATATTTAAAATGATGAGGGTCGTTCTCAAGACCTTATAGCTCAGTCGGTGTTATTTTTAGCATTCCCTTACATTTTCAAAGTAAATTTATCAGTATATTTAAAATGATGAGGGTCGTTCTCAAGACCTTGTAACTCAGTTGGTGTTATTTTTAACATTCACTTACATTTGCAAAGTAAATTTATCAGTATATTTAAAATTATGAAGAACATTCTCAATCTTTGGAAGCTGGATCTGTGTTATTTTCAGCATTCACTTACATTTTCAAAGCAAATTTTTTCAGCATATTTAAAATGATGAGTATCCATCTCAAGCTCTGACATCTCAGTCGTTGTTATATTCAACATTCACTTACATATTCAAAGTAAAGTTATCAGTAAAGCTAAAATGATAAGGGTCCTTCCCGAGCTCTGGTATCTCAGTTGGTAAAGTACAAACTCCACTTTAGGAAATCGAGGATGCTACCAACTAAGTGCAAATGACCTTGATATGAATATTGTGAATATAAAAGAGGGTGATGGAGTTTCAAAATGAAGAAAAGTTAATACGTTAAAGCCAAGACTTCATAATCTTAAACTAGTAGGGAAGACAGTGAACACAAAGCGCGGTTGTTGTTTGTACGCCCTCATGCTCAGACATCAAACGAACAGTCCCAGCAATAGGTCTAGTCTGATCGAATTACTTTTTAAAATTTTAGAACCATTGTAGTGCTTAGTTTGAAGGAATTCAATGTCAGACGTTTCCTGCTTAAGAATATTTAAAATGTGAGTTTGCACTCATATCGCTCATGCATTCAAATTCCATAGTTTTTAATTCTATTTGTATCACAATCATTATCGCAATGACAAAAATTGTGACTATGTCCTCCTTTAATACACAATATATTCTTTTAAAATATATTTAAGAATTATTTTAAAAGTTCAAGTTGACAAACAAAAGTTTCATGTTGACAACAACTTAGTGACGCAATAGACAGATACATTGATGAATTGGTGTCACTATGTATTACCAATATTATTCCATGAAATATCCCTGTTTTCCAAAGAAATTAATTCTATAAAAATGCTGTAATTTAAATCGAATTCTGAATAAAGTACTGGAATATAAAATTTATTTTCACAATTTATGGCAAAAAAAAAAATACGAACAAGATAAGCCTTAGCGCTTTCTTCATCAAAGGCATCAGAAGGAGCACAAGTACAATGGAAATTTAAACAATATATAGCCAAGAGACAAAATTGAATCCAATAACAACTGTATAAAAGCGTATATAAAACCAAGCACATGAAGAAATGAAAAATAAATATTACGAAGTAAACTGTACAGAAAAAGCGAAGACATCCTTTTCTAAATGGTTATCTTCATGGCTATTGCTTTTACCTTTATTAAATAAAGTATTACATGCAAAGAAAAACCGGGAATTTGAACCTAGTTGTTCGTTACTGCAAGTACAATTGTGATAGAGATAAATAGGCATATATATTCGAAAAACAAAATGTTCCTTAGGTTATTGCAGCGGGTTAAAAGTTTTGCCAAATAGAGGTTAAAACTTTCAGTTAAAACAGTTTAAGATTTAAAAAAAATACAGACAACCAAAAATTGGCAATTATTAAAAGTCCAGTTGTGTGACCGGAAGTGCATGTTTGACGTCACCACGTCACTGTCAGGAAGTTTCGTAACGCTTTAAACTCTAACTAGCACTTTCATAGCTCCAACATTAACTCTAAAGTTTAGAGGTCATGTTGAAGCTATGAAATTGTATGTTAGAGCCACTATTTATTTACTTGTAGGATAAGAGAACTGCAGTACAGTAGTCCAGCACCAGATTTTCCATTTCCTTGTATAAATTATTTAATTATTTTTAACTTTTATTTTCTTGCACATTTAAAAATAAAGTAGGAAATGTCGACCTGCGATGTTGCAACATGTCAAAATAATTCGAGGAACAATAAAAGACATAGTATTGTTTTTCAAGTATTTTCGAAGTAAAACCCCATTTTAATGAAAGAATTGTTACATAAATGTCAAAAACAAGATCCTGTGAATACGAAACATGCCAGAATTTGTAGTGACCATTTTCTGAGCAGCGATTATGAAGATGATATGAAAAATTGTCTACTGGGATTGCAAATAAGAAAAATATTGAAATCTATTGTTCTTCTCAAAGTTAATTTACCACCAATATACGTTAAAGAAATTACAAAATATGGGAAAATACGGGAGAAAAAGAAAATTACTCGATATAAAACTGAAAAATTAAATGAATTT
Organism: Amaurobius ferox; assembly: GCA_951213105.1. Lineage (NCBI taxonomy): Eukaryota > Metazoa > Arthropoda > Arachnida > Araneae > Amaurobiidae > Amaurobius > Amaurobius ferox. The sequence goes on from OX578152.1 coordinate 42,541,455, forward strand.
AATCCTGAAAAGGTTCATTTTGTTAGCTGTGAAACAGAAAAAGCTGACAACGGCGAACCAGGCAGAAGTGTTCAACCTTTTAGATTCTCTGGGCCACATTGGAAGACGACGAATTGTTTTGGGAAACACATAAAATACACTAACACTAACGATAGCTGATGAGAAAAAAGCGTAAAATATAATAAAGCAAGTAATTGAATTAAGTAATTCCATTAATTCTTTATTATAAAATGAAAAGACAAGACAACAACATGAAATTAGTAGGATGTTTGACATTGTTTTTGAGACACTGTAATGCTTCCATATGTTGCTTCGATATTTGTTTGCAAGTAGTTGCAATTCTCATTGAGTTCCCAAGGTGCTCATCAGATATTTTGGCTCTAGTTTTATTCTTCCTGTGCTTTATCCTTGAAAATAACTGCTGATAAATGTAGGTGCTTCCAAATAGCGATGATATGAATAAAGCATGATTGTGAAGCGAGGGATATTTTTCTCTGAGAAAATACATCTTATAGACGTCCAGTAAAGAGACATGCTCAAATTTTTCTTTAAGTTGAATGTCAGATTGTAGTTCTATGCACTCCATTTGAAAACTGGCAGGCAATATGTTTATGTCGACTGAAAATGGAATCGCAAATATACCAAAATATTGATGATTTTTCCGGAAATCTTGAAACTTGTTCTCAAATACCTGTATCAAATCGAAGCTGCATATTTTTCGTTGTTCACAGGACCGTGTTTAGCCAACGTATCAAAATGCATAAAATGGTTTGCCTTAATTTGAGATTGCCATAGTTTCAGTTTCATTTCATACGCTGTAATAGTTTAAAACATTGTATTGATCAGTTGGTCTTCACCTTGAAGACTCATGTTCAACTCATTTAAATGAGCGATCAAGTCTACTAAAAATACCAAATCTGGGAGATAGATTTCATCGTCAAGTTCTGGCACAAATTTTGTTTTTGATTCCATAAACAACTTGATTTCACTTCGCAAATCATAATATATTTTCAACATTTTACCTCATTTTACATCTTATTTCCGAAAAATAAATTATGTCCCCATAGTCAACATCTATAAATTTAAGGAATTCCTGGAATTTGGCGATAATTCAATCCCTTGACCCTTATGAAATGTACAGCCTTGATGACAATCTGCGCAACGTTATCCGTCTTTAAAGCTTCTGTGCATATATTTTCTTGGTGTACGCTATACTAGATATGTTCACAATGGACAAAGAAAATCGCTTTAACGTATATTTTATTGCTTTATCTAAATCTCTTGATTTAGTTGTGTCTTTTCATGGCATTTAAGAAACCACGTCTTCAGTGATATTATATTCGTCATCAATATCTCTAATAAAAATTGCCAATTGAGCTGTATTAGTAGCATCAGTACTTTCGTCTATTGCCAAAGTATAAAATTTAAAATTAAGAGCTCTACTCGCCAAACCATTTTCAATAAATTTTCCTATTTCATCAATTTGCCTGGCTATAGTCTAGTGAGACAAACTGATTTTAGAAAAATCCTCTTTTCCATCAGGGTAAATTATATCTGCCACGTTTTCCATACATCGCTTAATAAACTCACCATAGGCATATGGTTTTGATTTTTTTGCAATCGGGTTTGCAAAATGATTAAACAATCCATCCCTTCTGAAATCCACGGTAGAACTGGCGACAACAGGCGATTAATGCGTTCGCTGGACAACACCTTCTAGCGCTTAACCGCGTCCGTTACGATCACGCATTATATAACGAAAAGTGTTTGTTTAGGCATGTTCTATCACCTCTCACTCTCTATACTTCCCAAGATATTGAATTGTCATCGATTAGTAATCATTTTCATTGATTTGGTATCATTTTTATCAATTTGGTGACATTTTTTATCAATTTGGCGATATTTTCGTCAATTTGACAACATTTAGAAACTCTCCCCAAAGTCCTGCTCTGCTGCCTCATCGTGGCGGGGGAGTATTCCTGGGCGGAATGGGCGAAGTACGTCGGGAGTGTATACTCCTGATAGGGTCAGCCAAGGCGTGAAGGCCATTCCATTATGCTCAGCTAAAGCACTGCAGGCAGAGGCAAAGTCAGACTTCATCCTTTGGTGCCTCGCGGTCCTCGGACCTTCTGAAGTTGCATTTTCTAGCCTTTATCGTTTGTTTAAGCCTTTTCTAGCCTTTACTCGTTGGTTTAAGAATTTTGAGCCTGGAGTAGTTTTTCACCTTTTGAAGACTCACAGGTTCATGAACTTGATCTGATGTTGCTGTCGGTGAAGTGGGATAAGAAATAACAACACAATTAGAAAATTCACTAAGTTGGCGATATTCCGCAAAATTCGTCGCCAAAGTTTCGTCAAGCGTTGCGGATACAGAAATAAGTTTTTCTTATAGTAGACAAACTTTTAATAGAGTCAAATTAAAATGATATTACCCGAAGTGAATGGAATGTACTAGATCTACGAAAACGGTGATAATAATTTTATCGCATAATATTACATATGAAAAGTGAACTGATTTCATAATAGTTAATATTTCTTTTAATTTTATGTGACTTTTTGAGAAATTTACTTGGAAAATGGGCAATATCTCGAAAAAGGTTCATACTAGCGTTCTAAAGTTTGTAATGATAGTTTTCTAATGAAAAATTTCATAAGAAATTATTATTTACGTAATTATTGAATGTTTCAATTTTTTGATGAATTTTTCAAAATTTTATTTCAAAATTTAGGTGGGTTCTGTGTGTGCATTCGATTACGTGTAAAAATAACAGACTTCCAGCATACACTGATCGTGACTTTTGTACCAAATTTTGTTCGAATCGCTTCATTCGTTCGTGAGATATCGTCTCCAAACACTCACTGAGACACACGCAAACACACAGAATCACCTCAAAAACGTCTGATTCGTGTTCACGGATGCTTGAAACGTACTCTCCCGTCGAAAACTCGAATCCGACCTCGTCACAATAATTTCCCTACACATTATACCATGTATATAAGAAATGTAAAAAGATTGACTGCATCAAGAAAATATTTATTGTCGCAAATTTAAAGGTTAAAGATGCTAATATCAAAATTACTATGGCTGTGTCAAGATGGGCTAGCCCAACAAAGTTCAAAATCCAAAGAATTAAAACATACCACGAAGAACAATAACATACTAAACTTGAACTTCCTATCTATCCCGGTTCACGAGTTATTCACAAAATTCGAGTACATTCCTATGGCGGACCCAATACGGGCTAGTTCGTTAAAGTTCAAAATCTAAGGAAGTAAAATCTATAATAAAAGACAGTGCATACTAAATGTGAAGCTCCTCCGATTTTTGAGTTATTCAATGATTCCACGATTTTTGAGTACTTTTCTACGATGGGCTCAGGCAGGCTAGCCCGATGAGGTTGAAAATCAAAAGAAATTAAATGTATCACAAATATATATATATATATATATATATATATATGTGTGTGTGTGTGTGTGTGTGTGTGTGTGTGTGTGTGTTCTCAAGTACCTGCATTACATATATGATTTATATAAATATAATTTCATCTTAAAGTACAGTTACAAAAAAAAATTTACCCATCTTTACCACATCTAATTCTTATTCCATCCCTTAACTTATATATGGAACAGAAAAAAAGGGGTATTTTATACCAATTTAGTACTTGTTTATTACAATGTTTACTTATCATGTTTTTTTAAATATTCAACGGCTTGTCGTATAGCATTTTTGATGTCACATTTATATTTTAATCCATCTTCCTTTCACTTTTGTTATACAGAACATTTTCTATTAATGATCAAACTCAGGTATATATATATATATATTCAAATGGCCAAGCACTTTGACCTTCGTCATACGCTTTTATTACAGCGGCCAGAGTGTGAACCATTTAGACGTCCATTGACGTTGCCCCAGGCGCACCAGAGGGGGGCGGATCACATTGCGCCCACAACACAAACATCCATGCCTTACGTGGGGCTCGAACCCACAACGTGGCGGTCGAGAGATTTCTACGGAAACGCTTGCCTTTGACCACTCGACAACCACGTCGGATCTCAGGTATATATAATACAAGTAATATATATATATATATATATATATATATATATATATATATATATATATATATATATATATATATATATATATATATATATATATATATATATATATATATATATATATATATATATATATATATATATATATATATATATATATATACAGGGTCTTTCAACAGTCCGTATAAACTTTAAAAATTCATTAAAAATCGAAAAATCATCGCATTGAGGTACGGTTTGTACCATAAATATTACTAGGACGGGGGTTTTTTGCGTGAAAAATTTTTGTAGTTTAAGAAATCACCTATAGGTGGCGCTGAACGCATTGTAAAGACAATTAAATAACTTACTGTACGTGTCAAATTGTGTGACAAACCTAAGTAACCCTGAACAGGTGATAGGACGTTTTCCTTTCTTTAGATTTTTCCTAAATAAGAAATTTCGCATAGCATCTGATGCTGATTCGTCGTTCACGTAATACAGCTTTACTGACAAGGCATTCTCGATCAAAGTTAACATTCTCCCAAAAACTTCTTTGCGCCGTTTACTAACGAATCAAATGAAGAATCTACAGAGCACTACAGCTCTTTTATAACAGACTCATTTCCATACTTCTGGAAGATGTATTCAGGTAAGCGCCATCTATAGGTGATTTTTAAACTACAAAATTTGTTCACGTCAAAAAAAAAAAAACCTGTCCTGGCAATACTTATGGTGCAAACCGTACCTCAATGCGATGATTTTTCGATTTTCAATGAATTTTTAAAGTTTATACCGACTTTTGAAACACCCTGTATATATGTACCAAATTTCATGTTACTGTTATGAATCTAACATGTGTAGTTTTGTCTCAAAAGTTTAAATTACTGACATACACTAGACTAAGTTAAATAAATAGTTGCAATAATAACATTCAATGAGAGCTCTTACTGATAATGTTTTATTTTTGTTTTATGCTGTTTATTGTTTTTTCTCGAGCTTATTTTTATTATACGACAGAATATTTCCGGTTTCAGGGGAAAATGCGCTAATACCCAGCCATTTTATTTCTACATTCCTGGTCGTCCGATTTAAACTGTGTGAAATTTTCCCGGCCGTGCTAACAGACACTTCACAGCTTCAGGTAGGTCAAACGATCTGGGTAGAAAGAAAATAAATGCTCAGATGACTGATGTGCAGAGAACGTAAGATGCTGACAATGGAAATATGAATGATGCTGTAAACATAAGTTAAATGTTGGGAATCTTTGAAAATATACGACAATCAATGCCTAGAAGTTATCAGACGTGCATTGCTCTCGGCGGTCACAACTTTGGGCAATAACTGTAAAACTGCAATAAAATTCTAAACCTTCTGTAAGTAAAATTGTTAGTTACACTCGATGCTTTCTTTTTTATATGTGCGTGTGTGTGTGTGTGTTGTTGTCGTTGTTGACACCCAGAAAGGTGTAAGATAACTGTTTGGACGGCCGGGAAGAACCACCTAATTTAGACCGGAACCCAGGTGTGTGTGTGTGTGTGTGTGTGTGTTTGTGTGTGTGCGCGCGCAAACTGACACTTCTAGCACCGAGGCACACTTTTGCTGATATTCATATACGAAAAAGTCCTGTTTTAGTTCTCGTTATCTTCCATTAAGGTTTATACAGAGAGTTCCGAAGCACTATGTATGGAGTGGGATATCCCAGTGGTTAGCGCACAGGGAAATAACTCGGACGATCTGAGTTCGATTCCTGCATTTCCCATCTGTCCCGGTGTTCCCGTGGAGTACGGGCACATTAAATATATGTGTCCGTAAGTCCGTCCGAGAGCTTGGTTGAAGGGGAACAAGGGAACGGTCCCTGTGAATGCCACACCCAGAGGTTTCCAGTCAAAATTGGGTGGCACTTACCGGCCATTCAAACAATACCTTACACTGACGGGTAGGTCGGATGGTCTGCATCGAAGAAGAAGAAGAAGAATCACCTTATACAAGTGTAGTGAAGTTCACCATTGGGAAAACAATGCCAAATGTTAACATTGTTTAGCTGTATAGTTTAAAGTAATTGCAGAAAGGTCAGAACATTCAAATTGTTACCAGATAGTGGACAAAGTATTTTAAAATAGAAGAGCTTTCCTGGATTGGCGAGCAGGGACGGAATTCCTAGAATAAAAGAATGTCAGTAAATATCAGTAACTCTACAGCAAAACTCTATCACTAATAATCAACAGCCAGCAATAAAGCTATATATAGTATTATTATAACAATAAGTAAAAGAATAAGGAATAAACTTCAATAAACAGGAATAAATGCACTCACCAAAAGTAACATTTCAAAATTTTACTTAATTTTCTGTTTATTAGGTTATTAAGGTAAACAGGACTAACGCAAGGCACACAATATGTCGACAGCAGACTTAAAGTAATGTTGACGCTTTTCTGATATGTACGATATGCATGGAATACTTTACTTTTTAAATTAAAGTTAGAGGGAAAATGTTTAAACATTTTTACTTTAATAGATTTTGCTCCTTACCAAGACCAGGGATATATTTTTAAAAAGTGTAATTCCTAGTAAAGAAGTGATTTCACAAATGCGAAATAATATAATAAATAATAATTTCGAAATAATATTAAAGCGGATTTACTGACGCATGAAATGTTTATTTGTTTGTCAAAAGAAATCTTGGTATTTTGATTTATTACTGTCCTGAAGAGTAGCTAATATATTTTTCTAAAAAAAATATTTATTTATCTCACTGCAAGAAGAAAATGAATAGCGTAAAATACATTTTTTTTTGTAAAGATTATAGTGCTACGTATTTGACGTAAATTGCTTTTTATGACTATTCTGTTATTGCCTTTCGAAATTAAAAAGTGTTTAGGTTATTTTCAACATTCACTTACATTTGCAAGGTAAAATTATCTGTATAGCTAAAATGATGATGGTCCTTTTAAAGCCCACTCTCTGTTATTTTCAAAATTCACCTACATTTGCAAAGTAAATTTATCAGTATATGTAAAATGATGAGGGACCGTCTCACACTCTGGTAGATTAGTCGCTGTTATTTTCAACATTCACTTACATTTGAAAAGTAAATTTATGAGTATATGTAAAATGATGAGGGTTTGTCTCATACTCTGGTAGTTCAGTTGGTGTTATTCGCAACATTCACTTAGATTTGCAAAGTAAATTTAACAGTATAAATAAAAAGATGAGAGTCCGGCTCATGCTCTGGTAGCTCAGTCAGTGGTATTTTCAATATTTACTTTCATTTGCAAAGTAAATTTACCACTATATGTAAAATTATGAGGATCCGCCTCATGCTCTGGTAGCTCAGTCGCTGATTTTTCCACATTCACTTACATTTGCAAAATAAATTTATCAATATATGTAAAAAGATTAGGGTTCGTCTCACGCTCTGGTAGCTCAGTCGATGTTATTTTCAACATTGACTTACATTTTCAAATATAAATTTATCAGTATATGTAAAATGATAAGGGTCCGTCTCCTGCTCTGGTAGCTCAGTCGGAGTTATTTTCAACATTTACTTACATTTGCAATGTAAATTTATCAGTATATGTAAAATGATGAAGGTCCGTCTCATGCTTTGGTAGCTCAGTCGGTGTTATTTTCAACATTGACTTATATTTGCAAAGTAAATTTATCAGTATCTGTAAAATGATGAAGGTCTGCCTCATGCTCTGGCAGTTCAGTTGGTGTTATTTTCAACATTCACTTAGATTTGCAAAGTAAATTTATCAGTGTAAGTAAAAAGATGAGAGTCCGGCTCATGCTCTGGTAGCTAAGTCAGTGGTATTTTCAATATTTACTTACGTTTGCAAAGTAAGTTTATCACTATATGTAAAATTATGAGGAACCGCCTCATGCTCTGGTAGATCAGTCGATGTTATTTTCCACATTCACTTACATTTGCAAAGTAAATTTATCAATATATGTAAAAAGATGAGGGTCCGCCTCAAGCTCTGGTAGCTCTGTCGATGTTATTTTCAACATTCACTTACATTTGCAAAGTAAATGTATCAGTAAATGGAAAATAATGAGGGTCCGTCTCATGCTCTGGTAACAGGCTCAGTCGGTGTTATTTTCAAGATTCACTTACATTCACAAAGTAAATTTATCACTGTATGTAAAATAATGGGAGGTCTCTCTATTGCTCCAGTAGCTCAATCGGTGTTATTTTCAACATTCACTTACATTTGCAAAGTGAAATTATCAATATCAGTAAAATGATGAGGGTCCGTCTATTTCTCCTGCAGCTCAGTTGGTGTTATTTTCAACATTAACTTACATTCGCAAAGTAAATTTATCACTATAAGTAAAATGATGAGAGACCGTCTCATGCTCCGGTAGCTCAGTCGATGTTATTTTCCACATTCACATACATTTGCAAAGTAAATTTATCAATATATGTAAAAAGATGAGGGTCCGTCTCACGCTCTGGTAGCTCTGTCGATGTTATTTTCAACATTGACTTACATTTGCAGTGAAAATTTATCAGTATATGTAAAATGATGAGGGTCCGTCTCGTGCTCTGGTAGCTCAGTCAGAGTTATTTTCAACATTTACTTACATTTGCAAAGTAAATTTATCACTATATGTAAAATTATGAGGATCCGCCTCATGCTCTGGTAGCTCAGTCGATGATATTTTCCTCATTCACTTACATTTGCAAAGTAAATTTATCAATATATGTAAAAAGATGAGGGTCCGTCTCACGCTCTGGTAGCTCTGTCGATGTTATTTTCAACATTGACTTACATTTGCAATGTAAATGTATCAGTATATGTAATATGATGAGGGTCCGTCTCGTGCTCTGGTAGCTCAGTCGGAGTTATTTTCAACATTTACTTACATTTGCAAAGTAAATTTATCACTATATGTAAAATTATGAGGATCCGCCTCATGCTCTGGTAGCTCAGTCGATGATATTTTCCTCATTCACTTACATTTGCAAAGTAAATTTATCAATATATGTAAAAAGATGAGGGTCCGTCTCACGCTCTGGTAGCTCTGACGATGTTATTTTCAACATTTACTTACTTTTGCAAAGTAAATTTATCACTATATGTAAAATTATGAGGATCCGCCTCATGCTCTGGTAGCTCAGTCGGAGTTATTTTCCACATTCACTTACATTTGCAAAGTAAATTTATCAATATATGTAAAAAGATGAGGGTCCGTCTCACGCTCTGGTAGCTCTGTTGATGTTATTTTCAACATTGACTTACATTTGCATTGTAAATTTATCAGTATATGTAAAATGATGAGGGTCCGTCTCGTGCTCTGAGGGTAGCTCAGTATATGATGAGGGTAGCTCAGTCGGTGTTATTTTCAACATTCACTTCCATTTGCAAAGTAAATTTATCAATATATGTAAAAAGATAAGGGTCCGTCTCACGCTCTGGTAGCTCCGTCGATGTTATTTTCAACATTGACTTACATTTGCAATGTAAATGTATCAGTATATGTAATATGATGAGAGTCCGTCTCGTGCTCTGGTAGCTCAGTCGGAGTTATTTTCAACATTTACTTACATTTGCAAAGTAAATTTATCACTATATATGTAAAATTATGAGGATCCGCCTCATGCTCTGGTAGCACAGTCGATGTTATTTTCCACATTCACTTACATTTGCAAAGAAAATTTATCAGTATATGTAAAATGATGAGAGTCCATCTTGTGCTCTGGTAGGTCAGTCGGTGTTATTTTCAACATTTACTTACATTTGCAAAGAAAATTTATCAGTATATGTAAAATGATGAGGGTCCATCTCATGCTCTGGTAGGTCAGTCGGTGTTATTTTCGACATTTACTTACATTTGCAAAGAAAATTTATAAGTATTTGTAAAATGATGAGTGTCCATCTCATGCTCTGGTAGGTCAGTCGGTGTTATTTTCAACATTTACTGACATTTGCAAAGAAAATTTAACAGTATATGTAAAATGATGAGGGTCCATCTCATGCTCTGGTAGGTCAGTCGGTGTTATTTTCAACATTTACTTACATTTGCAAAGGAAATTTATCAGTATATGTAAAATAATAAGGATCCGGCTCATGCTCAGGTAACTCTATCGGTGTTATTTTCAATATTCACTTACATTTGCAATGTAAATTTATCAGTATATGTAAAATGATGAGCGTCCGTCTCATGCTCTGGAAGCAAAAAAGATTCAGGCAAAAAAGAACTCAAACAGGGCAAAAAAGAACTCAAACAGGGCAAAAAAGAACTCAAACAGGGCAAAAAAGAATTCAGGGCAAAAAAGAACTCAAACAAGATAATCCTTATCACTTTCATAATTAGAGGCATCAAGAAAAGCACAAGTACATTTGAAACTTATACAAAGCCAAATATGAACTAATTTTACAGGCAGTTAGCCGGAGGCAAAAACGAATCCAATAAAAACTGTATCACAGCTTACATTAAACCATTTATATTTAGAAATGAAAAATAAATAATGTGAATTAAAATATTTAAATATACAGAAAAAGGGCAACATTTTCTAAACGGTTAGGTTCGTGGCTATTGCTTTTGCCTTTATTGAATCAAGTATTACATGCAAAGAAAAACCGGGAATTTGAACAGGTCTGTCCATTAGGGATAGTACAATTGCAATAGAGTTAAATAGACATTGATTCAAAGAACAGAATGTTCCTTAGGTTGTTGCAGCGGGTTAAAAGCTTTTCCAAATAGAGGTTAAAACTTTCAGTTAAAGCTGTGTAATATAAATCAATAGAAAGATTTAAAAAATAAAGACAACCTAAAATGGGCTATTGTTAAAAGTATTTAAATAAAATCTCCATCTACGACGTAGAAAATTCACAATCATAGCGTTTTGGGACTTTATTATGCCCTCCATCAGTGGCAAAGTAAAAATAGGTGGCAAACATAAGTTTAAATACATAGGCCACAACCGCGAAACAAAATTTGCATATTAATCATATTATATTTTAAATACGATACAATTAAAAAAACATAATTTAATTATAAAACACACAAAAAAAAGGTAAAAAATTACAGTGTAACCAACAGATATGTCTTTAAAAGCAAAAGAAAGCAGCTACTAAATATTCAGAAAATCATAGAAGGGTTTAACACGCAGTGGGTCGAGAAAAAGACGCCAAATATAACTAAAGGATCTGAACGGGATCAAAATTGCAAATAGAATAACGGTTAAGATTAAATGAAAAGGGGTTCATAAAGTAAAATATCACGTGGGCTATCTCAGCTAATTAAAATTAGAGTCTTATCAAACATAGGATAAAATTATAGTTAATAACAGATTGGTCAAGATCCATGGAGAGTTTTCAATATTTAACATCGCGAGCATGCTCAGTTAAACGAATACCGACAGTACATTTCGTAATACCAATGTAGAACTTAAAATTATTTTCGGAAGATAAAAGGGGGATAACGTACACCCCGGCCTGACACATGAAATTATTTTTATCTTTAAATTTATCAGAACTAATGCGATTAAATTACGTGGTAACGGATGAATGGGAGAGCTTAAACTTAAATCCATGGCAAAAATGAATGAGAGGAAAACACATCGTCGGGTGAAAAAGAAGGATACACTTATACGGCAAAAGGTCAGAAAAAGGAGCAAGGTTATAGTATTAGGATAAATAAAATTATAGCGAATAGTGGAAAAATTTTTATAAATAAACTCAAAAGAGTAAGACGCTTCAAAAGAGTTTAAAGGCGAGATTAAAAAAATCTAATGTGCGCAGCACATGACTTTCCTTATATAAAGCAATGAATTTTCTACTTTTCTAGTAAAAAAAGAATTAGGTTATTCTTATAGTAGATACTTATAGTCTTTCCAAGATATTGAATTTCCGTTAATCAGTCATCATTTTAATTGATTTGGCGTCATTTTTATCCATTTGACGAGATTTTCGTTAATTTGGTAACATTTTAAAAAGTCGTCAATATAGCGAAATTCCACTAAATTTGTCGCCAAAATTTCACCAAGATGGACTGAGAAATAAGTTATTCTTATAGCAGATAAATGACTATTGGCGTCCAAATACAAAAGTATTACTCAAAGCATGTTTTCTCATGAATGGAAAGAGCTCGATCTAGGAGAATGATGTCAACAAATTTATTGCATGATATTACATATGAAAAGTGAACATGTTTCTTTACAGTTAATATTTTTTTTTAATTTATGGAATTTTCTGAAAAATTCATTTGAAAAATGTGCAATATCTCGAAAACGGGTCATGTTGGCGTTCTAAAGTTTTTGTCAATCGTTTTCTAAGAAAAAATTACATAAAAATGTTTATTTGCGTAACTTTATTAAAGGTTTCGATTTTCTGATGATTGTTTTCAAAATTTCATTCGAAAATTTTGTGGTTTCTGAACATTCGATTGTGTTTAAAAACAATAGGCTTCCAGCATTCAGGGATTGTAATCTTTGTATCAAATTTCATTCGAATTGCTGCATTCGTTTGTGAGATATCGTCTGCACAGACTCACTGATACACACACACACACACACACACACATACACCACACACACACACACACACACAGACATCACCTCAAAAATGTTCGATTCGTGATCAGGGATGCTTGAAGCGTGCTCTACCGTCGAAAACTCGAATTCGACTTTTCGACCCCGTCACAATATTTTCCTTATACTTTATACTATGTATATAAGGAAAGTAATAAGCATTAAAGGAGGCTTTTTTAGAAAAAAGTGGGTGAGAAAAGTTATCAGAAATACAAAAATTAATGAAAGTAGGTTTACGAAAAGCAGAAGCATGAAAGCCAAGAGAGTCTTGGGAAACGAAGACTTCTAAAAAGGCAAAGAAAAATTTTACTCTTGTTCAACGATAAAATTAATAGAGGAGTAAAAATCATTAATAGCACCTAAAAGATTAAAGAAGTCACTCAAATTATGGTTCTAAATAATAAATACATCATCCACATATCGGCACCAAAGAATAGGTTTAAGGGTTAAACGAGGCAAAATCTCGTTCTCGAGCCCCTGCAACAGAGCCTTAGCTTAAATGCCAGACGAGGGGCTACCCATAGAGGCGCCAGTAGTTTCCAAAAGCATTTTATCACGAAAACCAAAGTAATTTGTCTCATTTTTATTATTTTACAGTAGAAAGATTTTTGTTTTTAATATCAAGAGAATATTCAAACAATCCAATACTAGCAGTTCTTTTAGAAATCTGTAAAATTTTTAGGATCTATACGAAATTAATAAATGGTATCACGTGAGACAAAAGGACTACATACACCCCAGCCTGATTTAAAAAAAAAATACTGAACCAAGGAACTAAACCAAAAAACTGAACTAAAGGGTGAAAATTTTTAGGATTATAAAAAGACTAATCTGTATGGTAATATAATAGTCAAGGTGGCTAGAGCGGAATTGGAAAAGACACTTTGAACAAATGAGGGAATTCCTTTACAGATAAGGTTATCTGAATAGACAGCTTCATACCTCAGACCATTTCAGCAATAGTGATTATAATTTCAGTATTACTTTCCTTATATACATAATGTATAAGGAAAGTATTGTGACGGGGTCGAAAATTCGAATTCGAGTTTTCGATGGGAGAGCACGTTTCAAGTATCCCTGATCATGAATCAAACATTTTTGAAGTCATGTCTGCGTGTGTGTGTGTGTGAAAATATGTGTGTGTGTGTGTTTGTGTGTGTGTTTGTGTGTGTGTGTGTGTGTGAGTGTGTGCCAGTGAGCCTATGGAGACGGCATCTCACGAACGAATAGAGCGATTCGAATGAAATTTGGTAAAAAATCTCAATCTTTGAATACTGGAAGCCTATTGTTTTTAAACGTAATTGAATGTTCAGAACCCTCCTAAATTTTCCAGTGAAATTTTGAAAAAATCATCAAAAAATCAAAACCTTTAATAAAGTTACGCAAATAGACATTTCTTATGTAATGTTTCCTTAAAAAGCGATTGACATAAACTTTAGAACGCTAGCATGAACCCTTCTCGAGATATTGCACATTTTGTAAATAAATTTATCAAAAAATCCCATAAATTAAAAATATATATATTAACTCTTGACAAACATGTTCACTTTTTATATGTAATATCATGCGATAAATTGCGTGACACCATTCTCGTGAATCTAGCTCGTTCCATTCATGAGAAAAGATACTTTGAGTAATACTTTTGTATTTGAACGCCAATAGTTATTTATCTGCTATACGAATAACTTATTTTTCTGTCCATAACGTTTTTCGAGATTTTGGCGACGAATTTGGCGGAATGTCGCCAACTTGGCGGCTTTTTGAAATGTTGCTAAATTAAAGAAAATCTCGCCAAATGGATAAAAATGACACTAAATCAATAAAAATGTCGACTCATTGACGAAAATTCAATATTTTGGAAAGAATATAAATATCTACTATAAGAAAAATCTATTTTTTTATTGTAAAAGTAGTAAATTCCTTGCATTATATAAGGAAAGTTATGTGTTGCCTACATAAGATTTTTTTAATATTATGACCCATTAAATTTTCCATTAGGAAGAAAACTGCAACGATTAAACGTCATGGGTGTTTTGCCTCAATGTCTTTCTTTTTTCGCGCACAAACACGAGATATTTTGTTTTGTTTCAAAGAAATTAAGAAAAGAACTGAACTTGAAGTTCTTAAATATGTTTAATGATTGATAAATTTAGAGAGCAGGAATGGAAAAATGAAATTCTAATACGGATTAAGTTTAAATTTTTCTAGTTTATAGATTCTACTTTATAGCTTATATTTTATATTTTAAATATAAATTATAAACTATATAGTAATGCAAACTATAAACAATATAGTTTAAACTATAAACTGTAAGTTTATATATGGTTTATAGTTTATATTTTCTAGTTTATAAATTCAGCCCCGCCTCATCAGAGATATTGTATACATTTAGTGTACATACCGCCAGACAAGTTAACAGAATAATTTGATAGTTTGATGTGAAGTCTATGGTCGGGGTAACAGATTGAAATCTGGGTGAAAACTGAAAGCTGTGTATTAAGTAATTTTCAGCACTATGAAAGTTCTACAAGGACTTGGGAACTGGATCAAATCGTTTGAAATATAGTGAATAATTTCAATATTTTAATATTTTGAACTATTTTGAAAAGATGGAGGTAATTTCGATATTTTAACATTTTGAACTTGACTAAAGAAATACTTTGAAAGTGACTAAAGAAGACATGCCATCCACGAATCCAATTTTTTTTTGCCAATAATATCAATAACAATGTATATAGATGTGATAGAACAAGAAGGATCAATCATGCATAAATCATTAATTATGAAACAATTTCCATCTGAAATGCAGTTTTATTTAAACATCTCTGAAATGTAATATATTCAGCACTGATATTTTTAAAATTTTCACAGTCCTACAATAATTTATTATACTTGGAGACTTCAAACTTCATCACAAACGGCAAGCCTAAAAATCGTCTGCTTCTCTGTGTAAAATAAATGAATATTTCATTCCAGACTTACATTCCAGACTCCAGAGCTAAATAATTTTGCGTGAAAAAAAATTCAACAATTCTTATATAACTCATCTTACAATCACTTGATTTGATTATATTCAGAATGCTACAGAAATTAGGCTTAGTTGTAGGAATAATCAAATTTCAGTGATCATTTAAAATCAAAAATATTGTAATTGGGTTGGCACAGAATTTAGATACACAGATAATATGCAAAAATAAAGCGGTTTCAGGATGGATGCAACACTAAATATAATTTAAACCATCTTTAAACATCACGATTTTTACACTGGGAATATAAAAATGGATGTTATATTTTATTTTGAAATGAGTCACGTGATCTCTTCATATACCATAGGTGTCATTAATATTTTAAATTTTATTTAAAAAACTACCTAACATGTTTTATTGAATTTTTTTTACACACTATACTTGATAATTTGAATTTATCCTAAAATTTTCGAAGAAACTTGGGAATTTTGACTCCGTTTAAAAAAATATTTGAAAAATTATGTCCCATAGGATTCAATATATTTCATTTTTCAACCCTTGTTAAATCCGAAACTAATTTGGTGATATTATTAATTTTCATTTTCATACTATGTTCCACAGACCGTCATAACAACATACTAAAATTTCATTTTGATAAAGTCGCTTTATAAAGTCACAGTTATCGAGCTAACGGACAGACAGACAGAGTGACTCAATAATGTCATAAATACTTTACAACTAACAGAGAAACAGCATCATAACTAAAAAGGACAATTATGGTCGAAATCTGAATTATAACGCTATTGTGTTTACATATTGCTCTTGTTTTCATTATTTTATGGGGTTTTTTTTTTTTTGGGGGGGGGGGGGGCTTTTCTGATGAGAAATGTATTCAAAATAAGTAAAGGCATATAAGGAATACTTCAGTAAAATTAACACAAATAATGAGATTCACGAAGAAAGATTTTAGGGAAGAAGCAAGAGCTTTTTCTAAATAATAGTGGGTCAGAAACATTTTGAAAAATTGCTGGGCATGATTCATTTTATGAAGTTTAATTTGATCCCAATATCTGAAGTAACTGATAAGAAATACAAAATGCAGATGTTGTAAGGTTAAAAGGGATCTCCGATGAATTTTAAGAAACGGGAAATGGTAATGGTAACTGGGAAACTTTTAACAGGATTACAGGCAGTCTCAGAACTAAATTTTCGCATGGAACAGACATAACCATTCGAAGTTTCTAGAACTGACTGTTTGGGTCCATGTGCTTACGTAATAACTAAATATAGACAGGATCTAAGTAATTTCAGCTAGCTCTATACCTGTAGACCCAGAGAAAGACTTCTCTGTATCCCTGCTCCGTGCTTGCTTATCAGGCTAAAACATTTGCTCGGAAAACAAAAGATTTCATACAAAAGAATCCAGAAAGGAACTTGAAATCTCCGTAAGGTGGCCCTAGTCACAAACGCAGTTTCTGTGAGTTTCCATGTGATTCTATTGGGATTTACCTGTGCTGTTGTAAGCTTTGAGCTAAATAGTAAATATTTTGAAAAGTTTCATTTTATCTTTTAAAATTATTATTATGCGTGAATTTGTAAGATATCGTGTTGTTGAGTACCGTTTAGTTAGTCAGATTCAAGGAAAGAAATGATTTCTTACCACGAATTCCCATCTAATATTACTCAAAGGAACATGTGGCTGAAAGCCATATCAAGAAATAAAGTTTTGCAAAACGATAAGTTGAATTAAAAAAAAAATCTGATGTGGGCAGCACATGACTTTCTTTATATAATGCAATGAATTTACTTCTTTCACAGTTAAACAAGAAAGATCAATCATGCATAAAGCATTGATTATGAAACACTTTCCAACTTCAATGCAATTTTATTTAAACATCTCTAAAATGTGATACATTCCTCGGTAATATTTTAAAAATTATCACAATACTACATTAATTTATTATATTTGAAAACTTAAAAATTCATCGAAAAAAATGAACTTCATTCAAATGACGTCAATTAAATATAAATCGCCTGGCTCCTCGGTAATGTTTTTAACATTATCATAATACTACAATAATTTATTATATATGAAAACTTCATCAAAAACAACTGAAATTTATTCAAATGACGCCATCGAAATATACACGCCTGGCTCTCTCTATAAAAGCAGCATTTCAATCATAAACATTTTCCCATTCATTTCATTCATCACAATACTATAATAATTTATTTTATTTAAAAACTTAAGACCATGGAGTTACAAGTAATTAAACTCTATGCTTAAAACTTCATCGAAAAAAATCGTCCTTCTCTCTGTAAAATCAATGAATATTTCATTCATATCAGCTATGCAGACTCCATGAGCTAAATAATTTTGCGTTAAAGAAATACAGCAATTCTTATACAACTCATTCCACATATTTTGCTGTTTACATTTTACATAAGTGAAAAATAGGCTTCGATAGTGAAAGATAGGCTTTTAATTTTTATTTAAAACACTACTGAATATATTTTGCTGAAATTTTTTTTATAAATTTTATGGGACAATTTGAATATGACATAAAATTTTCGAAGTAATTTGTGAATTTTAAATCCGCTTAAAAAATATTTGAAAAATTAGGATTCAATGAAGAAATTGAATTTGCCCATAGGATTCAATTTCATTTTTTCAACCCGAGTTCAATCCAAAACTAATTGGGTGATATTATTCATTTATATTCCCATAGGTTCCACAGACCGTCTGAATAACTTACTAAAATTTCATTTTGATAAAGTCATTTTTACGGCAGTTATCGTGCTAACGGACAGACAGACAGAATGAATGAACAAAGTCATAAACAAAGTCATGAACAAAGTTAACAACTTTGTTGTGAAGTTTTAAAAATGATGAAAGATCCAGGGCACAGTGATCATAACGTCGAATTGTACATTTTGGGCTTTGCCTGAGGACAACACTATTTCGTATCCAATTAACTTGCATTTTAAGCAACTCCAACAATTATCAATATTGATAGCATCATCAATAAGTAATATAGTTCATATATAAAAATATTTTAATAATAAATTTATCAATTAAGCGTCCTTTACATTTATTTGACTTCAATTTTGCAATTTGGACTATATATCCGCCAATATGGGGCTAAATATAGCCTATACTGGAAGGCGTGCCCTTCATTGCCTCCTATTAAGCGTCATTTTTGTCAATTTGGTGGCATTTTTAACAATTTACAACATAGTTGAAAAGTGTTTATGACTTTGTTCATTCTGTCTGTCTGTCTGTCTGTCCGTAAGCACGATAACTGCCGTAAAAAAGACTTTATCGAAATGAAATTTTAGTATGTTGTGCAGACGCTCTGTGGAACCTTTGGGAATATAAATGAATATTATCATCCAATTAGTTTTGGATTGAACCCGGGTTGAAAAAATGAAATATATTGAACCCTATGGCACCTAATTTTTCAAACATTTTTTAAGCGAATTTAAAACTCACAAATTGCGTCGAAAGTTTTAGGAAATATTCAAATTATCTCATAAAATATATAAAAAAAATTCAGCAAAATATATTCAGTAGTTTTTTAAGTAAAAATTAAAATATTAATTACACCCTTTATATGAAGAGATCACGTGACGATTATATGAAGCGATCATGTGACCCACTTCAAAATAAAATATGGCATCCATCTTGTCTCAAAATTGGGATTTTTAAAGTTCTTTTTAATTCATATTTAGTGTTGTATCCGTCCTAAAACCGCTTTATTTTTGCTTAAATTCTTGTGCATCTATATACTGAAACAACGCAATTACAATATATTTGAATTTAAATGATCATCAAACTTTGATTATTTCTACAACGAAGCCTATTTTTCACTTATGTAAAATGTAAACATTAAAATATGTAGGATGAGTTGTATAAGAATTGCTGTATTTCTTTAACGCAAAAGTATTTAGCTCATGAAGTCTGCATAGCTGATATGAATGAAATATTCATTGATTTTACAGAGAGAAGGACGATTTTTTTCGATGTAGTTTGAAGCATAGAGTTAAATTACTTGTACCTCCATGGTTTTAAGATTTTAGATAAAATAAATTATTATATTATTGTGATGAATGAAAGAAATGGAAAAATGTTAATGAATGAAATGCTGCTTTTATATAGAGACAATTTATGTTTCGATGTTGTTATATGAATAAATTTCATCTATTTCTGATGAAGTTTTCAAATATAATAAATTATTGTAGTAATATGATAATTTTAAAAATATTACCGAGGTATGTACCGCATTTTAGAGATTTTTAAATCAGGCAATTTATATTTCATTGCCGTCATTTGAATGAAGTTCAATTTTTTCGGTGAAATTTTAAGTTTTCTAATATAATAAATTAATGTAGTATTACGATAATTTTGAAAATCACCGAGGACTGTATCGCATTTTAGAGATGCTTACATAAAATTGCATTGAAGTTGGAAAGTATTTCATAATCAATGCTTTATGCATGATTGATCTTTCTTCTTATTAATTTGGCTACATTTTCCTCAATCTGGCAATATTTAAAAAAGTCGCCAAGTTTGCGCCATCCCTCCAAATTTTTACCCAGCATTATGGATGGACGGAGAAATGGGTTATTCTTATAGTCTTTTGTTATTTCTCTCCAAGAAACTGAATTTTCATTAATTAGTGGTCATTTTCATTAATTTAGAGTCATTTTTATCAATTTGGCGACATTGTCTTCAATTTGGTAACATATAAAATCTCGCCAAGAGGGCGATATACAGCCTAAATTCGTCGCCAGAATTTCGCCAATCGTTACAGATGGAGAAATATGTTATTCTTATAGTCTTATAGTGTAAGAGACATTCTGTTTCCCCAAAAGTACAGACAGTAGATGCAGCACTCAACCTGACTAAAGAACATTCGTTTTTGTTTACAAAAAAACATTCGAAGTGAGTTCGAGATGGCAATAGAAAACACGCAGCCAACGTGTTTGTAATATGTAGCTAATTCTAGCTATGATTTGTAAAATATGTGTAAGTTTTATATATTATTAAATGTTGTGAAGTCATAAATGGCGAGTGAGTGTTTTCCCAACCTCATCACTAAAACAAGCCTTATAAGAAAGTGGCGACCAATGCGCTGTCCCCCGAATCCACCGAAGTTTAGAACGTTATGTCTTCATCTCGAGTAAGTGAAAGTAAAATAATAACCCTTTTAATTAGCATAACCAAGCTTTTGAGAATTTTAAATTAAAAGTTATCCTGGCTGAAATGAAATAAATTGATGTTGTCAATCCTGACATATATATAAAAATTTTGAAATCGTTCGTACTTTCGTTTTAATGTTATTTTGAATGTACTGTTGTGAGTAAGTCGTAATGATGGAATAATAAGTTGAAGTTTCGAAAATTAAATGGGTCAAATTAATATATGCTAGTAATTTTAAGTAAATGGAAGTGACATTTATGAAATATTGGAAATAAATATGAATTTAATATTAATGTTGCTCTTGAGCCATTCTAAGACGAAAATTCTATTTCTTTAAATTATTGAAGTGAAAGTGATTTCTGCCTCTTCATTTAGAACTTTTAGAACAATCTAATTTTAAATCATTCGGAACAATTTTCGAACATTATAGAATTGAAAATTCATATTTGTAAAAGAATAACAAAAATAGCGATGGCATTCTTAGCGAAAGGGGAAAAAGTTGATCTGAAACAACTAGCGACTGAGTTTGGAGAAAACGGAGATAGTGACCTGAAAGTCATTGAACTTAGGGATATTATTCTAAAGAGCAAGGCGTACAAGGAGGATGAAGAATTTGTAAGAAATCTTTTTAAGGGTATTATTTCGGAAAGACTGGAAGATGAACAGGGTAAGAGAAAACGAACAAAGAGTAAGAGAAAACGAACAAAAAGTAAGAGAAAACGAACAAAGAGAAAGGGAACAACTAGAAAAGGAAAAAGTGGAAAAGCAAAATAGAGAATTTGAGATCGAAAATCTAAGGCTACAGTTGGCCAGTCAGTAAGAAACTGTAACCGCGGTTATTCAACAGGAAAATTCGCATATGAAAGTTGACCTAATGAAAATTTTGCCAAGTTTCAACCCTGAAATAGATGATATGAGCTTGTTTTTAGTCTTATTTGAAAGTCAAATGAAGATACTAAAAATTCCGGAAGACCTGTGGGTGACTCATCTTGTAGGAGTACTGCCCAACGATGTTTCAAAACTTATTGCTAGAGAACCCGAAGAAGAATTTAAGGATTATTCTCACATCCGTGGCATTCTTTTACAACGATTTAAATTGACGGCAAAAAGGTTTCGAAAGTTATTCTGTCAAAAAGCACTAGAAAAAGCACTTATTGCACATGGAAAGATCTCTATTTCGAAATCAGAAGTTTTTTTGAAGGATGGATATCAGAACTGAGCATTTCCACTTTTGACCAGTTGCAGAATTTGATAATCTCTGATCAAATGAAAAAACGCTGCACTCCGGAATACAAAAAACATTATTTGGATAAGTGGGAACAGATAATTTCTCCCTCAGATTTAGCTGATAAATTGGACGCATACGAAAACTTAAGAAATTTCTTGCCTAATGGACAGAAAAAGATAGCCAAATAAAAAGACACGCACACAGCCGGAAATATTGATCCCGTTAAGAAAACTGTACCTTTCAACAGAGGAGAAAAATTCAAGTACAGTCGAGAAGAAAGACCTTCGTTGAGATGTTATGAATGCGGAAGACCTGGATTCATTAAAGCTAAATGTCCTGATTGTTCCCCAATCAAAAAGAAAGTTTCCTTAAATAACATAGAAGCATTTTCAGCATTCACTAAGGGTCCTCAAGTTACCCTGGTAGACATAACATTTTGTGGAAGAAGAGGTAGAGTGTGCGCTGGTACAGGATCTTCACATTCCATTGCGGGAGTATATGTTTAAAGTATTCAAAGAGCATGGAATATCATTTCAAAAAACTAAGTTGACAATAAGTCTGCCAGATGGTCAGTAGTCTCTTGTTGATTGCTACACTACCCAAGTGATGATAGAAATTGAAGGAAAGAAGGTGTTGACGGATTTCATCGTCCTTCCAAACGTTACTGGAAATTGAACTCTTCTTGGAACAGATTTGCTGAAATCTGCAGGTATTGTTCTTGATGTAAGCCAAGACAAACCAAGACGCTTAATTACGGGGTGCTGGTGCATCCTGGCACGTAACTCCACATCTGATGTTGTTGTTGTTGAGACCCAGACCGTCCGACCTACCAGAAAGGTGTAAGGTAACTGTTTGGACGGCCGGGAAGTGCCACCCAATTTAGACCGGAACCCAGTGGGGGAGGCATCCACAGGGACCGTACCCTCCTTCCCCTACCACCAACCTCTCGGAAGGACTTACGGACCCACATGTTTAACGTGATCGTACTCCGCGTGAACACGGCGGCAGTTTTGGCAGTGGCTGGAATCGAACCCGGGCCTACCGAGTGCAACTCCAGCGCGCTAACCAATGGGCGCGAACAAGTCCAATGGTTATAGCGAATATACGATAAAGAAATGCACTCATCTGTTGGAAGATGCTCTGTATTGGTTGCTTGCTTGGAACATAGATGTGATGGAGATTCTGTCTTGGATGGCTGATCTGGCAAGTAGGTAGGAAAGGGAAGGGGGAGCTAAGGTTAGGACCAATCAGAAATGATTGGGCAGGAGTGATTAAGTTTTAGAAAAATATACAGTTTAAAGCTAAGTTACAAAGATATAATAAATACAGTTTAAGATTTAGAAATTTACAGTTTTACAAGTTAGCAGTTTTCCCGAAAAATTGCCTCAAAGGAGGCACAAGTCTATTTCCCTCACGAAATAATTACACTTTAAGCTTGCAGTATAAGTTTCAATCTGCAAGATGATGCACAGAGTTTTAAGTTCAAAAACAGATTTGTACTGAATAAAATGATGCAAATTCTAGAATAAATCTTACGAACGTGGACGTGAGTACCGTACACACGCAAACGCGAGTGGCAAATGCTAGCCATACTATTGGTCTGTGGCAGGGCCATGAAAGAAGAGTCGAAAAGCGCTAAGTCCTTGAATCGGAGTGGCGCCATCTATTTTCGATCAGAGAAGGATGTTGAAAAACTAGGAGACACCCGTTTGAGGGACGCTTCTTGATGTAAAGAACAAATGTTATTATTTTTGTGATAACCCAAATCAGAGGTATCCATTCGGAAAAGAATTGGGCAACCAACCCAATGTAGAATCCCACGAGGATGGACAAGTTCTGATTCACGTTTGTCAGTTGAGGGAAAGTGAAGGAGAGAATCTAACAGCTACTCAGAGAAGTCAGCTTAACAGTCTACTAGAAAAATATGATAGTATCTTCCAACAATCAGGGGGAGAAGCTACCTCGATCATCGAGCATCATATTACTACAAGTAATCACGCTCCCATTTCTGTACCTCCTTACAGAATGTCACCAGCTCGGAAGGAGCTGCTCAAAAAAATAAATTGATGAACTTCTCAAAAGGAACATTTTTACTTTCCTTATATACATAATGTATAAGGAAAGTATTGTGACGATGTCGAAAATTCGAATTCGAGTTTTCGACGGGAGAGCACGTTTCAAGCATCCCTGATCACGAATTAAACATTTTTGAAGTGATGTCTGTGTGTGTGTGTGTGTGTCAGTGAGCCTGTGAAGACGATAACTGACGAACGAATGGACCGATTCGAACAAAATTTGGTACAAAAATCACAATCCGTAAACACTGGAAGCCTATTGTTTTTATACGCAATCGAATGTTCAGAACCCCCTAAATTTTCGAATGAAATTTTGAAAAAATCGTCAAAAGATCAAAACCGCTAATAAAGTTACGCAAATAGACATTTCTTATGTAAATTTTCATTAGAAGATGATTGACATAAATTTTAGAACTCTAGCTTGAACCGTTTTTGAGATATTGAACATTTTTCAAAAAAATTATCAAAAATCATATAAAATAAAAAAAATATTTCCTATTGAGAAACATGTTCACTTTACATATGTAATACCATGCGATGAATTGTTTGATATCATTCTCGTGGATCTAGCTCGTTCCATTCATGAAAAAAGATACTTTAAGTAATACTTTTGTATTTGAACGCCAATAGTCATTTATCTGCTGTAAGAATAACTTATTTCTTCGTCCATAACACTTGGCGAGATTTTGGCGACGAATTTGGCGGAATGTCGCCAACTTGGCGACTTTTTGAAATGCTGCCAAATTAACGAAAATCTCGCCAAATGGATAACAATGACGCTAAATTAATGAAAATGACGACTAATTGTTGAAAATTCAATATCTTGGAAAGAATATGAATATCTACTATAAGAAAAACCTATTTTTTATACTGTAAAAGTAGTTAATTCATTACATTATATAAGGAAAGTCATGTGTTGCCCACATCAGATTTTTTAAGAACGTGAATCGCCCTATGGAGCGCCTGTATTTTTGATCCCAAAACCAGATGCTAAAGTTCGACTGTGCGTAGACTATAGGGAAATTAATGAAATGCCTGTCCCTGATACTTACCCACTTCCAAAGATGGATTATTTAATGCAAGATGCTAAACATACCTCTTTTATGTCAACCATTGGTCTGAAATCTGGTTACCACTAAGTGAATGTCAATCCAGCTGATCGAGATAAAACTGCATTCGCTTGCCCGTTTGGGACCTACAGATTCTTATGAATGCCTTCTGGTCTTTGAAATGCCTCTGCTACGTTTCTGAGACTAATGAACACGTTTCGTAAGGGCTTGCCATTTCTTGTCTATCTAGATAACTTCATAGTCTTGTCACCATCTTTTGAACAACGTCTTAAAGAACTTGAAATGGTTTTCGACAGATTAATCAAATACAAACTTTGTGCAAACCGAGAGAAATGCAACTTGTTCTCGAGTTAAATATCTTGCACTCTGGATTACCCCTCGTGGAATAGAGGTGGATCCTGAAAAGGTGTCTTCCATCTTGGAAATTTCTTCCCCTAAAAATGTGAAGCAACTATTATCCTTCTTGCAGACATGTTCCTGGTTTAGAAAGTTAATACCGAACTTTTCTGAGATTTCTCGACTTCTGAGCAATCTAATAAAAAAGAAAACTCTCTAGAGTTGGTCTAAAAGTAAACAGAGATTTCGACTCTCTAAAGCAATGCTTAATGTTTCCACCTATTCTGAAGCAAGCTGATTTCACCAAACCTTTTATGATTAGAACAGATGCGAGTGGTTATGCATTGGGAGCTCTTGTTCTTCAAGGCCAAGGATCGGATGAACATCCGGTTGAATATGGAAATAGACTACTTAGTTCTACTGAGAGAAATTATTCCACCACGGAACGTGAAGCACTGGCTGTTATATGGGCATTAAATAAGTTTCGATTATACATAGAGGGATCTAGTGTTACAGTGGCATCCGACCACCAACCTCTTAAGAAGCTCATGAAACTTAAGTCTCCATCCGGAAGATTAGCCCGGTGGGCACTGCAATTGCAGTCTTTCAATTTGAACATGGAATACATTCCTGGAAGAGCAACGTTGTTGCTGATATGTTGTCAAGACCTGTTTATGAACGTGATATCCCTTCATGCGAAGTCTGTATTGTATCTTTCGATGCTCCCTCCAGAACATCTAACGAGATACGTGAAGAGCAGTTGAGAGATGAGGAAGTAGGAAACACCATTCTCTGTTTTGAAAGCATCGACAAAGACGTTAACTATGCAAACTGGACAGAACGAACTACCTCTTGAATCAGAGTGTACTCTACCATTATGCTCCAGATTCCGAAAGTGAAGAATCTCAATTAGTAGTTCCAGCCCATGAAAGAAACTTGATTCTGAAAGAACATCATGATGCTCCGACTACTGCTCACTATGGAGCTGAAGGAACTTTTGACATGTAGTACTTTATTCAAAAGTTTGTGGTGTTGGTAAGTGGATCATGTTTTATCTTATGAAACTATAGTCTTACGATCTGCTAGTGACTAAAATTGTTTTGAGGGCCAGTTCGCTCTTAGCTTTTGTTAAAGGCGCATACTCTTCTAACTGTTCTGTTTTGGCCTCGCTTATAACGACCTTGAAAGAATTATAGTTATCTTACTGACATATGCATACTTTATTCTAGGACGTTTGTGGTGTCGGTAAGTGGATCATGCTTTTTTTCATATGAAACTAGTCTCGACGATCTGCAGCATTTAATCTGCAGCACCTAGTAGCATTTAATATTGGTACAATATTGTACCAATATTATATATCTTGGCATTACGTTGGAAACATTTGCAATGTAATCCCAATATTGGGCAAGTATTGGGGTTATATTGGCCTCATAAATACTTTCATTACGAAATTACGCCAGTATTGGCGTAATATTGTCCCAGTAGTTTAAGCCAATATTGGACCAATTCCGTCAAAATGTCCACTTTTACTTTCCCTGCAATACATGGTAATGTATAGGGAAAGTATTGGAATCATGCCGAAAATCGCAACTCGAGTTTTCGACGGATCTACACGTTTCGAGACCTCTAGAATACGAAAAACTATGTTTAGCGTGACGACTGTGTATGTGCCTGTGTGTGTGTCTGTCTGTGTGTCTGTGTGTCTGTCTGTGTGTCTGTCTGTATGTCTGTCTGTGTGTCTGTGCAATGTATGTATCCACTCTAACTAAAAAGCTAAGGGACCGAATTTCACAAAATTTGGTATGTAAGTCACTTGAGTGAGACCCTGGTGCTGATTAGTTTTTGGTAGGATTCGTATAAACAGAACCCGCCTTTTTTTGCGAAATGGCGCGTAAAAATTCCATGTATCCACTCTAGCTAAAATACTTATTGACCAAATTTCACAAAATTTGGTAAATAAGTTACTTGTAAGATGATCTGCTGCTAATTAGATTTTAGTACCATTCGGAAAAGAACAACCTGCCTTTTTTTGCGAAATGGCCAGCAAAAATTATATATTTCCACTCTAACTCAACTAATCGACTAAATTTCATAAAATTTGGTAGATAAGTCACTTGTGGCCGACCCTGGTGCTGATTAGATTTTGGTACGGTTCGGAAAAGAACTACCGACCTTTTTTACGAAATGGCTTGCAAAAATTGTATATTTCCACTCTAACTCAGCCAATCGACTAAATTTCTTAAAATTTGGTAGATAAGTTACTTATGGTCGACCCTGGTGCTGATTAGATTATAGTACGATTCGGAAAATAACAACCTGCCCTTTTTTACGAAATGGCCCGCAAAACTTATATATTTCCACTCTAACTCAACTAATAGATTAAATTTCATAAAATTTGGTAGTTAAGTCACTTGTGGTCGACCCTGGGGCTGATTAGATTTTGGTCCAATTCGGAAAAGAACAACCTGCCTTTTTTCAGAAAATGGCCCGCAAAAATTTCATGTATCTGCACTAGCTAAAATACTAATTGGCCCAATTTCACAAAAAATGGTAGATAAGTTATTTGTGGAATACTCTGGTACTGATTAGATTTTGGTACAATTCGGAGAGGAACAACCTGCCTTTTTTTACGAAATGGCCCGAGAAAATCGCCAAAATCGAAATAAAAAGACTATATAAGCTCAAATTTAGTAAATGAATTTTTGTTTTATACGCAGTTTTTGACGAGGAAAAAATATAACACACTCCATTATACTTTAGGTCTAACCATTCTCAAGATATTTGAGATTTCTTGCATTTTTGTTACGCCGATATCGGGAAAATGTCCAATTACCAAATAGAAACAAAAATTGAATTAAAAATGCAAATTTAGTGTTATTTGGTGCAATAAAACACAATCACGGAAAGGTAATTTCTCATTCTATAAATTTGATAAGGGGATCTGAATGTACATGACTGAGGACAGCAGCTTTGTCTTCAAGTCCAAGTTCAATTACCTTTCCGTGATTGTGGCATTATTATATATGATCTGTTGTTGTATTTAATAGCGTATTAGAAGGAATAGACATTTGAAAATGCTCATTAAAAATAAAAATAGTCGGTATGAATTAAATTACGATAAAAGATGGCAGCACCAAATACATTTTGAATTAAAATAAAAAATATATTCTATGTTTTATTGGGTATTAAATTTAGTTTTAATATAATCTAAGCATTGCATTTTATCTTTCAGAAAATATTTCGCAACAGTTTGAGCAAAATTTCGGCAAAAAATGTGTGCCGCGAAAGTTAATTTTTATTGAACCCTTAACGTGATCGTACTCCGTGTGAACACGTCGACAGTTTAGGCAAAGGCGGGAATTGAACTCGGGTAGTCCAAATGCAATCCCTGCAAGCTAACCACTTGGCTGTTGCGCCCCACTTTAAAGAGCTTGAAAAAACTTCCGATTGATATCATACTTTGCAATGTGTCTCTCCCGGGGGTTTTCGGCTGTTTTTCACAACAATGATTGAAACTATTAAGTCTCGTCATTGAGCCATAACTAAACCCTTTTATGCATGATTTTGCCAAATTTTATCTTATGCTGCCATATTAAAAAAATATGAAATTTTGAAGCAATTTCGATGTTTCCACTCGAATTTTAAAAAAACCTATCTAGTTCCAGATTTTTTATGACAAAACTGGATATTAAGTTTCATAAAAATCCATTAATATTTATCGCTGCTATCGTGTATACAAAAAATCGACGATGTACAAGCGTACATCACTTTAAAAATAGTCAAAACGTGTTCAGGAGGTTTCAAAATATATATTGACATCCAAATCGCGAAATCGAAAATTTTGTGAAAAAAATCTTTACAACTATGTACGCAAAAGTAAAAATGTTTTAAAAAGGAGCTTATTATCTTACGGTCTCCGTTCAAAGTTAGTTGGAAAGAGTCAGTCTCTCCGACATATTTAAGACTGAAACTCATCAATAATATTTTCGATTAACCGATTTATATTAAAATAACTCAAAATTACGCTTTAACATAAAATAACTAGAAAACTAATTTAGTTTTTTAAAAACTATTAAAAACTAAAAAACTAATAATATTTTACAACTAAGTTTCTAAAGGACCTCCCAGAGATCCTAGATACTTTGGAACCTGGCTTGAACTATCACTGTATCAAATTTCCTAGCTTTAGGCTGAGTAGATTTTCCGCTACGTCTCAAACAGGCGAACAAAGATACAAACAAAGACATATTCAATTATAAATTTTATTTTAATTACGTACATCTGAAGGTATGCTTTTAAACAAAATAAAAGGAGATTTAAAATTTCCACTAAAACTTTCTTTAATTTCTTACTAGCAGATAAGACCAGGAATTTTCATGGGTTTCATATTATTGCAGGCACTTTACATCTTCAAAATACAATTGAAGCATTTTAGATCAATGCAACTGTCTCCTTGCCGTCAAGTCCTTCTGGTAGACGTGCAACTGTAACATAAAAAAATTTATACAATCATCAATTTTGAAAAAAAGTTATATTTAGATAAAACAAGAAAGATCAATCATACATAAAGCATTGATTATGAAATACTTTCTAACTTCAATGCGATTTAATTTAAACATCTCTAAAATGCGATACATTTCTTGGTAATATTTTAAAAATTATCATAATACTACAATAATTTATTATATTTGAAAACTTCATCAAAAACAAATGGAATTTATTCAAATGACGTTATCGAAATATAACACGCCTGGTTCTCTCTATAAAAGCAGCATTTCATTCATAAATATTTTTCCATTCATTTCATTCATCACAATACTATAATAATTTATTTTATTTAAAAACTTGAGACCATGGAGGTACAAGTAATCAAACTCTATACTTAAAACTTCATTGTAAAAAATCGTCCTTTTCCTGTAAAATCAATAAATAGTTCATTCATATCAGCTACGCAGACTCCATGGGCTAAATAATTTTGCGTTAAAGTGCAGCAACTCTTATACAACTCATTCTACATATTTTACTGTTTACATTTTCCATAAGTGAAAAATAGGCTTCATTGTAGAAATAATCAAAATTGGATGATCATTTAAACTCAAATATAATGCAATTGCGTTGTTTCAGTATGTAGATGCACAGAATTTAAGCAAAAATAAAGCGGTTTTAGGACGGATACAACACTGAATATGAATTAAAAAGAACTTTAAAAATTACGATTTTGAGACACGATGGATTCCATATTTCCTTTTGAAGTCGGTCACGTGATCTATTCATATAATGGTCACGTGATCGCTCCATATAAGAGGTGTAATTATTATTTTAATTTTTATTTAAAGAACTACTGAATTTATTTTGCTGAAATTTTTTTATATATTTTATGGGGTAATTTAAATATTACCAAAAATTTTCGAAGCAATTTATGAATTTTAAATCCGCTTAAAAAATGTTTGAAACATTAGGTCCCATAGGGTTCAATGTATTTCACTTTTTCAATCCAAAACTAATTGGGTAATGTTATTCATTTATACTCCCATAGGTCCCACAGACGGTCTGAACAACATACTAAAATTTCATTTTTATTAAGTCATTTTTACGACAGTTATCGTGCTAATGGACAGACAGACAGAGAGACAGAATGAACAAAGTCATAAACACTTTTCCACTTTGTTGTAAAATATTAATAAATACAATTTGAATATTTTTAAATATTTTTATTTATTCAGCCAGCAGCATATGTTTCAAAGAAAACTTTAACTGTGAATTTGTATTGTGATTTCGATTATTCTGATAAAAGCTTATTATTAAGTATTTATTTAATTACTGGTATTCTAACAATGGATTTTATACCATATGCCATATGAAGAATATAAATTGAAAAATAGGCAAAATAACACAAGTAAAACCAACAGAAAAGTTTTCTAATGGTACCCATTTCATTATTTGTATATAATTTAATGTATGAACAAGAAAGATCAATCATGCATAAAGCATTGATTATGAGACACTTTCCAATTTCAATGCAATTTTATATAAAGATCTCTAAAATGTGATGTTTTCCTCGGTAATATTTTTAAAATTATCACAATACTACATTAATTTATTATATTTAAAATCTTCATCGAAGAAAATGAACTTCATTCAAATGACGGCATTGAAATATAAATTGCCTGGTTTAAACATCTCCAAAATGCGATACATTCCTCAGTAATATTTTTAAAATTATCATAATATTACAATAATTTATTATATCGAAAACAAATGAACTTTATTCAAATGACGTCATCGAAATATAAATTGCCTCTATATAAAAGCAACATTTCATTTATAAACATTTTTCCAATCGTTCTATTCATCACAATACTATAATAATTTATTTTATTTAAAAATTTGAAAAATTGTTTTCTACCATATTTATTTTAAAATGTAAAACCTCTCTTATATATAAAATAATTAAAGTCTTGGAAAAATATTTATTATATAATATATCTCTTTTTTCTTTCTGCGGAATAGAGTGAGAGTCAGAATTTAATTGAATTTGTTTTTCTCCCGATATTAAATAATTTTTATTTACAAAACTACCTAACATATTTTACTGAAATTTTTTTTATATCTTTTATGGGATAATTTGAATATTTTCTAAAATTTTCGAAGCAATTTGTGAATTTTAAATTCACTTAAAAAATGTTTGAAAAATTAGGTCCCATAGGGTTCAATGTATTTCATTTTTTCAACCCGGGTTCAATCCAAAACGAATTGGGTGATATTATTCATTTATATTCCCATAGGTCCCACAGACCGTCTGAAAAACATACTAAAATTTCATTTTGATAAAGTCATTTTTACGGCAGTTATCGTGTTAAAGAACAGACAGACAGACAGAATGAACAAACTCATAAACACTTTTCAACTATGTTGTAAAGTGTTTAAAATGTATTATTTAAAATGTATGCAAATTAAATGCATAAAAGACAACGACATATCAAATATGGTCTTTCTACCTACTCCGATTCTCAAATTATTCCTCAAAAACTAGTATATTTATTTGGCGTATCCAAATTCAGCTAGTCTATTAAGGTTCAAAATCAAAAGAATAAAATATACCTTCTTAAAAAAACAACCTGCTAAATTTGGAGTTTTTAGTTGCTCCGGTTCTCGATTTATTCTTAAAAAAAGGAAGATCGATCATGCACTAAGCATTGATTGTGAAACATTTCCGAACTGAAGTGCAATATGATTTAAACATCTCTAAAATGGGATGCATTCAGCTCTACATATTTTAAATTGTTAGAGTGCTAAAATAATTTATTATACTTGAAAACTTAAAACTTCGTCGAATAAGACAATGGTAGTTACAGAAAATGAACTTTATTCAAATGACGTCATTGAAATATAAATCGTCTGCATCTCTATGCTAAATCAGTGAAGTGATATGAAAGTAATATGAATATTTCATTCATATCACTTTTATTCCAGACTTCAGAGTTAAATAATTTTGCGTGAAAACAATTCTTATACAACTCACCTTACAATCGCTCGATTTGTTTACATTCTGACTGTTACAGTTTAACGTTAAAATTAGGCTTCGTTGTAGGAATAAAGAAAGTTCTGTGTTCATTCAAAATAAGAAATATTGTAATTACGTTAGCACAGAATTTAGATACACAAATAATACGCAAAAATAAAGCGGTTTTAGGACGGATGCAACACTAATATAAATCTAAACGATCTTAAAACATCTACAGTAACAGCGGAAAATGGAAGCCATGTTTTATTTTATAATGAGTCACTTGCTTTCTTCATATATCGGTCACACATAGTATGGGTGTAATTATTATTTCAATTTTTACTTTAAGAAAATTCTCAACGCATTTTGTTGACATTTCTTAACCATAATAAAAATAATTAATTTATATATAATAATAGCGATAATTCGAATATTTCCTAAAATTTTCGAAGCAATTTGTGAATTTTAACTCGCTTAAAAAATGTTTGAAAAATTAAGCCTCATTGGGTTCGACCCAGAGCGTCCGACCTACCCGAAGGTGTAAGGTATCTGTTTGAACACCTTATGTTTAAAGTATGTGCAATGTTTAAAAGTCGTTTAAATTTCTGCCCTAAAACCGCTTTTTTATTGCATATTATCCATATATCTAAATTGTGTGCCAATGCAATTACAAAATTTTTTATTTTAAATGATCAATAAACTTTCTTTATTCCTAGAACGAAGCCTAATTTTAACGCTAAACTATATAACATAAGAATGTAAACAAAGCATGCGATCATAAAGTGAGTTGCATAAGAATTGTTTACTTGTTTTTCACGCAAAATTTAGCTCTGGAGTCTGGAATATAGGTTATATGAAGGAAATATTCATGGATTTTACATAGAGAGCAGACGATTTATAAAATAAAATGGTATGTCATCAATAATTTCAAAGAAAGAATGGAGAACATGAGATAAGAAAACGATGTAGTTTCTATAGTAATGAAATATTATAATTGTGACGTAAAATTAGCTGCAAAAGCATCGTAAACACGTTGCAAATTATACTTTCGATGACGTCATTTGAATAAAGTTCATTTTGAGTAATTAGCATTTGTGCTTTTCGATGAAGATTAAAGATTAATTATGTCAATGTCAACTTTTGAACCATCTTGAAATGTAAATAAAATTGCATTTCAGTTGGAAAGAGTCACTTTATGCATGATTGATCTTTCTTGTTTATATAGATATGAATGGAAGCCAATTAAATCAAAGTGTAACGTGCTTTAAAACTGATTGGAAAGCATGCTATGAACTGCTAAATCTTGCGTTTAATTCGGTTCAGAATGGAAATTTATTTGCAGTGAACAGTTAGATGTTTGCTGAAACAGTTCGACTTTAGCAGTTAGGCGTTTGCGCAGGAGGCGGCTAAACATTACGCAAGTGGTGCCATGTATGTTAAAGACCCGAAGACGTCGTCTACAACTTATAAACGGAACTGAACTTCTTCTGTTGATCCATAGATCGATCCATTCTCGATTGAGCTTCCAATAAGATGGTCTTATCAGTATCTATGTACCATGTGATGCATGTTATCTTGTTTTTCTTATAATTTAAGCTAAGTATTGAGAAATTCCCTTTTGTTTCAAAACTGAAATCTCTAAATTTCGAGATTTTCACTATTGCCTTGTTTTATAGGAAAAATGTAGGCAAGATTTCGCAATTCTGCCAAGATCTTGGTATTAAGGAAGAACCCATTATTACTTTCCTTATATACATAATGTATAAGGAAAGTATTGTGAAGGGGTCGAAAATTCGAATTCGAGTTTTCGACGGGAGAACACGTTTCAAGCATCCCTGATCACGAATCAAACATGTTTGAAGTGATGTCTGTGTGTGTGTGTGTGTGTGTGTGTGTGTGTGTGTGTGTGTGTGTGTGTGTGTGTGTGTGTCAGTGAGTCTGTGGAGACGATAACTGACGAACGAATGGACCGATTCGAACGAAATTTGGTACAAAAATCACAATCCATAAACACTGAAAACCTATTGTTTTTATACGCAAACGAATGTTCAGAACCCCTCTAAATTTTCGAGTGAAATTTTGAAAAAATCGTCAAAAAATCAAAACCACTAATAAAGTTACGCAAATAGACATTTCTTATATAATTTTTCATTAGAAAACGATTGACATAAATTTTAGAACGCTAACATAAACCGTTCTTGAGATATTGCACATTTTTTAAAAAAAATATCAAAAAGTCATATAAAATAAAAAAAATCCTATTGAGAAACATGTTCACTTTTCATATGTAGTACCATGCAATAAATTGGGTGACATCATTCTCGTGGATCTAGCTCGTTCCATTCACGAAAAAGGATACTTTGAGTAATACTTTTGTATTTGAACGCCAATAGTCATTTATCTGCTGTAAGAATAACTTATTTCTTCGTCCATAACGTTTGGCGAGATTTTGGCGACGAATTTGTTGGATATCGCCAACTTGGCGACTTTTCTAAATGTTGCGAAATTAACGAAAATCTCGCCAAATGGATAAAAATGACGCTAAATCGATAAAAATAACGACTAATTGTCGTAAATTCAATATCTTGGAAAGAATATAAGTATCTACTACAAGGAAAACCTATTTGTTTTACTGTAAAAGTAGTCATTTCATTACATTATATAAGGAAAGTCATGTGTTGCCCACATCAGATTTTTTAAATAGAGCATGACGAGAATCATAGAGGTAAAGTAAGAAGTTAAAGCTCCATACTGAAAAAATTCCAATATCATTTAAAACAACAATAATTCAAGTAGTGCTGCGGTAAGTTATACACCCCTACATTGAATATATTTTTATGAGAAAAGGCTTAAAATATTTATTTAAACTATCAATTTTATAGAAATAAATTAGTAGCGCAAAGCAAATTAGAATTGAGACAATAAGGAATATTATTAAATGTTCAACATTATTTTACCTTTCAATTTATTTTTATCCCCCTATATTCTGAACTCTCCAACTATGGAAAAATACTGATTAATTATACTGATAATTAGTAAATCTTAATTTAAAAATAATCAACAAGTAAGATTAATTATGCATAAAGCATGCATTGATTATGAAACACTTTCCAAGTCCAATGCAATTTTTTTTAAACATCTCTAAAATGCGATACATTCCTAGGTAATATTTTTAAAATTATCATAATACTACATTAATTTATTATATTTGAAAACTTGAAACTTCATCGAAAAAAATGAACTGTATTCAAATGACGTCATTGAAATATAAATCGCCTGGTTTAAACATCTCTAAACTGCCATACATTCCTCGGTAATATTTTTTAAATTACCATAATACTACAATAATTTATGATATTTGAAAACTTCATCGAAAACAAATGAAATTTATTCAAATGACTTCAGCGAAATATAACACGCCTGGCTCTCTACGCAAAAAAGCAGCATTTCATTCATAAACATTTTCCCATTCATTTCATACATCACAATACTATAATAATTTATTTTATTTAAAAACTTGAGAACTTGGAGGTACAAGAAATTAAACTCTATGCTTAAAACTTCATCGAAAAAATAGTTCTTCTCCCTGTAAAATCAATGAATATTTCATTCATATCAGCTACGCAGACTCCATGGGCCAAATAATTTTGCGTTAAAGAAATGCAGCAATTCTTATACAACTGATTCTACATATTTTGCTGTTTACATTTTCCATAAGTGAAAATTAGGCTTCGTTGTAGAAATAATCAAAGTTGGATGAGCATTTTATCTCAAATATATTGTAATTGCGTTGTTTCAGTACGCAGATGCACAGAATTTAAGCAAAAATAAAGCGATTATAGGACGGATACAACACTAAATGTTAATTAAAAAGAACTTTAAAATAAATTAAAAAGAATCACGATTTTGACACAAGATGGATGCCATATTTTATTTTGAAGTGGGTCACGTGATTTCTTCATATAATGGTCACGTGATCACTTCATATAAAAGATGTAATTATTATTTTAATTTTTATTTAAAAACTACTGAATATATTTTGCTGAATTTTTTTTTATATATTTTATGGGATAATTTGAATATTTTCTAAAACTTTTGAAGGAATTTGTGAATTTTAAATCCGCCTAAAAAATGTTTGAAAAATTAAGTCCCATAGAGATCAATGTATTTCATATTTTCAACCCGGGTTCAATTCAAAACTAATTAGGTGATATTATTCATTTATATTCCCATAAGTCTTACAGACCGTCTGAACAACATACTAAAATTTCATTTTGATACAGTCACTTTTACGGCAGTTATCGTGCTAACGGACAGACAGACAGAGAGACAGATAGACAGAATGAACAAAGTCAAAAACACTTATATCTCCCTTTGAAATCACTGAAAACTTTGCAAAGAAAATACATGGAAAAGGCAAAAGCAAGTCTTTGACGCGTGTACATGACGTAATATAATGACATGAAAATTTGATCGATGAAAATGCTCCGCGATATAAAAGTGTACGCGGAGTTTCAACTTTCAACTTCGTAAAAATAGATACATGAGTGTACACGTTAGGTCTATCTATAATAATAAAATCTGTCTATTCATCTGTACGTCTGTTTGTACCACCTGTAGCGAAAACTATACACGTCATACGGCAATGGAATTTGTTATACAGGTACTTCAGGACACGGGACGATACGCCTCAGTCAGATTTTTTTTTATTTTAATTAATCTTTAGTTTTTGTAAATCGAACCAAATTCCCGTTCACAGCAAATTTTAACTTGATTGGTACCGCCACCTATAGTATGTTTCTGAAAGTAAAACTATGTTAATATTCTGATGAATGTGATTGTTTTAAATATGTATATACTTCTCTTATTTGAGACGTAATTCAGATATAGCAACATTAACTAACACTTTTTAATTTAAAAAAATTATTCTTGAGGATAGCGATTTTATTAGTGTTTTTAAAAGACATCAATACATTGTAAAAATATTCATAAATGTATAAATGTAAAATTGTTCAAAAGTTCTTTAGAGACCAAAAAATATCATTATACTGTTCCCATCTTAACACACAATAGGAAAACTCAATAGGAAAATTCGAAAAATTCTCATTCATATACACTTTGAAAGAAAGTCATGAGATTAAAACATGAATTTCCGTGAATTTTTTAAATGTATATATTTTTAGTGTTTTGAAGACACCTTGTATGATGTCATGCATTGCCAAACAACTAAACATGACTCTAAGATTTAGAAAACGCGGAATGGCAATGCAAGTGATAGTGTTGAGACGGAGGTTACGTATGTATGCTGTGAGTGTTTGGTGCGTCATAATAAATTGATTCAAAAACTAAAAAATAGCTAAAAAATAGCTGACAAACTAAAAATAGCTGGTGTGTTTCCGGAACAACTAAAAGTTAAAGACATGAGTTCCAGCCATTTGATGTATGTAGTTCATAAGTTAGAGCATCCTTTATTAAGTTGTTCAGCTAGCGAAGGGCTAAAGCTGATTCAGAGACTGTGAAGTTGCTGACAAATTAGATGCATTAAAAGAATTTTCTATGCTGTTTAAAGGTATAGGGAAGGTACAGAAACCGTATTGGATAAAATTGAAAGAAAATACTAGACCTTATACCATTTCAGTACTAAGAAGAGTTCCACTTCCTTTGAAAGACAAACTTAAGAAGTTAGAGAAAATGATGAACACAGATATAATTGAGACAATAGATGAAGCCACGGACTGGTGTGCGACTATGGTAATATTCCTAAGAAATCAGGAAATATTCGTATATATGTCGACCTGACTGTTCTCAACGAAAGTATTGAACAGGAATATTTTCCTATGGCATCTGTTGACTATACTTTAAGTCAATTTCAAAATGCAAAGTATTGTTATGAAATCCATAACATCTGTTTATTAATCAATTTCTTCTAAATTTCATTTTAGGAAACGCTTTTTCAAAAATCCATTTTGTTCTTACATTCGGCAAATTCTAATTTCGTTTCGATTCTAAAATCTGTTCTTAAATATTATTCCAAATTGATGAAGCGCCGATTGTGTTATTTCAACTTGTTGGAGCCTCCCTGTCTGTATTGATAACCCTTGGCGTTTCGTACGTTTACTCGAATGCACATTTCATATTGAAATGTCTTGGAACTATTTTCTGTGTCGTCACGAGAGCGCTCATTCACACTAAGACGCTTAATTAATAATAAGGTAATTTGTTTTCAGTTGGCGATGTAATCTTTAAGCAGAAGGGAGCGTTCTTGCCCTCGGGGCATAGAACAGAATGTTATTCTTAAAAGGATATATAGTATATAATGTTGGATTAATAATGAAGTAAATTGTTTAAGTCGCGCTTTTAATGTAACTTCGAAGAGTCACGTTTTTTTACTTTCCTTATATACATAATGTATAAGGAAAGTATAGTGACGGCGTCGAAAATTCGAATTCGAGTTTTCGACGGGAGAGCACGTTTCAAGCATCCCTGATCACGAATCAAACATTTTTGAAGTGATGATTGTGTGTGTGTGTGTGTGTGCGCGTGTGTGTGTGTGTATCAGTGGGTCTGTGGAGACGATAACTGACCAATGGACCAATTTGAACGAATGGACCAATTTGAACCAAATTTGGTTCAAAAATCACAATCTGTAAACACTGGAAGCCTATTGTTTTTATACGCAATCGAATGTTCAGAACCCCCCTAAATTTTCGAATGAAATTTTGAAAAAATCATCAAAAAATCAAAACCAATAATAAAGTTACACAAATAGACATTTCTTATGTAATTTTTCATTAGAAAACGATTGACATAAATTTTAGAACGCTAACATGAACCGTTCTCGAGATATTGCACATTTTTCAAAAAAATTATCAAAAAGTCATATAAATTAGAAAAAATATATTTCCTATTGAGAAACATGTTCACTTTTCATATATAATATCATGCGATAAATTGGGTGACATCATTCTCGTGGATCTAGCTCGTTCCATTCATGAAAAAAGATTGAGTAATACTTTTGCATTTGAACGCCAATTTATCTGCTGTAAGAATAACTTATTTCTTCGTCCACAACGCTTGGTGAGATTTTGGCGACGAAATTGGCGGAATGTCGCCAACTTGGCGACTTTTTTAAATGTTGCCAAATTAACGAAAATCTCGCCAAATGGATAAAAATGGCGATAAATCAATGAAAATGACGGCAAATTGTCGAAAATTCAATATCTTGGAGAGGATATTAGTATCTACTTGAAGAAAAACCTATTTATTGTACTGTAAAAGTAGTAAATTCATTTCATTATATAAGGAAAGTCATGTGTTGACCACATCAGATTTTTTTTTATCATATATTGATTATTACGAGATGTCCAAACGAACGCACATCACTTCCGAATCCGTCAATGCAGTCAACAAATTCTGCTCAATATGTTAGAAATCTATGTTCATCTTTCAAGTATTATAGTTAATAATTTTGATGTCCAATACTCCTTGCTGTATATTATATGAAGCATGATAATTCCTCATCTAATAAAGAAAAAAATAAATTTAAATTGTTTGAGCTTCATCCATCTCTTCTGCCGACACGCCACTCATCTATCGCCATCTCAACGTGGATCTCCCGTTTTCGACGATTCCTGTGGGGAACCGCCAGCAGCGATCGCACTCCACCACACTCTTTTTATAACCACTTCACGATCATTTGCCGTATATCGTGCCACTTCAGGTGCGATATAACAGTATTTCAGCATTGTAGATGCTAATACTGGGTTTTGTCAGATAGCTTTAGAGCCAGGTTCATCCAGTTTAACAACGTTCAACACTCCATTTTGTAGATACCTATTCAAACGATTGCTCTTTGGAATCGGAACTGCTCCGGAAATATTACAGAAAAAACATCCATGACACAGTTCAAGAAAGACCCGGACTCATCGGATTGATGGATGAATTTGTAATTTTTGGAGACACTGAAGATGAGCATGATGAAAGGCTTCGCGAGGTTTTTCGCGAACTCCAAGCTGCTAGATGGACACTACATTCATAAAAGTGCAAGTTTGAGCAAAAATCAGTAACATTTCTGGAACATATGATATCTGGTGATGGTGTGTTTAACTGCATGTAACATCAATTAAATTGTGTTTAACTTCAATAAGGTGCCAGTATTCACTAATTGCAATAATCTTGCCTTATTATTTGCTAAATGCTTCTTTCGTTCGTGAAATATCGCGCTCACTGTGTCACGTGCACGCACACTAATATATACATGCACACACGCTAATATACATAAATACACACACACTAACATATATACTTACACACACAAAGACATTATGTCGCCGCCCAGGCGGTGAAGTGGATAGCGTCTCCGACTGCTGTCTAGTGGGCTTGGGTTCGAATCCCGAGTAAGGCATGGGCGTTTTCTTGAGGATGAAGTCAGTCTTCCTCCTCCTGGGTCCTCGCCAAATGTGAAGCTGCACCCCCCCCCCCCCAGACCTTCGACAGTGATGCTTGTTTGTGTTAATAAAAACTTTGTGATCTCATCTTGTGTCATTCTTTGTCCTTCTTCTGGCATCACTGGTCCTGTTTGTGGTTCGACCGAAACAGGAGGTCATGAGCAACAACAACAGGACATTATCTCAAAAACGTTCGAGTTTTAGGATGCTTAAATGTGAACTTCCGTCAAAAATTCGAATTCCAATTTTAAACTTCGTCAATACACGTTTCCTATACATTACACTATGTATGAAGATAAAGTAATGTATAAGTACAGAAAGAAAATATAAATATATATGAAAATATAAGTCTGAAAGGAAAGTTATGGACTGCCATATCTGATTCTTCTTATTTACGAGAGGTATAACAGATTCGTGTTTTAAATCAAGTAATCTAACGAAGATAAAACATAATGTAAAAATACAATGTGAAGAGCATAAACCAAAAAACAAAGTTAAAACATAATGTAAAAACAAAGTGAAATACATAAAGCAAAAAATCTCACCTCCTTGATCAGTAATTTTCACTTCTTTATTGCGGAGCAGGGGCGTCGGCTTCAGCATCAGGAGCAGGGGCATCAGGAGCAGGGGCATCAGGAGCAGGGGCATCAGGAGGAGCAGGAGTGGAATCTCCCTCACTATGTTCCTCATCTGGATTTTCATTACTTTCTGCAGAGTCCGTGGGAGGACTTTGTTCGGGTTCATTTGAAGGGCTTTGTAAGGGTTCTTGTGGTTCATCATCCTCACTTCCAAAATCAGATATTGACATTGGAAATCCTGAGAATTGGTCCATTGATGCATCTTGAGACATAATGGCTAATAGTAACTGAACCATCTCAGGATTCATATCAGCATATGGACTTAATTCCGCGGGATCGTTTTGCATTTGGCTTAGACTGAATAACACTTCATCATAAGATCCTTGGTTGTCTACTCCTTCTCTCTTTTCGGAGGCGAAAGTTAGTGATATGAGGCAAGCGAAAAGCAGGATCTGATAAATAAAACATATATTAATACACTATCAAAAAATCCAATGTGAGCTGCAGATGGCTTTCACTATATAATGCAACGAATTTACTTCTTTCATAGTGAGAAAATGATGTACAGTCAACCCTCCTATACGCGATTAATTCGTACCGCGTTATATGGAAACTGCGTTATAAAAAACTCAGATGACTGCAAATCAGATTAATCCGTACCATGCTATATAGAAACCGCATACCGTGTTATATGAAAACCGCGTTATAAGAAACTCAGAATTAGTACAAAACAGAGCAATTCGTATCGCGTTATATGGAAACCGCGTTAAGTGAAACTCAGAACATATAAATCTGGCTGATTCGTTCTACGTTATATATAACTGCGTTTTTAGAGCACCATGATATGATGGATACGTTTATGAAATATAATTTTGGCGCGCTCTATCAGATAAAAAAATCACGTGAGCACGGTACAGCCAATAATATCGTCAAGCTGCTACAGCCATGCTGCATTTACATTTATTATTTTTGCATGTTATTTTGGCATTTACAGTGGATTTCCCTGATAACTGAAATTGAAAAATGGTAATGCACGTCGATGAAAAAACACGAAAATTAGCCCATTAATTTCAACAGCAAAAGTGTAATAGAAAAATTCATGCTATAGAGAGACTAATTAATCTAATTGAGTTTTAATATAAAGAAACCGTGTTATAAGCCTACTGCGTTTTATGAGTACCGCGTTATGGAAGAGCTGTCGCAATTTTTGCTCTGCGTGACTTGGAAACCGCGTTATAAGGGGGTTGATTGTAAAAGGTCCACGGCATTAAGTTTCCAATGTTGAATTGTACATTGGACGATTTTTCCGGATGATAATATGTAATACTACAATTTTAAAGTACCAATTAATTTATATTTCACTCAACTCTAAATTATAAATTATCAACATTGATAGCATCCTCAATAAGCGATATAGTCCACATATTAAAATATTTTAATAATTAATCCACCAATTTGACGTCATTTTTGCAATTTAATGATACTTTTGTCAATCTGGGACGAAATATCGCCAAGATGGAAAAATTTCTCACCAAGCATTACAAACAGACGGGAAGAAGAACATTTCTTATATGTAAACGACTGAACGCGGAATATGAGGAGTCAAAAAACAAAACTATTACACGATGTATTTTCTCGCCAACGGCCCTACCGTGCTGAAAACACCGGTTCTCGTTTGATCACCGAAGTCAAGCAGCATCGGGCGCGGTTAGTACTTGGGTGGGGGACCACCTGGGAACACCGCGTGCTGTTGGCACATTTTGGGCGCGGTAGCCCGGTGGTTTGCGCGCTGGATTTGCACGCTGTCACAACTGCCGCCGCGTTCATGCGGAATACGATCACGTTAAACATGTGGGTCCGTAAGTCCTTCCGAGAGGTTGGTGGTAGGGGAAGCAGGGTACGGTCCCTGTGGATGCCAACCCCACTGGGTTCCGGTCCAAATTGGGTGGCACTTCCCGGCCGTCCAAACGGTTACCTTACACCTTTCTGGTAAGTCGGACGGTCAGGGTCTCAACAACAAAGTATTTTCTCCAGTGAATGGAATGAAATAGACTAACGGGAATGATGTCAACATATAAAATGTACATATGACAAGTGAGCATATTTCACAATAGTTAATACTTTCTTTTAATTTCAAGTCATTTTTTAAGTTATTTGAAAAAGAAGAAATTATTTGAAAATGAGCAGTATCCGGAGAATGATTAGAGCTAACATTCTAAAGTTTATGTCAATCGTTTTCTAATGACAAATTGCACAATGATTATTTACGTAACAATATTAAAGGTTTTACAGTTTTGATGAGGTTTTTTTCAAAATTTCACTCTAATATTAAAGGGTCTCGATTGCGTTTAAAATAAATAGGCTTCCAGTGTTCGCTGATTGTGATTTTTGTACCAAATTGTGTTCGAAACGCTCCATTGGTTAATAAAATTTCGTTTCCGCTGGCTCAGAAACACACATACACACACACATGCTTTCACAAGCATACATACATACATACCTCAAAACCGTTCGATTCGTATTCAGGGGTGGTTGAAATGTGCTCTTCCATCGAAAACTCGCATTCGAATTTTCGACCCCATCACAATAC
Source organism: Amaurobius ferox (assembly GCA_951213105.1). NCBI lineage: Eukaryota > Metazoa > Arthropoda > Arachnida > Araneae > Amaurobiidae > Amaurobius > Amaurobius ferox. The sequence goes on from OX578152.1 coordinate 42,586,035, forward strand.
TTTCTCTATACTATAGGGAATGTAATACCCGTTGTTATAATAATAATTATAAACTTTATTTTACCACATAATATACACAACACATATGATTTCTACTTATAAGTAAATGTATAACAGTGCGGCAAGGAACTGCAAAAAAAGACGCTTTAGATAGGGTCCACAGCCCCCAAACAAACAGGAAAACACCGTCGTTGTTCTCGAATATAGGGTTAGTTGGGGGAAAAGCCACACTTAGGGAAGGAGATCATTCTTACCAGCTCAAAAATCGTTATTTGTAGTTGAGTATTCAACATTTTTGGAACTGCCATTGAAGCAGTGTGTAATATTCAAAGAAACACCTGAAAAATCATGAAGATTGGATTGTCAATTTTTTATATCACAATTTTAAAATCACTTATATTTTTAAAAATATATGTCTTTACAAAATATATATACATTGTAATAATTCTCGAAAATCCGTCTATTCATAGTGCGTATTCCGATTAAAATTGGAAAGACTTCTTTGATCTTTCCAATGGTACCTAGATGGAAATTCTGTAATAATATTTTCGGTCGCTAAGGAAACAAATTGCTCAAAATAGTGATAAATCTGGCTATAAATTAAAATATCTAAAAAACTGGTTCAAATTTAAGAAAATATGATGTGGGCAGCACCTGACTTTTCCTGAAGACTTAAATTCATTATTTTCTTTATTTCTTTAATAATTCATTAGATTAAATTTAATTGCACCAAAAAACACTAAATTTGCATTTTTAATTCAATTTTTGTTTTAATTTGGTAATTGAACATTTTTCCGATAGCGGCGTAACAAAAATGCAAGAAATCACAAATATCTTGAGAACGGTTAGTCCTAAAGTGTAATGGAGTGTGTTATATTCTTTTCCTCGTCAATAATTGCGTATAAAACAAGAATTGAGACCTTTCAGCATACGTAGTCTTTTTTTTTTTTTTTTTTTTTAGAATTTTGCGATTTTTGCGTGCCATTTCGTAGAAAAGGCAGGTTGTTATTTTCCGAATCATACCAAATTCCAATCAGCACCAGAGTATCCAACAAGTAACTTATCTAGCAAATTTTGTGAAATTTGGTAAATTAGTATTTTAGCTAGAGCGGTTGAATGAAATTTTTCTTTCCATTTCGCAAAAAAAGGCGGGTTCTGTTTTTACGAATCGTACCCAAAACTAATCACCACCAGGGTCACACCCAAGTGACTTACCTACCAAATTTTATGAAATTCGGTCCATTAGTTTTTAAGTTAGAGTGGATACATACATTGCACAGACACACACACAGACAGTCAGACAGACACACACACAGACGTCGCGCTAAAAATAGTTTTTTCGTATTCTAGGGGCCTCGAAACGTGTAAATCCGTCGGAAACTCGACTTACGATTTTCGACATGATTCCAATACTTTCCCTATACATTACCATGTATTGCAGGGAAAGTAAAAAATGACGGCATGGAATACCTTTCCTAGTCCTAAAGAACCAGTGTATCAAATTGTTGGTCAAATTATATATATATATATATATATATATATCCAATTTCATCTATTCAACTTACATATTTTCTTCATTAATTTTTATCATGTTACTATTTTGGGCTTCCAGCATTTACCTTTCCTCTAACACGTGCTTGGATTGTATGCATCACTCTTGTAAACTGTTAATTTATTCCCATGTTTAAATAATTATAGCATCTTTTAGTTTAAAATTAAGATCAATTTTAATTCCCTGGTATCACTTTTTTTCCTTTTTAACACTTTACAACATAGTTGAAAAGCTTTGTTCATTTTGTCTGCCTGTCTGTCTGTCCGTTAGCACAATAACTACTGTAAAAATGACTTTATCAAAATGGAATTTTAATATGTTGTTCAGACGGTGTGTGGGACATATGGGAATATAAATAAATAATATCACCCAATCAGTTTCGGATTGAACCTGAGTTGAAGAAATGAAATACATTGGGCCACATGGGACCTAATTTTTCAAACATTTTTTAAGCAAATTTAAAATTCACAAATTGCTTCAAAAATTTTAGGATATATTCAAATTATCCCATAGAAAATATGAAAAAAATTTCAGAAAAATATATTTGGTAGTTTTTTAAATAAAAATTAAAATAATAATTACACCCATAGAGATCACGTGACCCACTTTAAAATGAAATATGGCATCCATCTTGTGTCAAAATCGTGATTTTTATTCTTTTTAATTTATATTTTATCTTGTATCCGTACTGAAATCGCTTTATTTTTGCTTAATTTCTGTGAATCTATATTCTGAAACAACGCAATTATAATATATTTAAGTTTAAATGATGAATGCCATCCATCTTGTGTCAAAATCATGATATTTAAAGCTCTTCTTAATTTATATTTAGTGTAGCATCCGTCCTAAAACCGCTTTATTTTTACTTAATTTCTGTGCATCTATATTCTGAAACAAAGGAATTACAATATATTTGAATTTAAATGATCATCAAACTTTGATTATTTCTACACCGAAACCTAATTTTCACTTATGGAGAATGTAAATATCAAAAGATGCAGAATGAGTTGTATAAGAATTGCTGCATTTATTTAACTCAAAATTATTTTGCTCAAGGAGTCTGCAATATAGCTGATATGAATGAAACATTCATTGATTTTACACAGAGAACCAGACCCGGTAGTCCAAATAGTTGCTCAAGTCCTCTGGATGAGTCGGACGGCCTGGGTTTTCCACAGAGAACCAGACGATTTTTTCGATGAAGTTTGAAGCGTAGAGTTAAATTACTTGTACCTCCATACGAATTTCTACAACGAAGTCTAATTTTCACTTGTGGAGAATGTGAACACATGAGATGTAAGATGAGTTGTATAAGAATTGCTGAATTTCTTTCAAGTAAAATTATTCAGCTCTAGAGTCTGGAATAGCTGATATGAATGAAACATTCATTGATTTTACATAGAGAAGCAGACAATTTTTTAGAAAAATTTTTCGATGAAGTTTTAAGCATAGAGGTAAATTAATTTTACCTGAATGGTTTTAAGATTTTAAGTAAAATAAATTAATGTAGTATTGTGATGAATGAAAGGAAAGGAATAAAAGTGTATGAATCAAATATTTACTGCTTTTACATAGAGAGTCAGGCGATTTATATTTCAATGACGTCATTTGAATACAGTTCATTTTTTACGATTAAATTTTAAGTTTTCAAATATAATATATTATTGCAGTATTGTGATAATTTTAAAAATATTACTGATGAATGTATCGCATTTTAGAGATGTTTAAATAAAATTGCATTGCAGTTGGAAAGTGTTTCACAATCAATGCTATATGCATGATTAATTTTTCTTTTTTATAGATAATATATTTCTAAGTCTCTTTGAAGGATATCATTTAACTTCCTGCATGTTATTGAACTAGAGTATAGCAATTTTCATGTTCTAAATATTAGCTTCCATGTCTATATTTTTATTATTGAATATAAACACTTTACTAAACACGGTTTTGAAAATATTACAATACATATTTTGGATATACAAACTTATCTAGCTGACAGGATTCTTTTTAGACGTTTATATTAAATCAAATTGTACTCAATTTCCATATGGATTAAATCAATTATATCTAAATAGTAATACTGTAAAAGATAATTGTGTTGATAAGAAATACTCTATATGTAATCCCCAATTAAGTAATTGAAACTCTGTTAAATACAAAGGATTTAAACGTGATAAAGAATTTACAAATATCATGATTATAAAACTGAAATTAAAAATTTACATCATCAATTTAACAGCACTTATCAATGGAAATTAATAAAATCATGGGTATTTGCGGTTAAGGAAAAATATTTAAATAACGTTTATACGCGTGTCTGAAAGTGCCTAATATATATATATATATATATATATATATATATATATATATATATATATATATATATATATATATATATATATATATATATATATGTATATATATCTATATATATATATATACATATATATGTATATATATATGTATATATATATATGTATATATATATATATATACACATGTATATATATATGTATATATATGTATATGTATATATATATATATATATATACATATATATATACATATATATATATGCATATATATATGCATATATATACATATATATATGCATATATATATGCATATATATATATATATATATATATATATATATATACCTATATATATACATATATGTTACATCATATATATACACTATGCGACATGGAAAATGCAACACCATGAAAGAGAGAGTTGATTGTGATGATAAAGAACACACAGACAGAGATAACATATACAGGGTGTATATAAACTTGTGAGACCAAAATATGTTCTCACATGAAGTGAGACAAGTTTATGTGTAGATTTATGGTGTCCTTAAAGTCAAACAAAGCATTAGTCTGGCTGGCGCCGAATTTTATGAGAACTTGGACTTTGAGGTCAAAAGACAGTAAATTTAGGAGGCCATATAAGAGTTGGGCCGGACTGAAAGTACAGTCGTGCCATTGGGTGAGGGGTGGCCAATCAGTGCCATGGAAGAAGTAAGGCGGATTCCCCCCCCCCCACCGAGTGGACCTCAAGTTTGGATCCGAGAATCGCCAGTATCAGTGTAAGATGATGAGCAGTATTAGTATTATCGGCCGGCAGTATTAGTATGAGTATTTTTGTAATCGATAGTAGTAGAACATGAACAAGTAAGATGACTTAGAAGCAGTTATAGCATCAGTATAGTATTAGAGAAATCATGACATAGAGGCATCAGTATTCTGACTTAGAAACATGAACAAGTAAGATGACGACAAGTACCATCGTAAGAGTAGCAGATTTCAAGTAGTGAGAGTATCATTATGACATGGAGATAACAACTACAGACGAATTCGACAACGGTTCCCAACAAGGCCCAAAACTCAAGGTATGTGTCATCAACAATCCAAAGGTTAATGAATATTTAGATATTGGTTCAAGTAGTCTCACATGTCTCCATCCCAGTCTTAAGAGTAATATAATGTATTGGAAGTTAATATGTAGTTATGTAAATTAATAAATGTTATTGTTAAGTTTAAATAGTCTAATCTTTTAATAATGATTAATGAATTCCTTTACAGGACTCACACTTAAGTTACATAATTGGAGGGTTATTGCTTAAACACAACGCACTTATAATCACTAAAATTAAAGATAAACAATTAATAATAATATTAATACAGTTTAAACTTATAAACTTAACATAAATGATTAATTAGTCGCCACAAAACTGTTTTGACAAAATAAGAGGAGTGATAGTACCCATCAAGACGAATATATTTACAATGGAACCTAGGGTCGCATTCCACTCTAAGTGTTAGAAAAGTGTAAAGTTAAAGTTGAACTTTCAGCAGTGAAAAAAGGGAGAATTAACGTAATCATAAGTTGCACAATCCCATTTATTTACACCAGAGAAAGACTCAAAGTAAATGTTCAAAGTGACGGCCAAGGATGCCGTTGCGCAATTCACACCGGCGAATGAACGACTGGCGCATGCTCTCGAAGGCACCTGCTGCAGTTTTTATCCTCTCCGCTGCAACAACGATTCTCGCTACGAGATTTTCTACGAAGTCTCGTACGTCAAAGATTTTATGTGCCCCCAGAAGAAGTCCAGTGGTTTGAGGTCTTTTGCACAGGTTCACTGCATCCAATTCATCGTCCGGGAAATGTAGCATTCAAGACGTGTCGGATGACTAGAAGTGACGGTGATGTTCTGGAGATGTGATACTTCTCCGGCACGATAGCTATGTCGTCCGAAGTGGCGACTTGTTTTTTTTTGGACGTGTTTCGAAGTTGCTCTTTTCTAGATTCCATACTAAATATTGTTCGTCTTAATGGGTATTATCGCCCCTCTTATTTTGCCAAAACAGTTTATATACACACTGTATAAATAAGTCATGTTTATTAATGAGGGATAATGCAATACAGTAATCTCATAGACAGTGTGTTATCAGTAGCAATAGGACCCCTCTTGCGACGATACAAACAGCAACCCTTTGGTAAACAGATATAATGGCGTGCGGATAGTTTCCTAAGGGATGGATGACCATATGCCTTAAACCATCCCCCACAGGTCGTCGTCTGTTTGATGCGGGGGAAGGGTAGTCAAACGATACACTGCTCGATGCCCATACATGTTCGATGGGTGAGAGATCTGGAGACAGAGGAGGCCAAGGAAGCGCCTGGATAACTTGCAAGGGTTATCTGCTAATGGTTGCTATGTGCGGTCTTACGTTATCTTGCTGGAAAACAGCATTTTGTAACTGCTGAATGTAGGACAGCGCAACCGGTCGCAGCACCTTATCCATATATCATCGTGCCGTCATTGTGCCTCTTATACGAATCAGAGGTGACCGGCTATCGAAGCCGATGGCATCCCAATGCATGATACCGTATTGTCAACCAGTATGTCTTTCAAAAGTAGCAGCAGGATTGAATTTATTTCCACGTCGACTGTCCCACAGCGACTGTCATTCGACAAACAGAACCAAGACTGGTTTCTGAATACTACCCTGTCCCATTCAGTTGCGCACGAGGCTCAAGCCCGACACCATTGCAATATCTGGCGTCGGTGTCTTGTCGTCAATGGCAGTCTTCAGAAAGGAGGGTTTGAGTGCACGCAACTTTCGACCAATCGAGAAGCTATTCTCGCTGATTTTGGAACATCCAATGTATCATGCAAATTCTATAGAATGTCGATAGGGACCGCCACCGCATGCCTTCAAAAGCTTCGATGAAGTATGCTGACGTATGTCTAGAGAGACCTGTACCACTGCGACGATGCATAAGCCCTTCTACAATCCATCTTCTCCAATTCCTTTGCACAGTGAACGCATCTACGCGTGTTCCAGAGGCGATATGCCGGTACGACCACTCAGCCGTACGTAGGCCTAAAGTGAATCCCCCATCACAATCATCCAAATGCTGAAACGGACTTCGGCGTCATCGTTCAGGCATCTCTTCAAAAACACGTGTCTTCAGAAACGAAAAACATCTCTAAAAACGGATTTCAGTATTAAACAGTGCCGTTTCCACCCCTTTTTTCCCACGGTCTAATCACGTAACCTGCTTGCTTTTCAGTTCAGTTGCATACATCATCCAGCTGCGTTTATCTCTCAATATGCATAATTACACGACCAAAGCTTGATATAGTTATATATATATATATATATATATATATATATATATATATATATATATATATATATATATATATATATATATATATATATATATATATATATATATATATATATATATATATATATATATATGTATATATGTATACATATATATATATGTATATATGTATACATATATATATATGTATACATATATATATGTATGTATACATATATATATGTATGTATACATATATATATGTACATATATATATACATATATATATATGTATACATATATATATATATATATGTATATATGTATACATATATATATATAAATATATATATGTATGCATATATATAAATATATGTATATATATATAGTTATATATATGTATATATATAAATATATATATGTATATATATATATATATATATATATATATATATATATATATATATATATATATATATATATATATATATATATATAGTATACATATATATATATGTATATATATATATATATATATATATAAATATATATATATATATATATATATATATATATATATGTATATATATATATATGTATATATATATGTATATATATATATATATGTATATATATATATATATATATATATACATATATATATATATATGTATATATATATATATATATATATATATATATATATATATATATATATATATATATATATGTATATATATATATATATATAGCGATTAAAACTTTCATCAAATCCTGTAAATTCTGCAATGGAATATCAAACTTGTATATACTTTGATGTTCTCTCTCGTAGCTAATTTGTTTCAATAGTATATTTGTTACCACAGGCGTATCTTTTGTTACCACAGGCGCATATTATTGTAAACAAAACAAAGGGGATTGGAAATAGCGAATAAACTAATTAAAGTTGTTTAGAGTATTATTTTACATGACATTTTTTACACTATACCATTTCGGCTCCATCAGACTGGAGCCACCGCCTACTTTTATTTCTACCTAAATATATTCCATACTCTTATATATTTTGAAATTCATTTTACTCTGATTCAATTTCAATTTACTCTGATCGAGTCATCAATTATACATATTTATTACATATTAATAATTGCGAACCTTACCTGTGTCTGCATACTGATTTCTTTCAAAATGCCCTAAAGATAAAATATGAGCTATATATATAGACTCACGAACATACGCATAATTAAGAAAGTTTGATGAAAATACGTTTTCCTTCTTGTAGCTTTTTAAAACGAGATTTTTATCTTATTTATCTATTTGGTTTTGCGTAATATTCAAGTGTTTTGAAAAATTGCAATCACCAAGCTCAATCGTTTTTAAAACGGGGTGTAAAAAAAATAATAGTTTGTTTAACGAGGCGTATAATAAATTTTCGAGTCGGCGATTTTCTTTCAAATTGCCTTTTAAGAATAACTTTCTTGTATACAAGTTAGGATCAAAAAGTTCGGAGACTGTGCTGATATCTCCAGCCCTGATCGGAGAAGCGGGCGTACCGTGGCGTATTGACACATGTGACGCGAGATGTGAAAAAGAAGAAGCAGGTCCGCAGTGCATGTTTTTTCGTCGACAGAGGCATTGCAGCAGGTGCAATATTTCTGTCGGCAATTTCCTCAAACGCTGGCATAATTTGATATTTTCACGTTGTTCTTCAAACACCATTCCCGTTTTCGACGAACGCGAACGGCTACAGTTCACTGACACGCATTGTCTGAAAAAACCCTGCACTGCGGATCTGCTTCTACCTTTTCACATCTCGCGTCACATGTAATTCCACGCCACGGTAAAATAGTTCCCTTCCCCTCCAATCAGGGTTGGAGACATCAGCACAGTCTCCGAACTTTTTGATCCTAGCTTGTTACTTTCCTTATATACATAATGTATAAGGAAAGTATTGTGACGGGGTCGAAAATTCGAATTCGAGTTTTCGACGGGAGAGCACGTTTCAAGCATCCCTGATCACGAATCAAACATTTTTGAAGTGATGTCTGTGTGTGTGTGTGTGAAAGTATGTGTGTGTGTGTGTGGGTCAGTGAGTCTGTGGAGACGATAACTGACGAACGAATGGACCGATTTGAACCAAATTTGGTACAAAAATCAAAATCCGTAAACACTGGAAGTCTATTGTTTTTATACGCAATCGAATGTTCAGAACGCCCCTAAATTTTCGAATTAAATTTTGAAAAAATCGTCAAAAAATCATAACCACTAATAAAGTTACGCAAATAGACATTTCTTATGTAATTTTTCATTAGAGAACGATTGATATAAATTTTAGAACGCTAACATGAACCGTTCTCGAGATATTGCACATTTTTCAAAAAAAATATCAAAAATTCATATAAAATAAAAAAGAAATATTTCCTATTGAGAAACATGTTCACTTTTCATATGCAATACCATGCGATAAATTGGGTGACATCATTCTCGTGGATCTAGCTCGTTCCATTCATGAAAAACGATACTTTGAGTAATAGGTTTGTATTTGAACGCCAATAGTCATTTGTCTGCTGTAAGAATAACTTATCTCTTCATCCATAACGCTTGGCGAGATTTTGGTGACGAATTTGGCGGAATGTCGCCAACTTGACGACTTTTTGAAATGTTGCCAAATTAACGAAAATCTCGCCAAATGGATAAAAATGACGCTAAATCAATGAAAATGACGACTAATTGTCGAAAATTCTATATCTTAGAAAGAATATTAGTATCTACTATAAGAAAAACCTATTTTTTTTACTGTAAAAGTAGTAAATTCATTACATTATATAAGGAAAGTCATGTGTTGCCCACATCAGATTTTATATTAATTACATTGGTTATACATATTTGACGTGAAGTATACTTTATTCTAAGATCATTTGACTGTGCTCTTGAAAATACAAAGGTATAAGATACATTGTAATGTTGGACGTCCACTAAAGCTGAGCTGAACTGCATAGGGCTGATCTAAATTCATTCTGGTCTCAAACAACTCACCTCCCGTCACCATCCTGAGTCTTTAATCACGATGATGATGCTCACATCCGTCCACTGAAGCTCTCCGAAACGCCAATTCGAATAACGCATGCGCATTAGAAAGCGAATAAATATATCTTGGTTTCACGATATTCATTTAAAAGTATAAATACATATTATAAAATCTGATGTGGGCATTACATTACTTTCCTTATATAATGCAATGAGTTTACTACTTTTACAGTAAAAAAAAAATTATTTTTATAGTAGATATTTATATTATTTCCAAGATATTGAATTTTCGTCAATGAGTAGTCATTTTCATTGATTTAGCGTCATTTTTATCCATTTGGCGAGTTTTTCGTTAAATTAGAAACATTTAAAAAGTCGCCAAGTTAGCGACATTCCACCAAATTCGTCGCCAAAATCTCTCCAAGCGTTATAGGCGGAGAAATAAGTTATTCTTACAGCAGATAAATGACTATTGGCATTCAAATACAAAATTATTACTCTAAGTATCTTTTTTCATGAATGGAACGAGCTAGATCCACGAGAATGATGTCACCCAATTTATCGCATGGTATTACATATAAAAAGTGAACATGTTTCTCAATAGAGAATATTTTTGTTTTATTTTATAAGATTTTTAATATTTTTTTGAAAAATGTGCAATATCTCTAGAACGGTTCATGTTAGCGTTCTAAAATTAATGTCAATCGTTTTCTAATGACAAATTATGTAAGAAAGGTCTATTTGCGTAACTTTATTAGAGGTTTTATTTTTGACGATGTTTTCAAAACTTCACTCGAAAATTTAGGGGAGGTTCTGAACATTCGATTGCGTATAAAAACAATAGGTTTCCAGTGTTTAGGGATTATAATTTTTGTACCAAATTTTGTTCGAATCGGTCCATTTGTTCGTCAGTTATCGTCTTCTAAGACTCACTGACACACACACACACACAGACACACAAAAATGTTCGATTCGTGATCAGGGATGCTTGAAACATGCTCTCCCGTCGAAAACTCGAATTCGAATTTCCGACCCCGTCACAATACTTTCCTTATACATTATCGTATGTAAGGAACGTAACAAGTGAATACGGAGTGGTATCTCTAAATACTGGACATTCACGTGATAGGAATTACGTCCGTTACTGGAAGGTGTCCACTATTGGGGAGGGCACATGTTTTTTTTAAACTGAAAAATTAAGGCAACATTTCAATAAAAAACTCAAAATACATAATATGAAAAGATGGAAAAATGTTCACACACAAATTCACCACATGTTCACCACATTAATGTTCACACACAAATGTTCACACAAAATTCAAGTTAATAACAAATATAGTATTTTTTCAAAAGAGACTGCTGCCTTTTTTACTTTCCTTATATACATAATGTATAAGGAAAGTATTCTGACGGGGTCGAAAATTCAAATTCGAGTTTTCGACTGGAGAGCACGTTGCAAGCATCCCTGATCACGAATCGAACAATTTTGAAGTGATGTCTGTGTGTGTGTGTGTGTCAGTGAGTCTGTGGAGACGATAACTGACGAACGAATAGACCGAAATTCGAGCGAAATTTGGTACAAAAATTACAATCCGTAAACACTGGAAGCCTATTGTTTTTGTACGCAATCGAATGTTCAGAACCCCCCTAAATTTTCGAGAGTAATTTGAAAATATCGTCAAAAAATCAAAACTTCTAATAAAGTTACGCAAATAGACATTTCTTATGTAATTTTTCATTAGAAAACGATTGATATAAATTTTAGAACGCTAACGTGAATAGTTCTCGAGATATTGCACATTTTTCAAAAAAATTATCAAAAAGTCATATAAAATAAAAACAAAATATTTCCTATTGAGAAACATGTTCACTTTTCATATGTAATACCATACGATAAATTGGGTGACATCATTCTCGTAGATCTAGCTCGTTCCGTTCATGAAAAAGATACTTTGAGTAATACTTTTGTATTTGAACGTTAATAGTCATTTATCTGCTGCAAGAATAACTTATTTCTCCGTCCATAACGCTTGGCGAGATTTTGGCGACGAATTTAGCGGAATGTCGCCAACTTGGCGACTTTTTAAAATGTTGCCAAATTAACGAAAATCTCTCCATATGGATAAAAATGACGCTACATCAATGGAAATAACGACTGATTGAAGAAAATTCCATATCTTGGAAAGAATATAAGTATCTACTATAAGAATACCCTTTTTTTAACTGTAAATGTTGTAAATTCATTGCATTATATAAGGAAAGTCATGTGTTGCCCGCATCAGATTTTTTTACACTATAAATCTGTTTCTCAATATGAATTTTCAAAGCATTTAGTCTCAAGAAGATCACCATTGCTTCGAAGAAACTTTTGCATTGTTTCGCTACATCTCAGTCTTTCCTAGAAGTCTTTAAGGGGATAACTATCACTTTCCTCCACAAATCAATGTCTTCATTGGTGTTTTGAGGAATAAAATAAGGAACATTCAAGTTCTCTTGCTCAATGAATAAACTGCGGTCAATTTTTCAGCATTTTTCAGCACTGACGTTCGAATCCAAATGTGTCACTATAACAACAAACTCTTCATTTTTATTCGTGGAAATTATGGAAGCTTTTTATGTGAAACAATTTTAATTTGAAATTTAATTCAGAAGTCGAAAACAATGCAAAAAGTCTGATGTAGGCAGCACATGAGTTTCCTTATATAATGCAATGAATTTACTACTTTTACAGTTAAAAAAACCTGATGTGAGCAGAACATGAATTTCCTTATATAATGCAATGAATTTACTCATTTACATTAAAAAAATAGATTATTTTTATAGTAGTTATTTATATTCTTTCCAAAGTATTGAATTTTCGTCAATGAGCCGTCACTTTCCATGTCGTCATTATCAATGAGTCGTCATTGATTTAGTGTCATTTTTAACCATTTGGCGAGTTTTTCGTTAATTTAGCAACATTTTAAAAAGTTGCTAATTTGGCGGCATTCCACCAAATTCGTCGCCAAAATCTCGCCAAGCGTTATGGACAAAGAAATAAGTTATTCTTACAGCAGATAAATAACTATTGGCTTTCAAATACAAAAGTATTACTCAAAGTATCTTTTTTTATGAATGGAACGAGCTAGATCCACGAGAATGATGTCACCTAATTTATCGCATGGTATTACATATTAAAAGAGAACATGTTTCTCAATAGCAAATATTTTTTTTATTTTATATGATTTTTTGATAATTTTTTTTCAAAATGTGCAATATCTCGCGAACGGTTCACGTTAGTATTCTAAAACTTATCTCAATCGTTTTCTAATGACAAATTACATAAGAAATGTCTATTTGCGTAACTTTATTAGAGGTTTTGATTTTTTAAAGATTTTTTCAAAATTTCACAGGAAAATTTAGGGGGTTCTGAACATTCGATTATGTTTTAAAACAATAGGCTTCCAGTATTCACGGATTGTGATTTTTGTACCAAATTTCATTCGAATCACTCCATTCTTTCATGAGATATCGTCTCCACAGTCTCACTGACACACACATACACACACACAGACATCACCTCAAAAATGCTCGATTCGTGAATAGGAATTCTTGAAACGTGCTCTCCCGTCGAAAACTCGAATTCGAATTTTCGACCCGATCACAATATTTTCCTTATACATTATGTATATAACGAAAGTAACAAGAAAGTTCAATCATGCAAAAAACATTGATTATAAAACACTTTCCAACTGAAATGCAAACTGCGATACATTCAGCGGCGATATTTTTTTTAATTATCACAGAACTACAATAACTTCGTCGAAAAAAATTAATTTTATTCAAATGGCGTTATCGAAATATGAATCGGCTAGCTCTCAATGTAAAAGCGGTGAATGTTTAATTCATGCACTTTTGTTCCAGACTCCAGAGTTAGATAATTTTGCGTGAAAAAAATTCATCAGTTCATATACAAATCATCTTTACAATCACTTGTTTACATTCTGCATCCATTAAAATTAGGCTTCATTGCAGAAATAATGAAAGTTTGATGATCAGTTAAACTCAAAAATATTATAACTGCGTTGGCACAGAATATACATGCACAGAAATTATGCAACAGAAAAGTGGTTTTGGGACGAATTCAAAACTAAACATAAATTTAAAGGAACTTTAAATCTCACGATTTTGAAACTGGGGGGGGGGGGGGAATGGATGCCATAATACTATCCTTATTACTTTTTTTATATACATAGTATAATGTATAAGGAAAGTATTACGACGAGTTCGAAAATTAGAATTTGAGTTTTCGTCGGGAAAGCACGTTTCAAGCACTCCTGATCACGAATCGAACGTTTTTGAGGTGATGCCTGTGTGTGTGTGTGTGTGTGTATGTGTGTGTGTGTGTGTCAGTGAGTTTGTAGAGACAGTATCTCATGAACAAATGGAGCGATTCGTATAGGATTTGGTACAAAAATTACAGTACGTGAATAATGGAAGTCTATTGTTTTTAAACACAATCGAATATTCAGAACCCCCCTAAATTTTCGAGTTAAATTTTGAAAAAATCATTATTTCGAGTGAAAAAATCATCAAAAAATCAAAACCTTTAAAAAAGTTACACAAACAGACATTTCTTATGTAATTTTTCCTTAGAAAACGATTGAGATAAACTTTAAACGCTAGCATGAACCGTTCTCGATATGTTGCAATTTTTTCAAATACATTTATCAAAAAATCCCATAAATTAAAAAGAAATATTAACTGTTCAGAAACATGTTCACTTTTCAAATCTAATATCGTACTATAAATTTGATGACATCATTCTCGTGGATCTAATTCGTTCCATTCACGAGAAAAGATACTTTGAGTAATACTTTTGTATTTAAACGCCAATAGTCATTTTTCCGCTGTAAAAATAACTTATTTCTCCGTCCATAACGCTTGGCGAGATTTTGGCGACGAATATTGCGGAATGTCGCCAACTTGGCGACTGTTTTAAATGCTGTCAAATTAACGAAAATCTCACCCAATGGATAAAAATGACGCTGAATCAATGAAAATGACGACTAATTGTCGAAAATTCAATATTTTAGAAAGAATACAAGTATCTACTATAAGCAAAACCTATTTTTTTTACTGTAAAGGTAGTAAATGCATTGCATTAGATAGGGAAAGTCATGTGCTGCCCATATCAGATTTTTTTTGGCATAAATGTAAAAATATATTCTATGGCATTCATGTAGAGAATCGAGCCGACTAATTTATCAGTTCCGTATCAATTTCCACCAGCAAATCCTGTGAACAAACACTGTGAAGTTTCGGAAGAAATTCATTTGCTCTGGAAGTCACAACAATCTCTTCCTTAAAATTAACACAATGTAGGAAGATAATAAGTATTTCGAATGTCCATAAATGGGGCAAATTATTCCTATTTGCAAATTCCTGGTTGCAAATATTATTCTATTGTTTTTACTTTCTTTATATAAATGTGTAAGGAAAGTATTGTGACGGGGTCTAAAATTCGAATTCGAGTTTTCGACAGGAAAGCACGTTTCAAGCATCCCTGAACACGAATAAGACGTTTTTCAGATGATGTCTGTGTGGGAGCGGGGGTGAAAGTATGCGTGTGTGTGTGTGTGTGTGTGTGTGTGAAAGTGTGTGTGTGTCAGTGAGCCTTTGGAGACGGTATCTCACGAACGAATCAACCGATCCGAACAAAATTTGGTACAAAAATCACTATCAGTAAATACTGGAAGCCTATTGTTTTTACATACAATCGAATGTTCAGAACCCTCTTAAATTTAGAAATTAAATTTCGGAGAAATCGTCAAAAAATTAAAACATTCAATAAAGTTACGAAAATAATCATTCCTTATGTAATTTTTCATTAAAAAACGATTGACATAAACTGTAGAATACTAGCTTAAACCGTTCTCGAGATATTGCACATTTTTCAAATAAATTTATCAAAAAATCCCAATTTAAAAATATATATATTAACTATTGCAAAATCTGTTCACTGTTCATATGCAATATTATGCGATAAATTTATTATCATCATTCTCGTAGATCTAGCTCATTCCATCCACAAGAAAAGACACGTTAGGTAATAGCTTTGTAATTTAAGGCCATTAGTCATTTGTCTAACATAAGACTAACCTATTTCTCCATAAACAATGCTTGGCGAAATTTTGGCGCCCAGTTTGGCGGAATATCGCCCCAACTTGGCGAAGTTTTTGTATGTTGCCATATTGATGAAAATACCTCGAAATTGGTAAAAATGTCACCAAATTGATAAAAATTAAGCTAAATCAATGAAAATGATGACTGATGAAAATCCAATATCTTGGAAAGAATAAGAATCTACTATAAAAGAAGATACTTTGGGTAATAGTTTTGTAGTTGGACGCTATTATTCGTTTATCTGCTATAAGAATAACCTATTTCTCCGACCATAAAGCCGAATGTGTCGCGACAAATTTGGCAAAATATCGCCAAATTGGTGAGTTTTTTAAATGTCGTCAAATGGATGTAACTGTCGCCAAATTAATAAGAATGTCACCCAATGGATAAAAATATCGCCAAATTGATAAGAATGGCACTAAATCAATGAAATGTTGCCAAATTAACGAAAATCTCGCTAAATGGATAAAAATTACGCTAAATTAATGAAAATGACGACTTATTGACGAAGATTCAGTATCTTGGAAAGAATATAGAATAACCTATTTTTTAATGTAATAGTAATATGTAATATTATCATTCATTGCATTAGATAAAGTTATTCATTGCATTAGATAAAGTTATTCATTGCATTAGATAAAGTTATGCCCACATCAGATTTTTTGATTTTGAAGTGGATCACGTGATCTCTTCATATTATATGGGTGTAATTAATATTTTAATTGTTATTAAAAAAACTACTAAACATATTTTGCTGAAATTTTTTATATATTTCATGGGATAATTTGAATATTTCCCAAAATTTTCAAAACAATTTTTGAATGTTAACTTTGCTTAAAAAAATGTTTAAAAGATTAGGTCAGGGTTCAGTGTATTTCACTTTTTCATCCCGGGTTTAATCCAAAACTAATTGGGTGTTATTTTTCATTTACATTCCCATATGTCCCACAGACCGTCTCAACT
The DNA here is from genome assembly GCA_951213105.1 of Amaurobius ferox. Taxonomy (NCBI): domain Eukaryota; kingdom Metazoa; phylum Arthropoda; class Arachnida; order Araneae; family Amaurobiidae; genus Amaurobius; species Amaurobius ferox. The sequence continues at coordinate 42,603,364 of OX578152.1, forward strand.
GCATAATGAAATTTCATTTTGATAACGTCATTTGTACGTCAGTTATCCTGCGAACGGACAGACAGACAAAATGAACACATTCATAAAAACTTTTTAACTATGATGTAAAGTGTTAATAAATGGTGAGATTGCAAATTAAACTAAATGCATGTATGTCTTCATTGTGAGGAATGCCTTGAAAAATATATAGGCAAAATTAAATACGCATTCTTGCGACTTGCCGTGCTGCAAAAAATAATTTGGGCTAGATCATTGAGAATCTAAATAATTTTTAACACTTTACAACAAAGTTGAAAGTGTTTATGACTCTGTTCAATATGTCTGTCTGTCTGTCTGTCTGTCCGTTAGCACGATAACTGCTGTAAAAATGGCTTTATCAAAATGAAATTATAGTATGTTTTTCAGACGGGCAGTGGGACTTATGGGAGTATAAATGAATAATATCACCCAATCAGTTTTGTATTGAACCCGGGTTGAAAAAATGAAATACATTGAACACTATGGGACCTAATTTTTCAAACATTTTTTAAGCGAATTTAAAGTTCACAAATTGCTTCGAAAGTTTTAGAAAATATTCAAATTATCCCATAAAATATATAAAAGAAATTTCAGCAAAATATATTCAGTAGTTTCTTAAATAAAAATTAAAATAATAATTACCCCCTTTATATGAAGATATCACGTAACCATTATATGAAGAGATCACATGACCCACTTCAAAATAAAATATGGCATCCATCTTGTGTCAACATCGTGATTTTTAAAGTTCTTTTTAATTCATATTTAGTGTTGTATCCGTCCTAAAACCGCTTTATTTTTGCTTAAATTCTGTACATTTACATCCTGAAACAACGCAATTACAATATATTGAGTTTAAATGATCCTCAAACTTTGATTATTTCTGCAACAAAGCCTAATTTTCACTTATGGATAATGTAAACATCAAAAGATGTAGAATGAGTTGTATAAGAATTGCTGCATTTTTTTAACACAAAATTATTTAGCTCATGGAGTCTGCAATATAGCTGATATGAATGAAACATTCATTGATTTTACACAGAGAACCAGACGATTTTTTCGATGTAGTTTTAAGCATAGAGTTAAATTACTTGTTCCTCCATTGTTTGAAGTTTTTAAATAAAATAAATTATTATAGTATTGTGATGGTTGGGAAAGTGTTATGAATGAAATGCTGCTTTTATAGAGAGAGCCAGACGATTTATACTTCGATGACGTCATTTGTATAAAGTTCATTTGTTTTCGAGGAAGTTTTCAAATATAATAAATTATTGTAGTATTACGATAATTTTAAACATATTACCAGGATATGTATCACATTTAAGAGATGTTTAAACCAGGCAATTTATATTTCAATGCCGTCATTTGATTGAAGTTCATTTGTTTTAGATGAAGTTTTCAAATGTAATAAATTATTGTAGTATTATAATAATTTTTAAAATATTACCGAGGAACGTATCGCATTTTAGAGATATTTAAACCAGACCATTTATATTTCAATACCGTCATTTGAATGAAGTTCACTTTTTTCGATGAAGTTTTAAGTTTTCAAATATAATAAATTAATGTAGTATAATTTTAAAAATATTACCGAGGAATTTATCGCATTTTAGAGATGTTTAAATAAAATTGCATTGAAGTTGGAAAGTGTTTCATAATCAATGCTTTATGCATGATTGATCTCTCTTGTTAAAATTGACATAATTTAACTACAGCAAACGATAATTTTCCTTTTTGAATATTATATGTTGCCAGAATTTTTCTTTCAATTCATTTATGTTTTGTTATTTTTGAAAATAACATCGTTCCAAAAATGTTTGAACAGATTTTGTATTGAGCTCTTCTGTATATATGAATAAGTATTTTAAGTTTTGTCTTTTAATTGTCTTTTCTTGTCACAATAAGTTTAAAGAAATTGTGACGAGAACGAAAAAAATTGAAAAGAGAAATGCGTTAATGTCGTTTAATGTTTTAATGTGATACACATTTGCGGTTTATAAATATAAAAGCCAATATTCAAAAAAATGTTAGACTAAGTAGAAATTGAAAATATATTTTTCTTAATAATACAAATAAAATACCAATGATTCTCACCCAACTTCTTAAAGAAAATGTGTTAGCAGCCCCAAGGGCACTAAATTTTGTGAAATCGAAAAATATCATTTAATGTGAACGTATTGATAGTTAAAAATGTCATTTACATTGCCCCTAAAATTCATGAGATCGGGACCCGTAAACCTATGGATGAGATGTTTTTGTAAAGAATATATTATATCAACTAAATAGAAAAGGTATGACTTTATAGTATGCGTGATCTTCATTTTACTATCTTAAATATAGAGACGGAGCCCCAATAGTTTTCTCCGTACACCTTCTTTATTTATGGTCGGAATCTCACACAAATTTATATTTAACATATTGCTTATATAAAAAATCTTATGATGATAAAGAAATGAGTGTTGGCACTTGAATTATCAGGAATAACGAGCAAGTAAATATGAAGACGGCCCTATACAAATTAGATACATATTTATTTATACAGTAGTGGCCAAAATTGTGGAAACCTTTAGGAGAAAGTGTATTTTTGAGGTTTGATGGCTCATAACACCACTTTTCTTTTGTACCAATACCATAAAATTATCAGTGGAAAGATAATTTAATCAATATTGTGATACAATGACATTCGTTCAATTATCTGTATTCTATCAAAAGTTATAGCCAAATAACCTGAAAAAAGAAGCACAGCTTGCTTAGGTTTATATGTAGCTTTCCTTCATTTGAATGTAGCCAATGAGCATGAGTGTTAAGAGAGCCAATCAGGTGTCATCTTGTTTTGGCAATGAGCCAACAGGTCACAGGACATTTATCAGTGTGTTATGTGATTGCCATCAAGTTGGTTGGGGTTTTTTTGTGTTCTTTGATTTAGTGAACTTGTAAAACTTAATAAAATTAATGAAACTGCGCAAAGAGTTGACTGGTCACCCAGAAAGCGATGTAAAATAGTACTATTATGTGAACAAGGCTACAGTTATGAAGAAATATTGGGGAAACTAAACCAAAGGTGGTATTTCTAAATTTTTGAAGAGGTATAAGGAGACTCAGTCACTACAAAACCAGACTGGTAAAGGCAGGAAGAGGTGCACAACCGCAAGTGATGATAGAAGAACTAAGAGACAATGCCTAGGCGACAGAAGACAATCATCTCGGTGTATACAAGGTGAAATGGTGCAATGCAATGTGAAGTTGAATGCAAGGACTGTTGGGTGCAGACTGTATAAATTTAGTCTAAATGCCAGAATTCCATGAAAAAAGCCATTTTTATGTCTCAAACAAAGGTTGAAAAGATTAAACTGGGCGGCTGAAACCCATGTTAACTAGACAATGGAACAATGGGACAGTGTAATTTGGAGTGATGAGACCCAAATCTCTCTGTTTGGTAGTGATGGCGTAAAATACGTAAGAAGAATCGGAAAAGATTTGCATCCTGATTTTATTACACCTACCGTGAAACACCCAGTTAGTGTTTTGATCTGGCGTTGTATGACATCAAGAGGTGTGGATAGAATTTGCGTGATCAATGGGAATATAAATGGCCAAAGATACATAAATGAAAGACTTTAGCCCAATCTGCAGTCTTCTGCAAGTGGTCTTTTCCAAGATAATGAAGCATTTATATTTCAGCAGGATTCAACTCCATATCATGTTGCTTGTGTGTGCAAAAGGTGGCTTCAAGATCATCATATTCAACTACTGGAATGGCCTGGGAATAGCCCAGACCTTAACTCCATCGAAAATCTATGGAGCCGACTAAAGAAACTTGTTAGTCAGGAGCAACCCAGCAATAAAACCCAATTAACAGAAGCATTAATCCAATCTTGGTTTCACATTATAACTGCTGCAAAACTAAAAATCTTAGTTCACTCCACGGGAAAGCGCTGTAAGGCCGTAATTAAGGTTAACAGTTGCCCAACTAAATATTAACTAACATGCTGAGAATTTTTGTATATCTCAGGTTTTCTATGTATTTCACTTTTCTTTATAAATGCTGTTCTGTTAAAAAAATAAAACATAAATGTTATTGCATTACAATCTTGATTAAATTATCTTTTCATTGATATATAATTTTATGATATTGGTACAAAAAAAAGTGGTGTTATGAGTCATCAAACCTTAAAAATACACTTTTTCCAAAAGGTTTCCATAACTTTTGCAACTACTGTAGTTGACATTATTTCAAGTCTAATAATAATTAGTCTGCACTATACAAGAAACCAAAATAATGAGCAGTCTTTGGATTCCTTTTTGCCAACTATACGCTGACTAACTACAGGGTGAGTCGGAATTGTTTTTACAAAAGCAGAGGGTTGATAGTATCCCACAAGACGAGCAATAATTACCATGGAACATAGGGTCGCATTGCACTCTGAGAGGCAGAAAAGAGGCACGTCGAACCGCATCGAGCATGACGCAGTCAACGCCTCGGACGTCATTGTGCACCTGCCTACGTAGTACCTCCTACGCCAACACGAACGCAGTTGCCGTATGCAAATGCCCAGGGAGGTTTATGCATGATGGAGCCCCGGCACACTTTTCCGAACTTCTTGAATGCCACATATCCTGGATCGGACGTGGCGGACCTATGGCGTGGCCTTTTCGCTCACCAGACCTCAACCCACTGGACTTTTTCTTCTGGGGCCACATGAAATCTTTAGTGTACGAGACGCCTGTGGACTCGGGGGAAAATCTCGTCGCACGCATTGTTGTTGCCGCAGACCACATTAACACAACACCAGGAATATTCTAGAGGGTGCGTCAGTTCGCCGGTGTGAACGGTGCAACGACACGCGTGGTCGCCACTTTGAGCGCTTGCTGTGAATTCGTCGCTGCACAATAAATAAGTTTGTGCAACGTTTGGAATCGTTCATTCGCTTTCCCAACGCTGGTGTACGTGCAGGTTCGTATTCTAATTTTACTCTTTTCTGCCTCTCTGAGTGCAATGTGACCCTATGTTCCATGGTAATTATTGCTCGTCTGGTGGGGTACTATCACCCCTCTGCTTTTGTGAAAACAATTCCGACTCACCCTGTATATAACATAGCGACTCTTGCAGCTTTTCCTATACCTCTGTAGTATCAAGATGTATAGGTTTGCCGAAGGTATATTTTTTTAAAGCAGAATAAAAATAGCTAATATCCATGAAAAGCTCAATAATATTGTAAAAATATCTGATACGGTAGAACATGACTATCAATACATAATGCAATGAATTTACTTCTTTCACGGAGAAAAAAATTATATATGAAATCCACGGCATAATTTTTTAATGGTAAATTGTACATTTAACGCTTTTTCGGATGACAACATATATAATTGTTTCGAATTACCTTATTTACTTATATTTTCCGCAACTCTAACTTGACAGTTGTGGATATTGATAGCATCCGTAATCGACAATATAGTCCATATATTAATATATTTTAATAATTATTTTATCAAATTGGCGTCGTTTTCGTTAATTTAGCGTCGTTTTTACAATTTTAGCGATATTTTCGTCAATGGCACCGTTACAAAAAATGTCTCCGACAATTTATAAAGATTCTTGCTGCCGCAACCGGGAATCGAACCCTGGATCTTCAAACTGTCTAGTCGATGCTCTACCGTTGAGCTACTGGAAAGAAATTACAAGCTCCTTTCGTCGAAGTGGACTCTGTATTCTTCAATGATATGTCAGATTGACGGGCAACTGACAATTTGAATGTCAGATTGACGGGCAACTGACAATTTGAATGTCAGATTGACGGACAACTGACAATTTGAATGTCAGATTGACGGGTAACTGACAATTTGAATGTCATATTGACGGGCAACTGACAACTTGAATATTAGATTGACAGGCAACTGAAAATTTGAATGTCAGATTGACGGGCAACTGACAATTTGAATGTCATATTGACGGGCAACTGACAACTTGAATATTAGATTGACAGGCAACTGACAATTTGAATGTCAGATTGACGGGCAACTGACAATTTGAATGTCAGATTGACGGACAACTGACAATTTGAATGTCAGATTGACGGGCAACTGACAATTTGAATGTCATATTGACGGGCAACTGACAACTTGAATATTAGATTGACAGGCAACTGAAAATTTGAATGTCAGATTGACGGGCAACTGACAATTTGAATGTCAGATTGACGGGCAACTGACAATTTGAATGTCATATTGACGGGCAACTGACAACTTGAATATTAGATTGACAGGCAACTGACAATTTGAATGTCAGATTGACGGGCAACTGACAATTTGAATGTCAGATTGACAGGCAACTGACAATTTGAATATCAGATTGACGGACAACTGACAATTTGAATGTCAGATTGACGGGCAACTGACAATTTGAATGTCATATTGACGGGCAACTGACAACTTGAATATTAGATTGACAGGCAACTGACAATTTGAATGTCAAATTGACGGGCAACTGACAATTTGACTAACCATCTCCTTCTCTTTTTACCTCAGGTTAGCCCCCGGCCCCTGCTATTTTCCCCAGGTTAGTATCCTGCGTGGTCGTTATCCTCTCACTTTTTTTCATCAGCGCTCAATCATCCAGAATCCACTGAATCCGTACTAGTCGTACTAGGCTCACTTTCAGACCTCTGGCATCTTTGTACTAATCTATAAGGTTGATTTGTTCTGGCGCCATTGTAAAGATCATTGCTTCCCCAACATGGAATCGAACCCTGTATCTCCAAACTGGCTAGCCGACTGTCTACCGTTGAGCTACTGGGACGAAATTGCAAGCCCTTATCGTCGAAGTGGACTCTGCAAAGTTTAAACGATAAATCAACCTCCTCTAATTTTAAACAATCTTATATGTTATACAGGAATAATAGTAATTATAACCGATAAAAGTATTTAATTAAAAAATTTGAATACTTCTCAAAGGCATAGTTGTACACAATTTTCAGTATCAAAACAAAAAATCCAGTTTTAATTACCCGTGAGTGAGAACATCCGTCGTTTTAAATGATGCACGATATGTTGTTCTCATACGCGTTGCGTAAGACCTATAACATCATTGGCGATGGCAGTTTGATAATTTTCGCAATCCTTAAAACGATAAATACATTCCAAGTTTCGCTGCTGTAGCTCAACCTTTTATGAGTGCATATATTTTTACAAGATAGTGTATATATAATACATCATCTTAAAAGTCTTCAATAAAACGAGAGGGTTTCTTCAGAGCACGCCCTAAACGTATTCAAGGAGCCTATAATAGTGGAGTACGCGGAATTACAATAGTGTTCGAGTACTTAACAGTATTTGTACTATTAAGCTAATTATTATTAGAAATTTCTGAGGATATTTTATATGCCATCTCAGGGTTGCATGCTTCAAAGCTTTCAAATAATCTTCGAAGAGAGCATTTATTTCTTTTAACAACTCACTCATTAGACTGCTTAATAAGACAAGACCTAAGAGTGTTTACCTTCCCTACAGTCATGCTCTTTTCCCAATTCTATTATTTTTATTAACACATTATCTACTTTTTTATTAACACATTATCTACTTTTTTTATTAACGCATTATCTACTTTTTTATTAACATATTATCTACTTTTTATTAACATATTATCTACCTTTTTATTAATATATTATCTACCTTTTTATTAATATATTATCTACCTTTTATTAACACATTATCTACTTTTTTATTAACACATTATCTACTTTTATTAACACATTATCTACGTTTTATTAACACATTATCTACTTTTTTATTAACACATCACCTACTTTTTTATTAACATATTATCTACTTTTTTATTAACACCTTACCTACATTAAGAGGACTTAACGTCTTTGAACTTTCATCGTAAAATTCTTTCAGATTCTTTTGTCTCAATAACAATTTTTGCTTCATACCTTGATCAAACACTCGAGATGTCAATAGATCTTCACAAACTGAGAGTGTATTTCGTAGTCTCTTACTTAGCATTATTTTTGCTAGTGAGACTAACACATCTGCTAGGAGAGTGTTGCCATATTCCATTAAAGCAGTAAGTGTGAGATCAAATAAAGTAATACGCCATGTTGTGAAGCAAGCTGAACGAAGGATTCAGACAAATAAGCACCAAGGATAACATTACACTTGAACGATGTTGAACGAACCATAAGTTCACCAATCTGTCCTAAGCCATTATGCAAAGCAAGGCCAATCAAACACAAAAAAGGCGTGTTTCCCCGAAGTAAGTAAAAATAAATTAAGAATACCTAACAAAAGAAAGCACAGAAGATTGGAAGGGATCTTCAAAAAATGAAGACGAGAAAGAGAGAAAGAAATAATGTCTCTATTAAGAAAAATAAAATGATTAAATGGTGAAAACACGCAGTCGAACAATTCTCTCCCTAGTGCCAAGTGTCCCAAGTCAAAGTAGTTCCAAGTCTCTAGTTCAATTAAAATGCACACAAGGCACGTATCAGCCATGTATTGTAACAATCAGGTCGAGCGCAGATCTTTTTTGATATTTCAGTAAATATTGCTTGGTCTCACATCTCCTAGTTCTCTCTCATAAAAGATTAAATGAGTTGTTTTTGTATAAAGTATTTTTTGTAAATGTATCTTGGAAAAGTATTTTTTGTAAATGTATCTTTGAATACTACCTAAATAAATATTATAATTCAAAAGCTAAATATTATAGTCAATGACCAAAAATTTATTTTCAGATTAGATAAATTGACTCTCACTGTAGAGATAAATTTAGAAGGCTATTCTAAGAAAACGTAACAGTGTAAGCAATTTAATTATACTCACTAGGAAAGTTTAAATAAATGAAATATTTTTTTCGGCACATTTTGATAGGCATGATCATTTAACAGTTGATTCTTACGGCACAGTATGAATGTCACTTCCTTCTTTATAGGCCTTCCTAAATGTACCCTTAGATACCTACATAAACTTTTCTGCAGGCCCATTCAATTGTGAGTACAGTGTGCTACATGTAATAGACTCTAAGTCTCATTCTTTTTCAATGTTCTTAAATTCAAAACTGTCAAATGACATGTTGCCTGTCAGGTTCCAAACTGCCAAAAAAATCTGCTTTAGATTTCTAATTACATAACTAGCAGTCTTTCCCAGAAGTTGTAATATCTCAATCCACTTTGAGTAGTACTCAACTACAGTAAGATAATCAGTAGAACCAACTGCCAGCTTTTGCCAAGGCCTGTTTGGTATTGGGTGAGAAATGAGTGGGCCTTTACAAAGAGCGTTTTGGAATTGTTGGCAAACACTACTGTTGGGAAGTACCGGCTGTTGTATTCCTGACACAATAAAAAAGGAGTATTTAGATCAAGGAGAACTGACTACCAATAACATTTAAGTAAAATTCTTCGCAATTGTTCTTCTCATTAAAATGTCTCACTCTCCAAGGTCTACACTCAAAATAAAATTTACAGTGGTTAGCTTTAATAAAATTACACACCAGTAGCTGCTTGCTGAAATTACCTAAAATCATTAAATTAAATTCAATAAAGCTAAGACAATTAAGACTACAGATATGATCAAAAAAAGAATTTATGTATATATGTGTGTGTGTAAAATATTTTATTAATTAGTTTATCAATTTTTATCTCATTTTCCATAACATTCAAATTCAACCATGTTTACATACAGTTACAATATCTGATATTCTTTCTACAGGTGTGGCAGTGAAATTTTAAAGTTCTAAATATAAAAGTATCAAAATTAATAAAATAATAATAATGATAATTATGTTGCATGGTAATAGTTCTAATATTAATTTATTGTCGCATCATCCAGTATTTGTCCTTATTAAATTAATCCTCGATTTAATGACACTAATTAACTGTTCTTAATTTATATATATTCTTTTTTATTTACCTGCAATACATGATAATGAATAGGGAAAGTATTGGAATCATGCCGAAAATCGCAACTCAAGTTTTCGACGGATCTACACGTTTTGGAACCTCTAGAATACGAAAATTATTTTAGCGTAACATATATGTGTCTGTCTGTCTGTCTGCCTGTACAATGTATATTTCCACTCTAACTCAAAACCCAATCTATCAAATTTCATAACATTTGGTAGGTAAGTGTTTACGACGTAACCTGTAAAAGTTAAAGAACTTAAAGTTAAAGAAAAAGAAAAACTTAAAGTTAAAGTTAATAAATAAACTCTTATATAAATAAATAAACTCTTATATAAATAAATAAATAATTATATAATATATATAAATCTTATTTATTATTATTTTTATTTATTATATATTTATTTATTATATATTATATATTTATTTATTATTTATATACTTATTATTTATTTATATATTTATTATATTATATTATTTATTTATTACATTATTTATTATATTATATTATTATATTACATTATATATATATATTATATATATTTATTATATATATTATTTATTATATTTTTTATTATATTTATTATATTTATTATATTTATTATATATATTATATATATATTATATATATATTATATTATATTATATTATTTATTATATATTTATTATATATTTATTTATTATATATTTATATTTATATTAATAAATATAAATATATATAAATATAATAAAAAAATCTTATATAAATAAATAAATAAATTATAAAAATAAATAAATAAACTCTTATATAAATAAATAAAGTTAAAGTTAATAAATAAATAAGTTAATAGAAAAAGTTAATAAATAAATAAAATTAATAAAAAGTTAATAAATAAAAAGAAAAACTTAAAGTTAAAGTTAAAGAAAAAGTTAAAGAAAAGTTAAAGAAAAGTTAACCTGTATAAGTTAAAGAAGGTAACCTGTGGGTTACCCTCGTGCTGATTAGATTTTGGTACGATTCGGGATAAAATAACCTGCCTTTTCTTGCGAAATGTCCTGCAAAAATCGTCAAAATCTAAAATAAAAACTACGTTTGCTCAAATATATCAATTAAATGCTTGTTTTATACGTAATGTTTAACGATGAAAAGAATAAGACCACCCCCATTATACTTGGACTAGCCGTTTCCGAGATATTTTAGCTCTTTTGCATTTTCGCTACGCCAACTTTGAAAATAAGTCCAGTTACCAAATAATAATGAAAATTGAATTAAAAGTGCATATTGAGTGAATTTTAAATAATTATGGGTGTTATTTTGTGAATTAAACTCCATATAATGAATTTTTAAAGAAATAAAGAGAATGTGAATATGAGTCTGCAGGGAAAGTCATGTGCTGCCCACACCAGATTTTTATTTATTGGATATCCAAATAAATGATGTTAATGAGGGTATACTTACATTTGTGGAAAACCATCCCTGGACACTAAGTGATCATAAAGTTTGTTTGTGGAAGATCTCTGGATGCTCTCAGCAGAAAGTATATTTGTGGAAAATCTCTAGACACGCTCAGCAGAAAGTCTATTCGTGAAAGATCTCCGGATACTCTCATCAGAAAATATATTTGTGGAAGATCTCTGGATACTCTCATCAGAAAGTCTATTTGTGAAAAATCTCTAGACACTCTCAGCAGAAAGTCTATTTGTGGAAAATCTCTACCTATTTGTGGAAAATCTGTGGAAGATTTCTTATTGCTAGCTGTGGCTACTAATTTTGAGAGTTTTTAAAAGAAAACGGATATTTAGAAATTGATATTAAAGGACTCTAGAATTTAGAATTTGTCCAAATTGTGTACAAATATATCTAAATGTCATGTTTACTATGACAAAACTTTGAAATAAATGTTTCAATTTCAGATGACATAATTGTACAATGTATTATCTCTCTTTGCAACGTAGTTTTAACAATGTCCAAATAGCTTTCATGTAAATTACTCAAGACATAATTCCTTAAGACTGTCAGGACAATTAGTTCGTGATCAAGAAAAACTGGACCTTCCTCGACAGTTTTCCTAGTCCTCAAACTAAAATAACACTCTGTATTAAGGACAAATTTATTTTTGTCTTTAGGTCACTCCTCTGAATAATATTTCATTAAAGTATTTAATGTATTATTCGAATGCTGTCTTGACAAAATCCCTTTTCCTTTCGCTAGTCATCGGTATATGTTTTCTAGAGAAATGTACTAGCAATAGCAACTCAGGATCATCTTTCTCGGCGTCTTTGAGGGATGCCTGAGATAGAGTATCTGCCATATATAAAAACTTACCTAGAACATATTTAACTTCCAAATCATACTTTAAAAGCTTCAGTAGCCATGCAGCAGTGCAGGAGCCGTGCAACACTGGTTAACGGAGCATACCTCTGACGTCCACCATATGTCCTGACAACCGCAAAATCCAGATTTAAACCCTATCGAGAACGCTTGGAGCATGTTGGAAAGACACATCTGACAACAATCTCCTCTGCCATCAACTGTACAGGAGCTTACGATCTGCTTGTTCAATGTATGGTATTATCTTGACTTAAATGCACCCTAGCACCTTGTAGCATCCATACCTAACCTCATTCGGGATGAAGGCAGTCCAATAAAATATTTAACATGGGTTTCTAATTCACTGGCTGATGTGTGTACGTTAATTTAATTTAAAAACACACAATTTACACTGCCAATCAACAACTCACTATTTTGTTTCGCACAATAAACTTCTGTCACTCTCTTTATCCCCGCAGGATCATCATAAGATGGTAGTGTTTGGATGTTAGTTCTTAGTAGCTCTGATCCTCCTTTTACCTGGTGGGGGGGGGGGGGTAAATCAATCTGCGGATAGGCCAGTTGCTAACGTGCTTTTGGTCCTTAAATCAGACGCTTCCAGATGTCGGAGAAGAGCAGGGCTTTGCGGCGTGTTTCCAGACCTGCACCAGTTCCAGATCCCCCTGTTTCCAGATCCAGTTCCAGACCCCCCCCCCCTGTTTCCAAAGTCGAGATTCGATTGATTCGCTCTGCCCTGTAAATGATTCCACCGACTCTTGCTCTCGCGGTCGTGTCGCTGGATGGCGGATAATACACCCGTTTTCTACCCTTGTAGCGGCGTAAACCATTCAAGGTCACCGCGGGCGGTTGTGTGAACCTGTCACCTCTTAATCAAGGTCAATCCAACACAAGCATCTAGTCCTAATAGGGATGTTGATTTCACATCCACTGATGTAAAGTTAACATTATAAATTATAACTTTAGAGGTGGTAGCAAATAGTTTCACCATTTCATTTTAGAATTTTTGAAGAATTCTCAAAAGGCACAAAAACACTTTTAGTTTTCTGTATTAGAGGTTTGCATTTTAAAGTATTGAATAATTTGAGGGGAGTTTTGCTTCTTTCTGCCCCAGTATCTAATTTAAACCAAAATTGTTATTTTGATTAGTCCAAGCACAAGGTTTCATGCCACGATTTTCGGCAAACATCTGTATTTTTACCTGTGTTTTTACCTCAGGAATTTTTCCGACCGAGAAAACAGATGTTCTAAATCGCAAGATAAACCCTTCTGTCTCAGTCATGGAATACTCTCCAAGTTGTGATTCACTTAAGGGTCATTCCACGTAAAATGAGCAGATCATACAATAATTTTTTTTTATATTCCTACCATAGTCAATGCCATTAGTGCATATACCAAAACAATTTTTAGTGTTTTTTGTTTTATTTTCCACCATTTTTGATCTGTGCCTATTTTTACTTGGCGGACAGGATCAAAACTTAGGTTTTCTGGGGTTCGCGGAAATGACTATAACTCTATAACTTTCCAAAATAACTAAACAGACTCTTTTCCCTACATGTAGCTTTCAGAATAGGTATTTAATTTGCATTTAGTTTTTAGTTTAACATAATTAAAATGAACTAAAATTCAGGAAATATGAATTGTAAAGTTGCAGTTCACAGCAGGCTCTAACTCCAGAAAAACTAAAAATCAGGAACCAATCCTCACTCGCTAGAGGAAGATATCGGTTAGCTTATAAAAAAAATCCATTTTTAAAACTCCTTTCTACTTTTTTTAACACAAAACTTGCCAGAAATTCAAAAATTGCATATTTCAAGGTCAAGAATCTTAATAGCCAGACATGACAAAATGTTGAAATTGTTTGTGTTAACTACGCTATTATTACCTTATAAGTGGTACGAATTTCATTTCATTGCTCAATATGGTTCCAGAATTATGCGGACTCAATGTGTGGTAGAAAAGCACTCTTAAGATAAATAAAACGTTATGCATTTAGGTTATTACTATGGACAACTATAATTCTATATGCCATTATAAACAATTAGATATTGTTGCGAACGTTTAATATTCCCTGACTAGCTTCTCCAGTCCTGTATTTCGTATTTTTTGCCAACTGGCTCCATTGGGGAGTTTTCTCCAAAAGACCGCGGAACAAGCATTCTTTCCCATGACGTCATTCTATGGGTGCCAGAATTTCGAACTTCGGAGAAAAGTTGCCATGTTTGGCTATTTATCGCCAATATGGCGACATTTCGTGACTTAAAGAGTCTTCCAGAAGCATCTCGATAGAACTATTGTTCTTTGAGATATAGAGATTTCCAGAGGTTTCTATGGAAAAACTATAAATAGGAGTCATCATTGAGTCGAGCAGTGGAGTTAACGAATTGATGTGACATGAGCAACATTAGACTGTAATTTTTGTCAATATTTTACTAATAGTAGCCGCTGTTTTGTGAAATTACTTTCGTCAACTTTCTGTGAATAATATCAGTTATTTTGTGGAATTAGTGGAGCATTTAAGTGCTGTTTGGTTGTATATTGTCCCTGTTTACTTTGCGCTTGTGAATAAACGCAAGTTATCCAGAGACTTGGACTCGTTCTTGTATCCTGCGTATGTAGCCACGATTCTACGTTCGTTACAAATTGGTGTCAGAAGTGGGATGTTGGGGAAACTTGACAACCGTATATGGTAGTAACTATAAAAACGATGGCGGAATAATTGAAAGAGATTATGACTTTGATTAAATCCGTAAAAGACTACGATAAAAGCCGGACAAGACGAGACGATGACTTTTATTTAAGCTATAAAAGCCGGACGATATTATGGATTTGATTAAAGCTATGAAAACCGGACATAACGAAAAGAAAACAGAACGGGAGACGCCAGTCACGGAATATTATACATTCGCTACAAAGCCTTCTCCTTAAGACTGCACTTCCAGGGCAATATCAATCTGCTTTGGTTCAAAATATGGAACCCATCTGTCGATATGAATGGCTTTTGGTTTGGTTGAAGACGGTTTCTGGATTCGATAAACGGCGCTATTTATTCTTTTCTTGGTGACGTACGGTACTTTCCAGTTGTGTTGCAGTTTTGGCGAAAATCCTGGTCATCGCCGAGCGTCAAACAGCCATACTTTGTCGCCTTCCTGGAATTGTACCTCATTAGCTTTAGTATCGTACCGGGTCTTCATTATATCAATAACACTCTTGATCTTCTCATGAGAGAAACGATGAACCTGGTGTCAGGAGTGGGGTAGTATACCGCAAATGGGAGAGCAATGGAAAGAACATCAGTTGGCAATTGCTACCCTTCTTTCCAGAGTATCCAGCGTACTAAAGGAGATATATGACAGCCACCCTGGAGGAAATTTTAGCATCAGCAAGACGCTGAACAAAGTTCGTGGGCGTTTCTTCTGGTGCAATGCAAGATCCGAAGTTGAGCTCTTGTGGAAAGAATGCACGAAATGCGGTACTTGGAAGGGACCTAAGAAGAAAGCACATGGATCTCTTCAGTGTTACAATGTCGGAGCTTCTATCGAAAGAATTGCACTCAACGTTTTGAAGCCACTACAACGAACTTTAGACAATAACAAATATATCCTAGTATGTAATGGACTACTTCACAAAGTGACCAGAAACTTACGCAATTCCCGACCAAGAGTCTACAACCATCAGTGAAGTTCTATTTCGGAACTGGATTCTTTATGCAGTTCCCTCACTCATCCATTCTGACCAAGGAACGAACTTTAATTCTGGCATAGTCAGTGATCGTGTAAGCTGCTCGGAATGGACAAAACTAGAACTGCTCCTCTTCATCCTCAATAGAACGGCATGGTAGAGAGCTTTAACAGAACGGTACTTAATCATCTCTGCATATTCATATCCAGAAATCAGCAAAAGTTATTTGGGGCATAAACAATTCTTAGGGCCAAAACTTAACTAATTTCATTCGATCCAGGACAACCAATCAAAAGACGATACAACGTCACTCTGAAAAATAGGCAAGAAAGGGAGAGAGAGGTCTTTACCCGAGGCCAAAAGAGGCTGATGCTAGCAAGAATATATCAACGAATGAACTGACTTTATTCGGAAATCGAAAAAGAAATGATTGTCAGATATCAACGCCAAAGTTTAAAGATGACGATAGCCTCAGTTCAGAGAGATGGAGTAACAAGAAAAGCTAATCATGCATAAAGCATTGATTATGAGAAACTTTACAACAGAAATGCAATTTCATTTAAACATCTCTAAAATGCGATATATTTAGCGGTGATATTTTTTAAATTATGACAGTACAGTAATTTATTTTACTTGGAAACTTAAAACCTCATCAAAACAGGCACTGCTATAAAATCGTCTGCTTCTCTAAGTAAAATCAATGAATACTCATATTCATTCATCACTTATATTCCAAAATCCAGAACTAAATAATTTTGCGTTAAAAATATTCAGCAATTCTTATACAACTCATTTTACAATGGCTTGATTTGTTCACATTCTGCATACGTTAAAATTAGGCTTCGTTGTAGAAACAATCAAAGTTCAATCATCATTTAAAATAAAAAATGCTGTAATTGCGTAGGCACAGAATAAAGATACACAGATAATATGCAAAGATAAAGCAGTTCTGGACGGATGCAACACTAAATGTAAATATAAGAGTTCCTTAAAAATCACGATTTTCACTTAGCGAAAAAAAAAATTGATGTCATATTTTATTTTGCAATGTGTCACGTGATCTCTTCATATAATATGAATGTAATAATTATTTCAATTTCTATTTAAAAAACTACTTAACATATTTTGATGAAATCTTTTTACACATTTTACATGATGATATGAATATTTCCTAAAATTTTCAAAGCAATTTGTAAATTTTAACTCCGCTTTAAAAATGTTTGAAAAATTAGATCCATTAGGGTTCAATGTATTTCATTTTTTTCAACCCGAGTTAAATCCAAAACTAATAGGGTGATATTATTCTTTTACATTCCCATATGTCCCATAGACTGTCTCAACAACGTACTAAAATGCCATTTTGATAAAGTCATTTTTACGGCAGTTATCGTGCGAACGGACAGACAGACAGACTGAATGAACAAAGTCATAACCAGATTACAACTATGTTGTAAAGTGTTAACAAGAAAGTTCAATCATGCTTAAAGCATTGATTATGAAACACTTTCCAACTTCAATGCAATTTTATTTAAAAAAGTCGAAAATGAATACATTCCTCGGTAATATTTTAAAACTTATCACAATACTACATTGATTTATTATATTTGAAAACTTAAGCCTTCATTGAAAAAAATGAACTTCATTCAAATGACGGCATTGAAATATAAATTGCCTGGTTTAAATATCTCTAAAATGCAATACATTCCACGTTAATATTTTTAAAACTATCATAATGCTACGATAATTTATTATATTTGAAAACTTCATCGAAAACAACTGAAATAAATTCAAATGACGTCATAGAAAAAATGACACGCCTGGATCTCTCTATAAAAGCAGGATTTCATTCATAACTTGCTCCATTTCATTCATCACAATACTATAATAATTTATTTTATTTAAAAATTAAGACCATGGAGCTACAATTTATAAACCTTATGCTTAAAACTTCATCGAAAAAAATCGTCCTTCTGTTTATAAAATAAAACATAAATTAGAAAAATTATTATTTATTTAGATTATAAATATTTTGCAAACTTTATAAAAGTTCAATCTGTATTCTGAAAACTAAAAATTAAAATTTAATAAAAGTTCTCCTAAAAGTATCAAAATGTTCATTCCTTGATATTTCAAAATCCTTGATTTTAATTTAAGCGCTAGTTCCCGCCAGCTATATTATATATATATATATATATATATATATATATATATATATATATATATATATATGTCCGCGTGTATTTAATAGCAAAAAGCAACGAGGAAGCGCAGGAGAAGCAGAGCACGGAGAGGCCAGGACAAGGAAAATACATTAAAGAATAATATATATGCCAGAAACATCTTCAGGGGCACATTCTAGACAGATATACTAAAATCCGTTGTTTCTATGATTGCATAAAAACACGTGGTTAAAATTTTATGCAATCTGTACCCAACAACGGAATTAACGAGAATAACAGAAAAAATGCCAAATGCAAAATTCAACCTTAAAACATAAAAAACCACATAACCATAAAAAATATAGCGCACAAATGCACGAACATGCAAAAAAGAATAGCAACTCACAAGTCTGAAGGTCGCCAACATAAATAAACTGCATGGGAGTCCACCACGAGCACCAGCCTGAATGCTCACCACGCGAAATACCACGTTCAAATAAACCGGACCAGAGAAAGTGAAAGTAGTTGTACAAAATTTCGGTGAGACAAACCCAAAAGTTCAGAAACAATATATATATATATATATATATATATATAACAGTTCAACCCGTTTATCCATTGCGATATTGCGACGTGCCGTTACGTTTTTCGATTACAAAAGGTAAGTGAAATTTTAATGTTTATTTAATTTAGTGGTTGAATATTTTTCTTGAGTTAGGTATTTGGAGTTAGGTATTTGGATGTTTTTCAATACGTTCGTCACATTTTTTTTAATTATACGAACTTTTAAGGCGCGCATATAATACAATCTTTGTTCCTAAGAAAGACGTACAATGGCGGAGTGACCCTTTACATTGAGTGGCCATCTCTCCTTCAATTTCAGGAGAGATGGCCAGATCAAATCGAAGAGAGATGACCACTTTTCATCAATATTTCAAAAATATACGGACTGAGGATTTTGCACACTATATGCACAGTGCATAGACCTAAAAGATTGCATTTAACAAACTGAAAAACATTTATCACGTTTTATTAATAAATTATATGCTAATTAGTTAGGTAATTATACAGTGAATATATATCCCATGGCCACCGGACCTTTAAATCTGTTTGCATCACTTCAAAAAATTGCATATAACTCAAAAAGTACTTAACATTTTGGGAAAAACTCCGTATAAAATCACCAGAAAATATTGAAAAACGTTGGAAATTATCACCCCAGAAACAGAAAAAGTTGACAAATAAGCTTAAAACCGTGAAAAGGTCTAAAATAATTGAGAGAGAAAAGCAAAAACACAACACGTCCAGCAGCAAAGAAGATGAAATAGATTTGAAATTATCGGATACTACAGATTCAGAGGGGGTGAAATTTTGATGAGGATCACTGTGTTCGCTGTGGAGAAGAATACATTACCACAACCAGAAAGGATGACTGGATAAGGTGCATGCAGTGACTTTGTAAAACGTGTACAAACTTTCAAGACCTTTGCCAAAAATGTGGTAAAATTTTACTAAAAGTAAAGGAATGAAATTATACTTTAAATTTTGTTTATTAGAATTTTATTCACTCATTTTCCGTGATAGAATTGCATCTTTACAAGTTATTATAAGTTTTTCATAGTTAACTATATGAAATTGTTATTCCTTCCTATTTTAACTTCATTTTTCTTAATTGTATTGCATGGCCATGTCTCCTCGACATGAAGGAGAGATGACCATTTGTCATTTTAATTTTTAATTTCAAACCATATTTTTCATTGTTTGTTCTCAATAATTAATTATTTTTGGCCAAAATATGTTGAGTATGTGTATAAGAATTTAAAATATGCATAGACATTTCTTATATTTGCATCCTATGAAGTTTTGTTTCAATCAGTGAAAACTATGGCCATCTGTCCTAGAATTACCTTATTAATTATCATAACTGTCAAGAACCTGCTCCCACAGCTGATTCCTCTGAAACTTTCTGCAACATATTTACAAATGTATCCACAATATTTAAAATGGAATTAAAGCCAATATGATTGCTAAGCAATTTTCCTAGATTTCAAAATATCTGATTTCCTCCTAGATTTCAAAATATCTGATGTGAGCAGCACATGAACTTCGCTACAGATTTTTATTCACGTTCTCTTTCTTTTAATTAAATTTAATTCACTTTTAATTCAATTTTCGTTCTCATTTGACAACTGGACTTATTTTCAAATGTAGCGTAGAAAAAGTACGAAAAAACTAAAATTTCTCGAGAACGGCTAGTCCTAGTGTAATGGGGTTGGTCTTATTCTTTTCTCAGTTAAATATTACGTATTAAACAAGCAATTAATGGATATATTTAAACATACGTAGTTTTTATTTTGTATTTTGACGATTAGGGGGGGGGGGATATTTTGCAAAAAAGGAAAGTTATTTATTTTCGACACGTACCAAAATCTAATCAGCACCAGGGTGTCCCACAAGTGACTTATCTACCGCATTTTATGAAATTCGGTCCCTTAGTTTTTCAGCTAGAGTGGATACAAGCTTTTGCGGGCCATTTCGCAAAAAAGGCGGGTTCTTTTATCCCGAATCGTACCCACAACTAATCACCACCGGAATCGCCCAAAAGTGACTTACCTACCAAATTTTACAAACTTCGGTCCATTAGTTTTTTAGTTAGAGTGGGTGCAAATCTGTACAGACAGACAGACACACACACAGACGTCACGCTAAAAATAGTTTTTTCGTATTCTAGAGGTTTCGAAACGTGTAGATCCGTCGAAAACTCGAGTAGCGATTTTCGGCATGATTCCAATACTTTCCCTATACATTACCATGTATTGCAGGGAAAGTAAAAATCTGAAGTGGGCAGCACATGACTTTCGCTGCAGACATATATCCACATTCTCTTTATTTTAATTAAATTTAATTCACTTTTAATTCAATTTTCGTTCTCATTTGGCAACTAAACTTATTTTCAAACGTGGCGTAGATAAAATACCAAAAACTAAAATATCTCGAGAACGGCTAGTCCTAGTGCAATGGAGTTGGTCTTATTCTTTTCTTCGTTAAAAATTGCGTATAAAACAAGAGTTTAATGGATATATTTAAGCATACGTAGTTTTTTATTTTAGATTTTAGCGATTTTTGCGGGTTATTTCCTAAAAAAATCCGATTGCTCTTTTCCGAATCATACCAAAATCTAATCAGCGCCAGATCACCCTATAAGTAACTTATATTCTAAATTTTGTGAAATTTGGTCAATTAGTATTTCAGCTAGAGTGGATACATGAAATTTTTAAGGGCCATTTCGCAAAAAAAGGCGGGTTCTGTTTTTACGAATCCTACCAAAAACTAATCAGCACCAGGGTCTCACCCAAGTGACTTATATACCAAATGTTATGAAATCCGGTCCATTAGTTTTTAGATAGAGTGGATACATACATTGCACAGACACACAGACAGACACATAGACACACACACACACGCGTCACGCTAAAAATAGTTTTTTCGTATTCTAGGGGTCTCGAAACGTGTAGATCTGTCGAAAACTCGAGTTGTGATTTTCGGCATGGTTCCAATACTTTCCCTATACATTACCATGTATTGCATTGAAAGTAAAAATCTGATGTGAGCAACACATGACTTTCCCTGCAGACTCAAATTCATATTTTTTTTATTTCTTAAATAATTCATTAGATTGAATTTAATTGAACCAAATAAGATTAAATTTGCATTTTTAATTCAAATTTTTTTTATTTGGTAATTGGACATTTTTTCGAAATCGGCTTAAAAAAATGTAAGAAATCTTAAATATCTTGAGAACGGTTAGTCCTAAAGTATAATGGAGTGTGTTATATTATTTCCTCTTCAAAAATTGCGTATAAAACAAGAATTGTATTGATACATTTGATCATACACTACTTAGTCCTTTCTTTTTTTTTTTTTTTTTAGATTTTAGCGATTTTGCGGGTCATTTCGTAAAAAGAGGCGGGTTCATTTTTTCCGGATCGTAACAAATTCTAATTAGCACCAGAATATCCAACAAGTTACTTATCAACCAAATTTTGTGAAATTTGGTCAAATAATATTTTAGCTTGAGCGAATAAATTAAATTTTTAAGGGCCATATCGCAAAAAAAAGCGAGTTTTCTTTTTACGAATCGTACCAAAAACTAATCAACACCAGGGTCACATCCAAGTGACTTACCTACCAAATTTTATGAAATTCGGTCCATTAGTTTTTGAGTTAGAGTGGATACATACATTGCACAGACACACAGACACACACACACACACAGAGAGAGACTCACACACAGACACACACGCAGACGTCACGCTAAAAATAGGTTTTTCGTATTCTAGAGGTCTCGAAACGTGTGGATACGTCGAAAACTCGAGTTGCAATTTTCGAAATGATTCCAATACTTTCCCTATACATTACCATGTATTGTAAGGAAAGTAAAAATCTGATGTGGGCAGCACATGGTTTTCCCTGCAGACTTATATTCACGTTCTCTTTATTTAATTAAATTTAATTCACTTTTAATTCAATTTTCGTTCTCATTTGGTAACTGGACTCATTTTCAAAGGTGGCGTAGAGAAAAAACGAAAAAGCTAAAATATCTCGAGAATGGCTAGTCCTAGTGTAATGGGGTTGGTCTTATTTTTTTCTTCTTTGAAAATTACATATAAAACAAGCATTTAATGTATATATTTGAGCATACGTAGTTTTTTATTTTAGATTTTGATGATTTATGTGGGGCCATTTTGCAATAAAGAGCAGGTTATTTCTTTCTGAATCGTACCAAAATCTAATCAGCACCAGGGTAATCCACAAGCGACTTATCTACCAAATTTTGTGAAATTTAGTCCATTAGATTATAAGCTAGAGTGGATACAAATTTTTTCTGGCCGTTTCGAAAAAAAAGGCGGATTCTTTTATCCCGAATCATACCCAAAACTAATCAGCACCAGATTCGCCCACAAGTGACTTATCTGCCAAATTTTATGAAATTCGGGCAATTAGTTTCTTAGTTAAAGTGGATTCAAAATCTGCACAGACAGACATACAGACACACAGACAGACACACAGACGCAGACACACAGTCGTCACGCTAAAAATTGTTTTTTCGTATTCTAGAGGTCTCGAAACGTGTAGATCCGTCGAAAACTCGAGCTGCGATTTTCGACATAATTCCAATACTTTCCCTATACATTACCATGTATTGCAGGGAAAGTAAAATTTAATCCCAAACGAGTCTTTGAAGTAAAGAGACCACAAGCTACAATTGTAAGAACCATTGACCTTAAAATAATGATACCTCAAGAACTTGTTCTGTGCCCTTTCAATTTAACGAGACAAATCAAGATAACAGGAATCTTCTATATAATAAAAGGCAATGTCTGTCTATCTGTCTGTGTGTCTGTCTCTGTGTGTGTGTGTCTGTCTGTCTTATACACTATACGTTCAGCGACCGCGCGTCGGAGAGCTACGAAATTTGGCATTCGGAGACCCGGGGGAGTGGGAAGGGGACACGTGAAAACCGATTTTTAAAATTTTAATTATTTTTTTTGTTATTTGATGTTTTATGCGATTTCGACCGTTTTTTGTCCTTTTTGCACTTTTTCTCCATGATCCAAACGTCGTAGACAAAAACAAATCACACCACCGGAAAGAACAGAGAATTGCGAGTAAAAATATATCAATTTTAGATCTCAGGGACAAATTCTAATATGTTTTCAAGATTTTAAAACAAAAGTCATTTTTGGCTCAAAAAAACGATTTTTGTTTTTAAATTCTCGCATAGTAAAAAGTACTCATAATTTCGACTAATAATTTACATTTTTAGAAAGGTCAAATATCTGGCATTCTTACAAGTCCAATCTGGTCAAGAAATATTCCGTATAGCCCACATTATCGGGATTTTAAGATTTTCCGAATTTCAATTTCTCGGCGATCCTCTACAGCATTTCTTAACCGGCGTTTCTCCCCCGCAGAAACAGGGAAGGTGGTGGGTGGGGACGTCACGGTTCTGAATATGCATAGCGATGGGTGGGACAATAAGAAACGGAATTAGTGTTTGCTTTCCGTTTCCCGCGCTTCCGGTTTTAAATTAATTAAGAGCTTAACATATGCATTGTAGAAATTATTATATTTATATTTTAAATGATGGAACGATATGGATTTTTTAAATGGATATTTTAATTTTATGGATATTTTAAATGATGGAACGATGGATATTTTAATTTTATGGATATTTTAAATGATGGAACGATGGATATTTTAATTTTATGGATATTTTAAATGATGGAACAATGGAATGAGGATGATGGAATTAAGAGTTTAGCATATGGTCATTTTAAATTGTAAATTAGTGCGCGGGAAGTTAGCGGTATGTCCGGGTTCGATTCCCGCCACTGCCAAAACTGCCGCCGTGTTCACGCGGAATACGATCACGTTAAGCATGTAGGTCCGTAAGTCCATCCGAGATGTTGGTGGTAGGGGAAGGGGGTACGGTCCCTGTGGAAGCCTCCCCCACTGGGTTCCCGTCTAAATGTAGTGAATATAAAGAAGGTTGCGGAGGGCGAGGCAGCCCAGTGGTTAGTACGCGGGAATTGCACTCGGTTGGCCCGGGTTCGATTCCCGCCACTTCCAAATCTGCCGCCGTGTTTACGCGGAGTTCGATCACTATAAACATGTGGGTCCGGAAGTCCTTCCGAGAGGTTGGTGGTAGGGAAAGGAGGGTACGGTCCCTCTGGATGCCTCTCGCACTGGGTTCCGTTCCAAATTGGGTAAATAAAAATAATGTTATGGAAATGTCACGGAGGGCGAAGTAGCCCAGTGATTAGCGCGCGGGAATTGCACTCAGTAGGCCCGGGTTCGATTCCGGCCACTGCCAAAACTGCCGCCATGTTCATGCAAAGTACGATCACGTTAACCATGTGGGTCCGTGAGTCCTTCCGAGGGGTTGGTGGTAGGGGAAGGAGGGTACGGTCTAAATTGGGTGAATAAAAAGAAAGTTATGGAGATTGTCGCGGAGGGCAAAGCAGCCCAGTGGTTAGCGGGCGGGAATTGCACTCGGTAGGCCTGGATTCAATGCCCAAAATTGCCGCCGTGTTTACGCGGAGAACGATCACGTTAAACATGTGGGTCTTCCACGTGTGGGTAAGTTCTTCCGAGAGATTGGTGGTAGGGGAAGGAGAGTACGGTCCCTGTGGATACCTCTCCCACTGGGTTACGGTCTAAATTGGGTGAATAAAAAGAAAGTTATGGAGAAAGTCGCGGAGGGCGAAGTACCACAGTGGTTAGCGCGCGGGATTTGCTCTTGGTAGGCCCGGGTCCAATTCCCAAAATTGCCGCCATGTTCACGCGGAGTACGATGACGTTAAACATGTGGGTCGTCTAAATTTAGTGAATATAAAGAAGGTTGCGGAGGGCGAGGCAGCCCAGTGGTTAGTACGCGGGAATTGCACTCGGTTGTCCCGGGTTCGATTCCCGCCACTTCCAAAACTGCCGCCGTGTTTACGCGGAGTTCGATCACCATAAACGTGTGGGCCCGGAAGTCCTTCCGAGAGTTTGGTGGTAGGGGGAGGAGGGTACTGTCTCTGTGGATGCCTCCCCCAATGGGTTCCAGTCTAAATTTGGTGGCACTTCCTGGCCGTCCAAATAATTACCTTACACCTTTCTGGTGGGTCGCGTCAGCGAGTTTGCCACGGTCGGAATTTTCAAGGGTAGCGATCAGGCTGGTCGCCAAAGGCGGCTAGTAAATAATAAAAGGCAATGTCTGTGTGTCTGTCTGTGTGTGTGTCTGTCTGTCTTATACACTATACGTTCAACGACCGCACGTCGGAGAGCTACGAAATTTGGCAATCAGAGATCCGGGGGGTGGGAAGGGGACATGTGAAAACAAATTTTTAAAATTTTAAATATTTTTTTAATTATTTAATGTTTTATGCGATTTCGACCGTTTTTTGCTTTTTTTGCCCTATTTCCTCCACGATCCGGACGTCGTAGAAAAAAACAAATCACACCAGCGGAAAGAACAGACAATTGCGAGTCAAAATATATCAATTTCAAATTTCAATTTCGATTTCTAATATTTTTTAAAGATTTTAAAACAAAAGTCACTTTCGGTTCAAAAAAACCAACTTTCGTTTTTAAATCCTCCCATCGTAAAAACTACTCATAATTTTGACTAATAATTTACATTTTTAGAAAGGTCAAAGATCTGGCATTCTTACAAGTCCAATCACGAAATAATGAAAATTGCCTGCAGGATCGCAATTTTAAAGACATCATGATTTTATATTTCTTGCCCAATACTCGTCGAAGAACCGATTCTTCCCCGACATTTCCCCCCCCCCTCGCCCGCAGTAGTTTTTCCCCCGTCTCCATGGAGACCACGCATCGGGTTTTAAATGTATTAAGAGCTTAGCATATGTATTGGATACATCGGGTGAAATTATTATATTTATATGATATTTTAAATGGATATTTTAATTTATGGATATTTTAAATAATTTAAATGATTGAATTATGGTGGATTGAATTATGGTGATGTATTTGAAATTATTATATTTATGGATTGGTGGAATGATATGGATGATTCATAAAATGATATGGATTTTTTAAATGGATATATTAATTTATGGTTATTTTAAATAGATATTTGAATTTATGGATATTTCAATTTCATGGATATTTTAAATGATGGAACGATGGATATTTCAATTTTATGGATATTTTAAATAGCATATGGTCATTATAAAATTAAAATTAGCGCGCGGGAAGTTAGCACACGGGAATTGCACTCGGTAGCCCCGGGTTCGATTCCCGCCACTGCCTAAACTGCCTCCGTGTTCAGGCGGTGTACGATCACATTAAACATGTGGGTCCGCAAGTTCTTCTGAGAGGTTGTTGGTAGGGGAGGGAGGGTACGGTCCCTGTGGATGCCTCCCCACTGGGTTCCGGTCTCAATTGGGTGAATAAAAAGAAAGTTATGGAGA
Source organism: Amaurobius ferox (assembly GCA_951213105.1). NCBI lineage: Eukaryota > Metazoa > Arthropoda > Arachnida > Araneae > Amaurobiidae > Amaurobius > Amaurobius ferox. Next base: position 42,630,413 of record OX578152.1, read on the forward strand.
TTGTCGCGGAGGTCGCGGTAGCCCAGTGGTCAGCGTGCGGGAATTTCACTCGGTAGGCCCGGGTTCGATTCCCTCCACTGCCAAAACTGCTGCCGTGTTCACGCGGAGTACTATCACGTTAAACATGTGGGTCCGTAAGTCCTTCCGAAAGGTTGGTGGTAGAAGAAGGAGGGTACGGTCCCTGTGGATGCCTCTCCCTCTGGGTTCCGGTCTAAATTGGGTGAATAAAAAGAAAGTTGTGGAGAATGTCGCGGAGGTCGATGTACCCCAGTGGTTAGCGCGCGGGATTTGCACTTGGTAGGCCCGGGTTCGATTCCCAAAATTGCCGCCAAGTTCACGTCCGTAAGTCCTTCCGAGGACTTACGGACCAAAACAAATTTACATTGGACTGGAAAAAAAAAAGTTATGGAGATTGTCGCGGAGGGCGCGGTAGCCAAGTGGTTACGCGCAGAAATTGCACTCGGTAGGCCCGGGTTCGATTCCCGCCACTGCCGAAACTGCCGCCGTGTTCACGCGGAGTACGATCACGCTAAACATGTGGGACCGTAAGTCCTTCCGAGGGGTTGGTGGTAGGGAAAGGAGGGTACGGTCCCTGTGGATATCTCTCCCATTGAGTTCCGGTCTAAATTGGGTGGTACTTCCTGGCCGTCCAAACTGTTTCCTTACACCTTTCTGGTAGGTAGCGCCAGCAGAATTTGCCAGGGTCAGAATTTTCAAGGGTTGCGAACAGGCTGGTCGCCAAAGGCGGCTAGTTTCAAATAATAGAAGCATATTCCAACAAAAGCCGAACAAAAGAATCAAACAAGTGAGCCAAGGCATTTATATTGTTAAAATTCCTAATCTTCCTAGTAAAGAAAACCAAATTACTTATTACCTCTGGAAACGATATTTTGAATACCAATATTAAACTTGAATTAACTCTATCTGATCTTGAAATAGTCTTGAAAGATTTTACACGGGTCAGCAAATAAAATTAATACAGTAACACAATAAATAATTTAACAATTTAATAATAAATCAATACATTAAATAATTTTAATATGACTATGAGTGTGGATGACAGTTTTGCATTTAGCAATATTTAACTTAAGTTTATTGTTTTCAGACCAGAGATATGCCTTATTCAAATCAAATTGCAATTTAACCTTTTGCTTATGGGTTTGATAGCGTCCATCCCAAACGAAAAACCTCTCAAAAAGACAGGTATTTGACATACCCTATCCCAAACAGTTCGATCTCCCTTTGCAGACATTGGACGCCAATGTCTGAAAAGGGAGATCGAACTGTTTGGGATAGGGTATATCAAATACCTGTCTGTTTGAGAGGTTCTTGGTTTGGGATAGAACTGATGGGGGATTGATTGATTAACTCTGTCCCACCCGTAAGCAAAAGGTTAAAGCAATCATCAATAGAGCTAATACACCTGTAAGGTGATTGAATTTAATTAGTTTATTATAAAATGAATTTAATTAAATATCTTGTATTAAAGAGTACAAGTATTTGTAAACCGTCTATATTTAAAACACCATCAAGACTCACAGGAAAAATTTTCAAAGTGCAATAACGCTTTCAGACATCATAATGTCCATCGTCAGTGGCAATATTAAGAAATTGACAAACAAAAGCTTTCTTATACAACCCGATATTGTGAATGCAAAATTCGCGTATGGTGCAACAATATAATAATTGTGCAACCATATATATAACTATACAGGGTATCCCAAAAAGAATGAAACGCGGTTTAATTTTTTACCGGTTGGAAATAAGTGGGCAATGTAAATTGCAAAAATGTTGAAAGTAATGCAGGAAATAATACTACGTTAATGAAATAGTCCTCCCATTAATTTTCAAAAAGTTACACTTTTTAAATATTTATACGACCCCCTTAGACAAATTGGGTCAATCAGAAAATTTTAATTTTTATGAAACCAGATCATTAAAAAACCGCATATCTGTGTCTTTAAAATCAACTAAAGTATGATAAAGGGAAAATCGGACTTAGGCCATTTTTTTCTGTACCATGTGAAAGGCTGTTTCATCAGTGAAAATAGGGATCATAAACAAATTGACAATCGAAACTGTTTAGATCAAAAATACGTTAATATGTGTCAAAATTTTTTATCACAAATGCATCTAAATAAAGCATTATGCAGACACAGATCATATAAAGGAGTGGTATCCTATGCATTATCATCCAGTTTGACCTTTTTTGTGATATGTCACAAATTTACATATCTAATTTGATATATGGTCCCCATTCACAGTGTTCAATTTTCAATTAAATATAACTCGCTGAATGTTAAAAATATAGATATGCGGGTTTTTTTAATGCTCTAGTTGCATTAAAAATAAAAAAATTCTGATTGACCCAATTTGTTTAAGGGGGTCGTATAAAAATTTAAAAAGTGTAACTTTTTTGAAAATGAATGGGAGGCCTATTTCATTAACGTAGTCTTATTTTCTACCTTACTTTCAACATTTTTGCAATTTATATTACCCACTTATCTCCAATAGGTAAAAAATTAAAGCGAGTTTCAATATTTTTGGGACACCCAGTATACAAATGCAACTATATACAAATACTATAACTTTATACAAAAAGTTATATACACTATACTATATACATATGTATATTTTACTATATGTATATTTTACTTTATATGTATATATGTATATTTTATATGTATATTTTACTATATACATATGTATAACTATATTCAAATGCAACTAATATTCAAATACTATAAATATATACAAAAATCCATATACAAATTTTATATTTATGATGACAGGTCATATAAAACTCATATAAATGATGCGTGAGAGCAGTATAGCACTTTGAAAATTTTTCCTGTACAACGAAATCGTGTTTTAGATAAAGCCAATTCACAAATACTTGTACTCTTCAATACAAAATATTTAAAATATTTTAGACGTGTTTTACAATACTTAAGAATGAATTTAATTAATTTACTAAATAATATAAATTGGAATGTATTCATTTACTCACATGCATTGTCGATCGTATGATTTATTTATCCTTCTCTATTTTAAAAGCAATAGAATCTAAACATTTGTGGGATTCTATAGTCCGATCTATTCTACAAGATTTTTTTTTTCTTCATTCTCTTTTGAGGAACAAATTTAAAAGGTATTTCATTGCAGTAATTTTCCGCTATGATGAAATGAAAAAGCTTTCAACCAGAGGTAAGTTGTAAACATCCATCATATTCCTGATCGCTGCTAATAAAGAATGCGCAATGCGTTTTTAAAAGAAACCTCCCACAAACAAAAATGTCACGAACTCTCAATTCTTTGTAAGTTGCGTTTACTTAAAGCTTTGAAAAGTACTTCAGGTTTATCTGCCATCACCCTTTGAACGGTTTCGCATTTTTACCGCGTTTTCATTTACTATTAATCATCCCCGAATTTACATTCTATGATGGCATCTATGATATCATCATGTTTTGTGTCCTTTATAATATATAATTCTACTGAATCATGATGAAATCCAGTTAGTATCACATATCTATTACTTATATGCATATTACTTATATGCACCTTATATGCATATTACTTATATTACTTATATGCACCTTATATGCATAGTATAATATATGAGGAAAGTATTGCGACGGGATCGAAAACTCGAATTGGAGCTTTCGACGGGAGAACACGTTTCAAGCATCCCTGATCACGAATCGAACATTTTTGGGGAGATGTTTGTGTGTGTGTGTGTGTGTTTGTGTATGTGTGTGTGTGTGTGTCTGCGAAAACGGTATCTCACGAACTAATGGAGCGACTCGAATGAAATGTGGTACAATAACTGCAATCCATGCATACTGAAAGCCTATTGCTTTAAAATACATTCGAATATTCAGAACCTCAATAAATTTTAGAGTGAAATTCTGAAAAAATCATCAAAAAATCAAAACCTTTAAAAAATTTATTCGAGTAGATATTTCTCAAGTAACTTTTCCTTAGAAAACGATTGACATAAACTTTAGAACGCTAGCATGAACCATTCTGGAGATATTGCACATTTTTCGAATGAATTTATCAAAAAATCCCATAAACTAAAAAAAATATATATTCAATGTTGAGAAACATATTCACTTTTCATATGTAAAATCATGCGATAAATTTGGTGACATCATTCTCGTGGATCTAGCTCGTTCCATTCATGAGAAAATATACTTTGAATAATACTTTTGTATTTGAACTCCAATAGTCATTTACTGCTCTAAGAATAACTTATTTCTCCGTCCATACACTTGGCGAGATTTTCGCGAAGAATTTGGCAGAATGTCACCAACTTGGCGACTTTTTCAAATGTTGCCAAATTAACGAAAATCTCGGCAAATGGAAAAAAATGATGCTAATACTATGTAAATGACGACTAATTGAAGAAAATTCAATATCTTGGAAAAAATATGAGTATCTACTTTAAGAATAACCTATTTTACTTTCCCTGCAATACATGGTAATGTATAGGGAAAGTATTGGAATCATGTCGAAAATCGCAACTCGAGTTTTCGACGGATCTACACGTTTCAAGACCTCTTCAATACGAAAAAACCATTTTTAGCCTGACGTCTGTGTGTGTGTCTGTCTGTGTGTCTGTGCGTCTGTATGTCTTTCTGTCTGTCTGTGCAGATATTGTATCCACTCTAACTAAAAAACTAATTGACCGAATTTCATAAAATTTGGTAGGTAGGTCACTTGTGGCCGAATCTGGTGCTGATTAGTTTTGGGTACGGTTCGGGATAAAAGAATCCGCTTCTTTTGCGAAATGGCTCGCAAAACTTGTATCCACTCTAGCTGAAAAACTAAAGGGCCGAATTCCACAAAATTCAGTAGATAAATCACTTGCAGGACACTCTGGTGCAGATTAGATTTTGGTACGATTCGGAAAAAAATAACCTGCATTTTTTTGCAAAATGGCCCGCAAAAATCATCAAAATCTCATATAAAAAACTACGTATGCTCAAATATATCCATGAAATGCTCGTTTAATACGTAACTTTTAACGAAGAAAAGAATAAGACCAACCCCATTACACTAGGACTAGCCGTTCTCGAGATATTTTAGTTTTTTCGTATTTTCTCTACGCCACCTTTAAAAATAAGTCCAGTTATCAAATGAGAACGAAAATTGAATTAAAAGTGAATTAAATTTAATTAAAATAAAGAGAACGTCGATATAAGTCTGCAGGCAAAGTCATGTGCTGCCCACATCAGATTTTTACTTTCCCTGCAATACACGCTAATGTATAGGGAAAGTATTTGAATCATGTCGAAAATCGCAACTCGAGTTTACGACGGATCTACACGTTTCAAGACCTCTAGAATACGAAAAAACCATTTTTAGCGTGACGTCTGTTTGTGTGTCTGTGTGTCTGTCTGTCTCTGACTGTGTGTCTGTCTGTCTGTGTGTCTGTCTGTCTGTGTGTCTGTCTGTCTGTGTGTCTGTCTGTCTGTCTGTCTTTGCAGATTTTTTATCGACTCTAACTAAAAAACTAATGAACCGAATTTCACAAAATTTGGTAGGTAAGTCACTTGTGAGCGAGTCTGGTGCCGATTAGTTTTGGGTACGATTTGGAATAAAAAAACCCGCCTTTTTTGCGAAATGGCACTCAAAAGCTTCTATTCACTCTAACTAAAAAACTACTGGACCAAATTTCACAAAATTCGGTGGATGAGTCACTTGTGGGTTACCCTGATGCTGATTAGATTTTGGTACGATTCGGAAAAAATAACCTGCCCTTTTTTACAAAATGGCCTGCAAAAATCGTCAAAATCTAAACTAAAGAACTAGATATACTTAAATATATCCATTAAATGCTAGTTTAATACGTAATTTTTAACGACGAAAATAATAGGACCAACCCCATTACACTAGGACTAGCCGTTCTCGAGATATTTTAGTTTTCCGTATATTCTCTACGCCACCTTTGAAAATAAATCCTGTTACCGAATGAGAACGAAATTTGAATTAACAGTGAAATAAATTTAATTAAAATAAAGAGAACATTAATATAAGTCTGCAGGGAAATTCATGTACTGCCCACATCAGATTTTTACTTTCCTTGCAATACATGGTAATGTATAGGGAAGTATTGGAATCATGCCAAAAATCACAACTCGAGTTTTCGGCGGATCTACACGTTTCGAGACCTCTAGAAGACGAAAAAACCATTTTTAGCGTGACGTCTGTGTGTGTGTCTGTCTGTGTGTCTATCTGTCTGTCTGTGTGTCTGTCTGTGTGTCTGTCTGTGTGTCTCTCTGTGCAATGTATGTATCCACTCTTTATTTCATTTTTATTTATTTATATTATTAATAAATAATTATAATTTTTTTTTCTTTCTGATTAGCCACTATAATCGATTGGGAAAGTTGTCTTGGGCAATTATCGAGTAGAAGTTGATATACTGAGTTAATAATTTTAATAACGAATTTGGGAGTATATGCATTATTAGTCGCTATACTCAATAATTCCATAAAGATTTATAATTTTCATCACAAATTTTATTGATCCTAAGAACCTGGTTTATTATAATATTTCAAAAAACTGATATATGCAAACAAGAGTCAAAATGTTGAGTTTTTGATGTAAATTTAAAATCTTGTCTTTTATCATATAAACTTATAACCAGATTACAATTTTGTAAATCTAAATTTAAATCTAAAAAGTTTGCAACATTAGAGTCATTATTACTTGCATTTAATTGTAAATTATCAGGATAAAGGTTAAATACTATAGGGATATTATTATGGGATACACATAATATATCATCTAAATATCTAAAAATGTGCATATTATGCAATCCTGGATTAATGTTCTTTTCATAGAAGAATAAATACAGACAAGCTAACAATGATGATGCACACTCCCTTGTGGGATACCAAACTGTTGCTTAAAAAAAGTACCACCATGTTGAATATAATTCTCATAGAGAGTGAAATTAAGTAATTTTTTAACAAGAAAATTTGAATATTTTAGGTTGATATTATATTTTTCAAAAATTCCTAAAATAATTCTATACAGATCATCTATATCAATATTATTAAACAAATCTTTGAAATCAAAAGTATAAATACTATGAATATTAGTAAGATTTTTTAATTTTTTAAATAATTCAAATAATTCAAACTAATTCAAATAATAAATAATTCAAAACTGTTTTTCACAATATATGAAAAATTCAAATAATGTTAGTATAAAATTGAAGTTTTATCAATCCTAATCCATCCTTTTCATAAGTTCTGAAAACTTGATAACGATTGGAATAATATTAAATGATAATTTTTATTACTAAAAGTATTATGTATAGATAGTATTTTTAAAAAGTTTCATACTGTATTCTGTGAATTGTAGTTCTTGTTCTGTTTGGAGGCAGGACCTGCTCTTACTTTCCCTGCAATACATGGTAATGTATAGGGAAAGTATTGGAATCATGTCGAAAATCGCAACTCGAGTTTTCGACGGATCTACACGTTTCGAGACCTCTAGAATACGAAAAAACTATTTTTAGCGTTACGTCTGTGTGTGTGTGTCTGTCTGTGTGTCTCTCTGTCTGTGTGTCTGTCTGTGTGTCTCTCTGTCTGTGTGTCTGTCTATCTGTGCAATGTATGTATCCACTCTAACTCAAAAACTAATGGAATGAATTTCATAAAATTTGGTAGCTAAATCACTTGTATGTGACCCTGGTGCTGATTAGTTTTGGGTACTATTCAGAATAAATCAACCCGCCTTTTTTTGCGAAATGGCCCTCAAAAATTGCCTGTATCCCATGTAAATGAAAAACTAATTGATCAAATTTTGCAAAATTTGGTACATAAGTCACTTGTAGATCACCCTGGTGCTGATTAGATTTTGATATGATTCGGAAGCGAAGAACCTGCCTTTTTTACGAAATGACCCGAAAAAATTGTATATTTCCACTCTAACTCCACTAATCGACTAAATTTCATAAAATTTGGTAGATAAGTCACTTATGGTCGACCCTGGTACTGATTAGATTTTGGTACGATTCGGAAAAGAACAAACTGCCTTTTTTTACAAAATGGTCCGCAAAAATTTTATGTTTCTTCTCTAAAGCATCTAATCGACTAAATTTCATAAAATTTGGTAGATAAGTCACTTGTGGTCAACCCTGGTGCTGATAAGATTTTGGTACGATTCGAAAAAAAAAACTTGCATTTTTTTCGGAAATGGCCCTCAAAAATTTCATGTATCCACACTAGCTAAAATACAAATTGACCCAATTTTACAAAAATTGGTAGATAAGTTACTTGTGGGATACTCCGCTGCTGATTAGATTTTGGTACAATTCGGAGAACAACAACCCGCCTTTTATTACGAAATGGCCCGCAAAAATCGCAAAAATAAAAAAAAAGACTATATATGCTCAAATATATCAAATGAATTTTTGTTTTATACGTAATTTTTGACGAGGATAAAGAATATAACACACTCCATTATACTTTAGGACTAACTGTTCTCAAGATATTTAAGATTTCTTGCATTTTTGTTACGCCGATTTCGGGAAAATGTCCAATTACCAAATAAAAACAAAAATTGAATTAAAAATGCAAATTTAGTGTTATTTGTGCAATAAAACTCAATCCAACGAATTATTAAAAAATAAAGAAAATATGAAATTTATTCTGCAGGGAAAGTCATGTGCTGCCCACATCAGATTTTTACTTTCCCTGCAATACATGGTAATGTATAGGGATAGTATTGGAATCATGTCGAAAATCGTAACTCGAGTTTTCGACGGATCTACACGTTTCGAGACCTCTAGAATACGAAAAAACTATTTTTAGCGTGACGTCTGTGTGTGTGTGTGTCTGTCTGTCTGTGTGTCTGTCTGTGCAATGTATGTATGCACTCTAACTCAAAAACTAATGGACCGAATTTCATAACATTTGGTAGGTAAGTCACTTGTATGTGACCCTGTTGTTGATTAGTTTTGGGTACTATTCGGAATAAAGCAACCCGCCATTTTTTGCGAAATGGCCCTCAAAAATTTCCTGTATCAACTCTAACTGAAAAACTAATTGATCAAATTTTACAAAATTTGGTACATATGTCGCTTGTAGGTCACCCTGGTGCTGATTAAATTTTGATAAGATTCGAAAAAGAACAACCTGCCTTTTTTTACAAAATGGCCTGCAAAAATTATATATTTTCACTTTAACTCAACTAGTCGACTAAATTTCATAAAATTTGGTAGATAAATCAGTTGTGTTCGACCCTGGTGCTGATTAGAATTTAGTACAATTCGGAAATGAACAACCTACCTTTTTTTACGAAATGGCCCGCAAAAATTATATATTTCCACTCTGACTCAACTAATCGACTAAATTTCATAAAATTTGGTAGATAAATCACTTGCGGTCGACCCTGGTGCTGATTAGATTTTGGTACGATTCGGAAAAAACAACCTGCCTTTTTTTAAGAAATGGCCCGCAAAACTTTCATGTATCCACAGTAGCTAAAATACTAATTGACCCAATTTACAAATATTGGTAGATAAGTTAGTTACTTGTGGGATACTCTGGTGCTGATTAGATTTTAGTGCAATTCGGAGAAGAAGAACCTGCCTTTTTAAACGAAATGGCCAGCAAAAATCGCCAAAATTGAAAAACAAAGACTATATATGTTCAAATATATCAAATGAATTTTTGTTTTATACGCAATATTTGACGAGGAAAAGAATATAACACACTCCATTATACTTTAGGACTAACCGTTCTTAAGATATTTGAGATTTCTTGCATTTTTGTTACGCCGATTTTGGGGAAATGTCCAATTACCAAATAAAAACAAAAATTGATGTAAAAATGCAAATTTACTGTTATTTGGTGCAATAAAACTCAATCTAACGAATTATTAAAGAAAAAAAGAAAATATGAATTTGAGTCTGCAGGGAACGTCATGTGCTGCCCACATCAGATTTTTACTTTCTCTGCAATACATGGTAATGTATAGGGAAAGTATTGGAATCATGTCGAAAATCGTAACTCGAGTTTTCGACGGATCTACACGTTTCGAGACCACTAGAATACGAAAAAACTATTTTTAGCGTGACGTCTGTGTGTGTGTCTGTGCAATGTATGTATCCACTCTCACTCAAAAACTAATAGACCGAATTTCATAAAATTTGGTAGATAAGTCACTTGGATATGACCCTGGTGCTGATTAGTTTTTGGTATGATACGTAAAAACAGAACCCGCCTTTTTTTTGCGAAATGGCCAGTAAAAATTTCATTTATTCACTCTAGCTAAAATACTAATTTGCCAAATTTCCCAAAATTTGGCAGATAAGTTACTTGTTGGATACTCTGATACTGATAAGAATATGGTACGATTCGGAAAAGAAGAACCCGCCTTTTTTACGAAATGGCCTGCAAAAATTTCATGTATCCACCCTAGCTAAAATACTAATTGACCAAATTTCACAGTATTTGGTAGATAATTTACTTGTGGGACACTTTGGTGCTGATTCGATTTTAGTACGAATCGGAAAATAACAACCTGCCTTTTTTTAAGAAATGGCCCGCAAAAATCGCCGCTATTGGGGAAAATGTCCAATTACCAAATAAAAATTGAATTAAAAATGCAAATTTAGTGTTATTTGGTGCAATTAAACTCAATCTAATAAATTATTAAAGAAATAAAGAAAATATGAATTTAAGTCTGCAGTGAAAGTCATGTACTGCCCACATCAGATTTTTTTTTAGATTTTGGCGATTTTTGAAGGGTCATTTTCGGAACTATGGTACCATTTATGAATATACAAAAATATTTTCAATTAAAGAATAAAATAAAGTTTTTTAAGAATAAAATAAAATGTTTTTATGCGAAGGGAGGTTTTGCTTCATTTTGCTTAATTTCACTCAAAAGATCTTCTATAATAGAATGATTCAAACAGTAAGGAATAAAAATGATCAATAGCAAATTAATAATTTGGATCAATAATTTGGTTTTGAATAACTCTGACAGTTTTAAAGCAATCGTTTTGTCAAGTTAAAGATACAAAATTTTCCGTTTTGAAAGTATGTAATGCTTATATTTCGAAAACTAAATGCGACCACTATAAACAGTAAATAAGTAATTTACAGCTCTTCAAAAATCCTATAATGACATATAATTGCATTTTGGATCGGATTTTTAGTTTTCAAATTATAGTGTTTAGTATTTTCCTGGCTCTGCTACTTAACTAGACTGGCTTCCAAAAGTTAAGCACGGACAGTAAAATCAACAAAAATAGAAAAGTAAAGCTTAGATTAACTTAAAATTGTACATAAAGGTAGCAAATGTGTTTATGCATTAAAGAAAACAAGAATTATGTACAAAGATGAAAAATATATTTACTTTTCGTAAGTTATATGATGACGTCACATTTGGGTCATTAACAAAATTATGTTTAAAGGCACACATACCAAACAAAACTTACATCAATAAGGTATGTGGCCACCCCGGACCTTCACACAAACTTTACAACGATTTTCTATGCTTTCAATGAGGTGGTCAATCATCACCAATGCCAGCAATGGCCATTCCTCTAATAGGGCAGTTTCCAACTCTCTGAGACTCGCTGGAGGAAGTAAACGTGCAGAAACAGCACGCCCGATGGCATCCCAAAGGTTTTCAATGGGATTAAGGTAGGGAGAATACGCCACCAACTCCATACGAGAAATGCTCTTACTTTCCAGGTATTCGTCAACGATGTTAGCTCGATGGGGACGAGCATTATCGTCCATACGGAGGAAATCAGGACAAACTGCTGCAACATAGAGTCTTGCAATGGGGTCTAGGACTTCATCCCGATACCGCACAGACGTCACAGAACTGCCTTTAAAGATGTGCAATTCTGCGCAATATCCCATTTCAATTCCAACCCACACCATGACGCTGCCACCTCTGAATGCGCGATATTCAATTATATTCTTGGCCTGGTTGCGTGTGCCTCGTTCTTTCCAGACATTTATAAGCTTATCATGTGATTTCAGGGCAAATCTGGACTCGTCTGTGAACAGGACGTTGCACCAATCTGAGACAGTCCAAATGACATGTTGAAGACACCACTTTAATCTCGTCCCTCTGGCTTGGACGGTTAGTGAAGCCCAAAAGCGTGGTACTCGGGCGTACAGTCCCTTCACGTGGAGCCATCGGCGTACAGTACTGGCAGATATTGTCTTACCAAGTGCCGGTGCCACCATGGATGTAACAGTTGTGGAGGTCCCTCGTTAATTCCGCTTATCTACTATAGCAATATACCGATCATCAGAGGGGGTAGTAACCCTTGGACGAGACCGGGCACAGGTCTCTGGACAACTGTCTGACTTCTTTGGGATTGTTTCCTTAATCGAGGAATTACCGAATGATCAACGCCAAAGAAAACAGCGACATCTTTGATTGACTGTCCTGCTTCAATGCGTCCGACAGCACGACAGAGCTCACTATCTTCTTCTTCAACCCAGACCGTCCGACCTACCAGAAAAGTATAAGGTATCTGTTTGGACGGCCAGGAAGTGCCACCCAATTTAGACCAGAATCCAGTAGATGAAGCATCCACAGGGACCGTACCCTCATTCCCCTACCACCAACCTCTCGGAAGGACTTACGGACCCACATGTTTAACGTGATAGTACTCCGCGTGAACACGCCGGCTGTTTTGGCAGTGGTGGGAACAATCCCGGACCAACCGAGTGCAATTTCCGCGCGATAACCCCTGGCTCACTATCTATCATTCGTCGTCTTTCAGCCACAGAAATACGAATATCAACAAAAATAATCCTACAAAAGTTAAACACTCCGTATCAGCATTTAAATGCACCTCCTCAAACTCTTCAGAATGCTGCTTCAACAACTGCCTAATTAGCATATATCCGGATAGTCAATCGTAATTGGCTGTAACATACGATATTTGCATCCTGCCATATACATCCGCAGCCGATTTTCAGCTACTCAAATTCAAATACGCTTTCGGAAAATGAAAATTTGCATTGTGTGCTTAATTTTAGGAAGTCAGTGTATCATGGGTGGTCAAACTTGTACAAACTTAATATTCCACCTCAATTTAATAGCTTAAATTGTTTCAATTATGTACCCAATTTTAGTTACCATAGCCCCATATTATATGTTGTAAACAAATCAAATGAAACCTACAGCAACGAAAAAACTTGTACAACTTCATTAACGTTTCATTTTACAACAATTTCTTCATGCAAAAATGTTCCGGTTCCACCACGCTGAAACTACAGCCAATTTTTTCATGACTAATATGAATTATATGTGAAAAATTTGTCAATCACATACTAGAAAAAAATATTACATCTGTAATGACTTTCATCAGAAGATGATAATAGACTTATTTTAGGATTGGTGATTTCTGTTTAACTACGAAAAACCTGTCTTCCAGTGGTATTTCACAGATCATTAGGTTCCCACTTCGATGTATTGCCAATTTCTTATTCATTTTCAAGATTCATAAATGATTTCAAGATGTGGGATAAAATTCTCTCGCACAGCTTTTTGCATTCAATTTAATGAAATTTTAAACACAACTTTGTAGGCTGAAAGTGATAAAAAATATATTCAATTCATATAACTGTCCTTTTTTTCATCTGGGTTCGAGGTCAGCTTGGATATTTAAAATGAAATTTTCGGTAAGTTTTTAATTGATATGTTATTTTTATGAAATACTGGAAAAGTTTCTTAAGTATGGTAAAACTAAAAATATTTTAATATTTTCAGCAAAGACTGCAAGTACTGTAAACAGTATTTAATACACCATCTATACCTGCATGAAAAGTTTTTCAAAATGCCATAGCACTTTCGGACAATATAGTGTCCATTATCAGTGGCAATAGTAAGGAATTGACAGATATGAGCTTTCCTCACAACCAGAAATCGTGAATAAAAATTTGCATAGGATAAATCGGAAAATTCGGTACTAAAATTGACATATATTACCGAAAATTATATAAATTTCAGGCAAAAATAATTCAATTCAATCCAACTCAAAATCCATGTACATAAATAAATCAAGCCAGTTCATGAACATAACACTAGTGGTGAAGCACTAGATTTCCAGATAATCATATAATGGTTTAACAAGCATTGAGTCGAGAATGAGACGCCATGCAAAACTAAGGGTTTGAAGGGGATCGAAGTTACAAATAGATTCTCGATACATATAAATAATAAAAAGGAATTCTAAAAGTAAAATATTACGGGGGTTATTGTAATTAATTAGAAGAGAAGCTTTATCAAAATTAGGAGTAAATTTATCATCTATCTATATATACTAATTGCCAAGTGTCCGTCTGTCTGTCTGTCCGTCTGTCACGTCTTTTTTAGGCACTTCCCGAATAGATAGAGACTTGCAATCTGGTACACGGGTAGATCGTTCGATAAAACCTATTGGAAAAATCGAATTTTTCGAAAACGCTCTCTAGAGAGGGTGCTCCACCCCAAAACGTTCAAAAAGTGAAATGATAGGAAAGCATACTTTTCCATAAGATAGAGACTTCAAATGTGGTGTATGGGTAAATCGTTCGAAAGGAAGAAAGTGTGCAATTTCCAATTTCCAATATTTTCTACTTAAGGGGGTGCCGCACACCAAAACGTTCGATTTACCGAATAAATGAGAAACGGCTCCTTTAAAATTTGACCGAGGCTTAAAATTAGGTATATGGACTAATTATTTGGTGAAAACACCCAAGACGAATATAGTTTTTCAAAAACGTTCGTTTAAGGGGGGTGCTCTAGAGGAAAACGTTCGAAAGGTGAATTAATAAGAAAACATACTTCGGGATGAGATAGAGATTTGAAATTTGGTGTACGGGTAGATGGTTTGGAAGTGTTCAATTTCAGTTTTCCAATATTTTCTACTTTAGGGGGTGTCGCGCTCAAAAATGTTCAATTTTCGGAATGAAGTAGAAATATCCCTTTTAGAACGTGATAGAGGCTTGATATTTGGTATATGGGCGAATCATTTAATAGAAAACCCAAGAAGATTCAGGTTTTTCAAAAATGTATATTTATGGGGGGTGGGTACTCCACAGAAAAACATTCGAAGGATAAAGTGATAGAAAAAGCATTAGAGACTTCAAATTTAGTATATGGATAGGTAGTTGGAAAGGAAGAAAGTGTGCAATTTCAGTTTTCCAACATTTGCTAATGTAGGGGGTGCCGCACACTAAAATATTCGAT
Source organism: Amaurobius ferox (assembly GCA_951213105.1). Lineage (NCBI taxonomy): Eukaryota > Metazoa > Arthropoda > Arachnida > Araneae > Amaurobiidae > Amaurobius > Amaurobius ferox. The sequence goes on from OX578152.1 coordinate 42,645,644, forward strand.
TTCACGAACAACTGAAAAACGCCTCCTTTAGAGTGTGATAGAAGCTTGAAATTTAGTATATGGGCTAATTATTTGATAAAAAGAACGAATATTATTATGGTTTTGCAAAAATGATCATTTAAGGGGTGTAGTAAAACATGCTCTACAATAGGATAAAGACATCAAATTTGGTGTACTTGTATATAGTTTGAAAAAAAGAAAGTGTACAAATTTCAAATTTCCAATATTTGCTACTGTAGGTGGTGATGAATGCCAATATGTTCGATTTTCGGAATAAGTGAGACACGCTTCCTTTTAAATGTGATAGAGGCTTAATATTTGATATATGAGCCAATCATATGATAAAAAAACCAATACGAACAGTTTTTCAAAAATGTTCATTTATGGGTGTGTTCCAAAGAAAAACGTTCGAAAGGGGAGATGATAAAATAGTATGCTTCGGGGTGAGATAGAGACTTTAATATGGTGTAATGGTAGATAGTTCGAAAGGAAGACGTGCGCAATTTAAATTTTCCAATATTTTCTTCTTTAGGGGTTTCTGCACACTAAAATATTCGATTTGCCAAATAAATGTGAAACGCGAATTATTAAAAAAATGACAATATTCAGGGGGTGCTTATTGCGAGACCGTTGATTTTCAACGGGTATTCGTTTAAGTTAATAACTAATTGTGAAAAAGCAGTGGACAGTTTATTATTTTTAACTAGCAGCGATTACCCGGCGTTGCTCGGGATTTACGATGCAAAACTCTGATTTCTGAAGCTCATACGGCTAATCTACTAGCATATAGATATGTCTTCTAAGCTATATAAGTAGTATATATAATATAAGTAGTATTCCATAAAATTTTAGCACTTTCATTTTGGCATATATTGGTATGAATTGCGGCCTTCAGGTTTAAAAATTACAAGATTATTAATGTTTTCAATTTATTACGTCATCTGTTTTATTTTGGCAAATATTTTAGAAACGCGTCTTCTACTAATACACGGGTATATCTTCTAATATTCTCGAATATAAGTAGTACGAGTCCCATACAATTTTAGCATTTTTATTTTGCATATATTATTCAATTTCATATTTTTTGTAAATGTGTTTACAAACGGGACCAGGATGTTTTATTCTTCAGATCTACCAGTCAAGAGGATTTTATATATCGATAACAGAAATTCTTAAACTTCTTTTTAGAAACATTAGATTAAACATTGTAATAGAATATTTTGATTAACAATGTCATTTAGTATACTATAGGAATGTGCACATGATATTAAATTTTAGGTTTTTTATATTATATATTCTAAAGAACGGGTATACTGCTGGTATAAGAATAAAAGTTGCATTACAGAACTGTCAATATGTCTTAAAAAACGTAATACAATATTTCAAGCAGAATTATTTGATCTTCATAAATATACTCAACGGCTTATAACATCTAATTTCACCTGAATAATAATATATACAAACAGTTTATCAAACATACTAGGTCTCTAAAATAATAGAACTATAAACAATTTACAACTTAGAACAAAATACATGCTACAATCAATATCGTACAATGATATTCAAGTAAAATCGATTGAAGGGCATATGGGTCATATGGTAAATTAAAATGCAGATAATCTAGCAAAATTAGCAATCATAGATACAATAAACATTGAATTACCAAAATCATATGCAAAAATATACATGGAAAAACATATTATTTAAAAAAAAATGGCCAACTAAATGGAATAATACAAAGGACGGAACGCCTACATTTAAATTATCAAAAAAAAAGTTGACAAAACTTCTTGCATATCTTCGAAATATTTTTCATGATTCTTAATATACCAGGGTATTTTTCTGGAATTTATTTTCAGAATCAACAACTGTTTCTCAGATAATTGCATATGTGGTATTATGTAGAACTCATTACATTTTTGATAGCCCATTAAACAAAAAATTTCACTTCAATCAGCCATCAATTAATAATGTGAGTAAACGGACTATTTTATTATAAATAAAAAAAAATCTGATGTGGGCAGCACATGACTTTCCCTGCAGACTTATATTCACGTTATCTTTATTTTAATTACATTTAATTCACTTTTAATGCAATTTTCGTTCTCATTTGATAACTGGACTTCTTTTCAAAGGTGGCGTAGAGAAAATACGAAAAAACTAAAATATCTCGAGAACGGCTAGTCCTAGTGTAATGGGGTTGGTCTTATTCTTTTCTTCGTTAAACATTACGTATTAAACAAGCATTTTATGGATATATTTGAGCATACGTAGTTTTTTATTTTTGATTTTGGCGATTTTTGCAGGCCATTTTGCAAAAAAAGGCAGGATATTTTTTTCTGAATCATATCAAAATGTAATCAGCACCAGCATCTCTTACTTACCAAAAGTAACTTACCTGCTAAATTTTGTGGAATTCGGTCCATTAGTTTCTCAGCTAGAGTGGATACAAGCTTTTGCGGGCCATTCCGCAAAAAAAAAGCGGGTTCTTTTATCCCGAATCGTACCCAAAACTAATCAGCACCAGATTCGCCCACAAGTGACTTACTTGCCAAATTTTATGAAATTCGGTCAATTACTTTTTGAGTTAGAGTGGATACAAAATCTGCGCAGACAGACAGACACACAGACAGACACACACACAGACGTCACGCTAAAAATTGTTTTTTCGTATTCTAGAGGTCTCGAAACGTGTAGATCCGCCGAAAACTCGAGTTGCGATTTTCGACATGATTTCAATACTTTCCCTATACATTACCATGTATTGCAGGGAAAGTAAAAATCTGATGTGGGCAGCACATGACTTTCCCTGCAGACTTATATCCACGTTCTCTTTATTTTAATTAAATTTATTTCACTTTTAATTAAATTTTCGTTCTCATTCGGTAACCGGACGTATTTTCAAAGGTGGCGTAGAGAAAATAAGAAAAACTAAAATATCTCGAGAACGGCTGGTCCTAATGTAATGGAGTTGGTCTTATTCTTTTCTTCTCTAAACATTACGTATTAAACAAGCATTTAATGGATATATTTGAGCATACGTAGTTCTTTAGTTTAGATTTGGACAATTTTTGAGGGTCATTTTGCAAAAAAATGCAGGTTATTTTTTTCCGAATTATACCAAAATCTAATCAGCACCAGAATGGCCCACAAATGACTTATCTGCCGAATTTTGTGAAATTCGGTTCATTAGTTTTTCAGTTAGAGTGGATACAAACTTTTGCGGGCCATTTCGCAAAAATAGGCGGGTTCTTTTATCCCGAATCGTACCCAAAACGAATCAGCACCAGACACAGACAAACAGACAGACAGACACTCATACACACAGACAGACAGACACACAGACACACACACAGACGTCACGCTAAAAATAGTTTTTTCGTATTCTAGAGGTCTCGAAACGTGGAGATCCGTCGAAAACTCGAGTTGCGATTTTCGACATGATTCCAATACTTTCCCTATACATTACCATGTATTGCAGGGAAAGTAAAAATTGTAAGACTTTGTTAACTTTTTGCTAACGGATGGGACAGCGTCAATGCCACCCGTGAATAAAAGATCAAAGAAAATGAAATTACCTTTTGCCTTAGAGATGATTATTGAAATTACCTTAGAGATGATTTAAACATGCTGGTCAGGGATAGTACAAGTCTCAGATCATTGCTTTCAACTATAAAAATGGAGTGCTAAATTTTCAGATCAAATGGCACCGATTAAATAATGGGCTCCCAGGCTTTCAGTAACATCCATAGGACAGTCTTCTACGGTTCATTGCAAAAGTATTTCAATATCGGATGCCAGCTCTTGTGGACTCTAGCCGGACTTTTGAGGACACTATTTCAATTGAATTCAGCTCATCTCTTTTAAGTTATTCTTCCAATAACAGAGTTCCAGGAGCATTCGCCAGGGCTTCCAAGCCCAAACATTTTTCTGTTTAAAGCGTCTGCAAAACATCAGCTGCAGATCCTCGAATGGGAGCAGCGAGTTGACAAACTTTTATCATTACTTCCCAATTCCTTCGCTTCTGCGATAACATCGAATTGCGTCAAAAAGTTCGTTCAAATGCTTTGTCCGTCATATGTAGGAGATGTCAATTTCCTTAGTGACAGAATTAAGGCAGTTGGCCAGACGACCTGAGGGTTCACGCCTGCATGAAGACCAACCACCGGGTTTCCAAATCTCCGTTCCAGCGGAGCCGCAGCCAGGTCGCTGACTTGGCGAAATCATTCTCCGGACGAGGTCCGAGAGAACACCCGCCAAGCCCGACACCAGCCACCGGTCAACCCTTGGCTCAGGCCATAAATAGACGCAGTCCATGGGCACGACCACCTGGAAGAGTCTGGGCCTGGACGACTCGCTAGTCCAAAGGACAGTTCATCATCGAACAAGTTACCAGATATATTTTCCTCCAACAGACGGAGGACCAGAGGTACAAACCTAAGATCCGTACACCGCAATCATTGGCGGCGCCGTCCCCTGGGGGGTATTTCCATAGTGACATACAGAAATTTGTATTGACGACTGACTATTTGCGCTCCACAGACATTAATCCGTCTTCAAGCTGCTCTACAGTTTCATTCACATCGCCGAATTTCTGCTGAACACCTCTTGTCCAGCTTTCATATCAGTTTTTATGGATTTAATTTTTTCTTTTATTTCAGATTTAATTTTTTCTTTCATCTCGGAAATAATTTCTTCTTTCATCTCGGAGTTCATTTCTTCTTTCATCTCGGATTCAATTTCGCCTTTCATCTCGGTTTTAATTATTTCTCCTATCTCTTCTTTAATACTTTTTACGAATTTAATTTTATCTCTTTCATCTCTTCTTTAATATTTTTTATGGATTTAATCTCTTCATCGCTTTTTGTCTGACTTTCATTTCTTTTATCCCATCTTTCATCGTTTCTTTTCAGGCTCTAATCTCTTCTTTCATCTTGTCTTATTTGGCTTACATCACTTCTTTCATCTCGTCTTGTCAGACTTGAATCTTTTCTCCCATCATTTCTGCTGTCACTTCTTGTCCGGCTTGCAATGCTTTCATCTCTTCCTTAATAGTTTCTTATCCGTCAGGCATTGCCATCCTATCTTCCTTCATAGCTTCTTATCTTCTTATAAATTCCATCATCTAGCATAACTGTTCAAGAAATCGCACTTCTGACACCAATTTGTTACGACGTAACAAATGAATCGTAGGTGTACTCTTGAATCGTAGGTGTACTCTTGAATCGTAGGTGTACTCTTGAATCGTAGGTGTACTCTCAGCATACAAGAATGAGTCCAAATTTTTAGACAATTAACGCTTTTAATTAAAAGTACTAATAAGCAAAAACAGCAACACAGTATACAGCGAATATCTCGATAACTATTTTGCAAAATCACTAAACAACTATCAAATACAATAAAACAGCAATTAAATGCTTAGGTAATTCAAAAAATGTCAAATACAATTCTCAAAACACTAACATATATCACAACTCACTTCAGCTTGTAGCACGTCAACTACTTACTCTCCAGCTGTACGACTCCTTTTATAAACTCTCCGTTGAATTACTAAAACGGGCTTATAATTCCAAAAATATTCCATATTTTGAGAAAGTTCTGGTACTTTCAAAACGTCTTCAAATTGGCGATAAATTGCTAAATCTGGAAACCCTTCCTCGAAAGTTCAAATAGGGCAATCCAACAGAGAAGCACACTACAGAAGTTTACCTTATTTTGAAGTGAAAGCTTTTGAAACCAATAAACCAGCGCGAATAAAATCAAATTAATGTTTCGTGTTTTATCCCACATATGGCAGTTTTTTATACACAATATGAAAAAATCATATTTACAGTGTAGTTACCAATATTTACCAATATTTGTCTACCCAATTTGTCCTTGTTACAGCCCATTAGCACCAAAGAACCATGAACTGTACTCTCAGCAATAACAGCTGATATATGCCAAGATTTGACAAACATATGTAGTAACTACCGAAATCAGTCATATAGCAACATTACCGGTGATTCCAAATGTTGGAAAAAATCCACAAGCACTATACACAAGCACTATACACAAGCACTATACACCACAAGCACTATACACAAGCACTATACACAACAAGCACTATACACAAGCACTATACACCACAAGCACTATACAGAAGCGCTTTACACCACAAGCACACTTTGTGACTATAAACAATACACCGAATGAACTTTACCTTCATGAATTTAAGCGTCCCAGTCTTGCCTCAAAAATTTCATTAGATTATGCATTGTACTGTTCTGGTAATACTTTAAATGTTTAAATCTCATCTCTGCTACTACTGATATGTATAAATCACTTAAATTATGTTATCACTTAAATTATGCTTCATGGACAGAAAATACTATTCAATATTGTCAAATTTAAGATTAACAGCATTTTCTTTCCCACAGATACTGTTCCTTTTCTGGAGTTTTCTATGTTCGGCCAGAGGACAGAATGGTGGCCAATCTGGAGGTGTTCTCGGTGGTATCGCCAATGCGTTTAGTAAAAGGGCTGGAAGTTGGTTCGACGGTCAGCGAGGAGGATCAAAATTCGGGACTAGGAAATTTATTTATCCCCAAAGAGGTCGTTTTCATTTTGTAGCACCACCATCTGTAAAGCCAAGCATTCAATCTGTACCAGTTGTATCTGTATCTGCAATGACATCTACACAGCCAAAAGCACATCTAAAACCAATTGCATCCGTAGAACCTCTAAAACAAATTACACCCCTAGAACCACTAAAACAAATTACACCAGTAAAACCTCTAAAACAAATTACACCAGTAGAACCTCTAAAACAAATTACACCCATTGAACCTCTAAAACAAATTACATCCGTAGAACCTCTAAAACAAATTACACCCGTAGAACCACTAAAACAAATTACACCAGTAAAACTTCTAAAACAAATTACACCAGTAGAACCTCTAAAACAAATTACACCCGTAGAACCTCTAAAACAAATTACACCAGTAGAACCTCTAAAACAAATTACACCCGTAGAACCTCTAAAACAAATTACACCCGTAGAACCTCTAAAACAAATTACTCCACTAGAACCTCTAAAACAAATTACACCAGTAGAACCTCTAAAACAAATTACACCCGTAGAACCTCTAAAACAAATTACACCAGTAGAACCTCTAAAACAAATTACACCCGTAGAACCTCTAAAACAAATTACATCAGTAGAACCTCTAAAACAAATTACACCCATTGAACCTCTAAAACCAGTAACCCAAATAAAATCACTGGGACCAAAAGGATCCTTTAAACTAGTAACGCCCCTTAAATCGAAAGGAACACTAGATCCATATGTAGGATTTTTAGGACCGTTAAAACCCGTAGAACCTAAAGGACCAAAAGGAAACCAAAGACCGCTATGGTCATTTAAACCAGTAGGACCAAAAGGAAATCTAGAACCGCTATGGCCATTTAGACAAGATAGAAACCAAAGAATATTGGAATCCTTGGAACTAGAAGGACTAAAAGTAAACCTAGGCCCACTAGAATTGTTAATGCCAGAAGAAAACTTCGGTCTATTGGAAACACTAAAATCAGAAGGACTTGAAGGATACCGAGGACAGCTAGGGACAAACGCAGACCTAGGACCATTGGGACCTGAAGGAAACTTTGAACAACAAGAAACATTTGGACCCCTAGGACCCTATTATCCCTGTTATCCAGTAAGTTTTTCTGTGTATTTTTATTTCATTAGGCTTAACCTTAAAAATTAAAAAATATATGATATAATCATATTGCTTTCTTTAGATCCTGATGAATTTCATTCTCCTAAATTTGGAAACTTTTATTCATTTCTACACTTTTATATGAGCGTTCAAAATACAACCCACAATGTTATTAACGTTGAATTAGCATCGCGTAAATTGTTGACTTAATGCTTTGGGAAACGTCGATAATCAAAGGTATCACTTCTTTATGCTCGTATACAGATCAAAATCTCGTTAGCATGTAATAAATATAGCGCGAAATACGTGAATTTAAGTGATTTGATGGCGTTGAAATTCAAAACTATAACAAAACATGTCTTTCTTCACTGCTGTAACTTGTTTAGAATAAGCCTCATTTTACTAGATTTGTCGCATAATTTTAACATAAAGAAAGGTAATTCATTTAAAAAAACTTATAAAACCAATTACCCAAGTAGAATCACTGGGACCAGTAGGATCCTTACAACCAGTACTGCCCCTTGAACCGAAAAGAACAATATATCCATATGTAGGATCCTCAGGACCATTAGAACACCTAGAACCGGAAGGGCAAATAGGAAGCCTGGAATTGCTAGGGTCATTTAGACCAGAAAGAAACCTAGGAATATTAGAATCCTTGAAACCAGGACTGAAAGAAAACCTAGTTCCACTAGAACCGTTAAGTCCTGGAGAAAATCTCATTAGCATTAAACAAATATAGCGAATTTGACTAATTTGTTAGCTAATATTGAATTTGTTAGTTAATATTTGACAAATTAGTTTGACTAATATGTGAATTTGACTAATTTGTTAGAGTTGAACTTCAAAACTATAACAAAACATGTATTTCCTCGCTGACGTAACTTGCTTGGGATAAGCCTCATTTTATTAGATTTGTCGCATAATATTGAATAAAGAAAGACAATTCATTTAACAAAACTTCTAAAACCAATCTGTGCTTTTCAACCAACCAAATCTGTGCTTTTCAACTAACCTAATCTGTACTTTTTAACATTTCAGATGTTTTTCCAAGAAGAATACAAGTTCTATGATTATCTTTAATTGGGTTGGATCCAGTGGTTGCACCCACGCTACAAATTATGTACCCAAATTCATAGAATGTGCAAAAGCAGAAAATAAAGTCATATTTCAATTGAAATTCTTTTCATTTCAAAAATTTTGTGTGAATTTTCAGTTGTAAAGACATCTATAATTTTGAATATCTATTTTCACTTTCCCTATATACATAGCATAAAGTACTGGGGAAGTATTGTGCGATGTCGAAAATTCAAATTCGAATTTTCGACGGAAGAGCAAGCTTCAAGCATTCCTGAACTCTAATCGAAAATGTTTGAGATGATGTCTATGTGTGTCTGTGTGTTTAAAAATGTGTGTGTGTTTTTAAAAAAGTGTGTGTTTGTGTTTTTATAAAGGATTGAAATTTTAAAAAATCCTCAAAAAATAAAAACATTCAATACTGTTAAGTAAACAATCATTTCCGATATAAGTTTTCAATAGAAAACGATTAACACAAACTTTAGAACGCTAGAATGAACAGTACACAAGGTATTGCAAATTCCAGATAAATTTATCAGAAAAATCACATAAAATTAAAAATTATTAACTATTCTGAAATATGTTCCCTTTTCATATGTAATATTATACGACATAAATGTTAACATCTGTGTTATAACATATAAATATATGATATTAACATATAAATGTTAACATATATGATATAAATGTGCTCGTAAATCTAATCCGTTCCATTCACGAGAAAATATACTTACTTTCGTAAGTTTGTATTTTGATGCACAAAAATTTACCAGTGGTCAATTATATATAAGTAATGCTCTTCTTTCTTTATCTGTAACTATTGGAGATAGAAGTAAAAAACTTGGCGATTCATTCTGCAAAATATTGACAATTTGGCGATATTTCGCACTATATTGACTAAAATATCATTAATTTTTTCAAAAATGCAGCTAATTTATCCAAAATGACACCAAATTAATGAATTTATTATTAAAATATTATAACATATGAACTCTACTATTTATTGCGGATGCTATCAATATTGATAAGTGTTAATTTAAAGTTGCGCGAAATATAAATTAATTGGCTATTTCGAAAGAGTTTATACATGTTCTCATCCGGAAAAGAGCCATATGTGCAATTCAACATTAAAAGCATTATGCAGCAGTTCATATACATCAGTTTTTCACTATAAAGGAAGTAAATTCATTGTATTATATAGAGAAAGTCATATGCTGCCCACATCAAATTATTATTTAGTTATCCACTATAAAGAGTAAGAAGAGAATTCATCATTTTTGTGCGTATTTTATGGGGGGGACATGTATGCTATATGTATAAATTTTGTTTTCAATTCTTCAAATTTTTCATCATTTATTCCCAGTTTACTATACAGGGTGTTCCAATACCATTGACCTCAGTTTTTATTCCTTAAATATATATTCATCTTAGACATATATAATAAATTACAAAGTTGCGTAAAAAAAGGTACAGAATTTCATGAAATCGATAAAAATTTTCAAGGGAATTAAATTTTAAGAAATACAAAATTTAAATTTTTATACAGTCCCCGCACAAAAACATTTTCAATGAGTAAAATGTGCCCCATACACTAATAAGGTGATGTACATAATTTCAGCATCTTATCATAAAATCTTCCAGAGATATGAAAAGACAAAAATGTTGACTTAAACCACTTTTCGATGCATCGACATGGGTTCTCAGAGGAGAAAAATCATGTCGGCAGATCGAGTTTCAGGGGTCATACACAAATTACGAAAGAAAACAATGATTACATAAATAAATAATTTTTCTATTTATTTTCACAAAAGTATCTAGATTGTGTAGAAATAATAACTTTACACAAAGATTGCAAAGCTTGTTCAAAATGTTTTCCATCCATGCCAATACAGAGCTGCATTCGCCAGATAACACTTATGTGCATTCGATCAAGTCCTTGTTCGGTGATGTCACGACAACCATCTTGAATGCGTTGTTGCAACTCTGCTTTATTTAAGGGAGGTGACAGATAAACATTTGTGAGCAAACGACCCCACAAATAAAAATCCATAGGCGTTAAGTTAGTTAAATCTAGGAGGAAATTCGACTGGCCCATGCAAGGCAATCCACTTGTCTAGAAACTCGTTATTTAACGAGTATTTCACAACTATTGTATCGCGAGCTAGAGATCCATCCTGTTGAAACCATACATGTGGAAGTACTGTTAGGGGTAGTTCATCCATAAAATCAGGAATAACCGCATTCAGAATCTCATGAACATATCTGTCACCCGTCAACGTCCCATCATGCAGTACGGGTCCAAGCAAACTGTTTCTGAAAATACTACACCATGCATTCACAGAAAATTACCTCTGATGATGAATATCACATACCACGAATGGGGCCAACGGCCCCATTCGTGGTATGCATGTCCCGTACTGCATGATGGGACGTTGACGGGTGACAGATATGTGAATGACAGATATGACAGATATGACAGATATGATGAATATCACATACCACGAATGGGGCCAACGGCTGTACCGTGCTGAAAACACCGGTTCTCGTTAGATCACCGAAGTCAGGCAGCATCGGGCGCGGTTAGTACTTGGGTGGGTGACCACCTGGGAACACTGCGTGTTGTTGGCTCTTTTCGGGCGCGGCAGCCCAGTGGTTTGCGTGCGATTCTCGCCGCTGCCAGAACTGCCGCCGTGTTCATGCGGAGTACGATCACGTTAAACATGTGGGTCCGTAAGTCCTTCCGAGAGGTTGGTGGTAGGGGAAGGAGGGTACGGTCCCTGTGGATGCCTCCCCCACTCGGTTCCGGTCTAAATTAGGTGGCACTTCCCGGCCGTCCAAACGGTTACCTTACACCTTTCTGGTAGGTCGGACGGTCTGGGTCTCAACAACAACATACCACGAATGGATTGGTGTCAGACCAGAAATGCTCATTTTGAGGATTTATGCATCCATCTTGTTTAAAACAGCATTCGTCAGTCCAAATTACGTTTTTCGGGAAAGAGAGATTTGCATCTTCCTGATTTAGAGCCCAATAGCAAAAATCTTGATGACGTTGATAATCTGTTATCCCCTGTCCTTGCACACCATGAAAGTTAAACGGATGCCATTTATGTAGTCTCAGTATTCTCCATACTGTTGCACGTGGTAAGTTCATTTCTGAAGCAGCGGTACGGACAGTACTATGTGGATGACTGCAAAAGTTAACCAAAATATTAATTTCTGCATCACTTGAGTGAAGTCTGGGCCTACCTAGTCCCCCTACACGATGTACGCTTCCTCTTTCACGCACTCGTTGCACCAATCGGGAAATAAATCTCCCAGAAGGCTGTCGAGAATTGGGAAAAGTACGTTGATATTTCCGTGCAGTTTCGTTAGCATTGCGATTGCATAAACTGTGCAGCATAAGCATTTCAAAAAGTTCTTCGCTGCTGTATTGCGACATACTATTGGTAAAGGCTAACTCACTCTCAAAATATAGCAAAAATGTGAAATACTTAAGGGTCGCTCAGACTGCCGGGCTGCGCGCTACGCTTGCGTAAGCGAGGCGATTGATCAAAGGCAGAGCAAAAACAACTTTCTCACGTGATGATGCGTTTATTCCGATTGTGTGACGCACCAGTCAGAACCAAATATTTGCATATGCATACATTTCTAAGCTGTTTTAATGTTCATTTTGATTGTGCCATTTCCAAGTTTTATTTTGTAATTAATCATGTAAAATTTTAAGGCAATTTTCACAAAGCATATTTTTGAAAAATTGTAAATAAATCTAAAGAAAAGAGGCATATATTATTTGCCTATGATGCATTTCTGCGTTGCGTCATTTGCACTCTTGCTCTAAACATTTACATTTTAATTTCTGATTAATCCATCACCAACTTTGTTTAAACATATCTCTGGGACCTTTTATAATAAAATGCTGAAATTTTGTACATAACCTTATTAGTGTATGGGGCACATTTTACTGATTGGAAATGTTTTTGTAAGGGTCTGTATAAAAATTTAAATTTTGAATTTCTTCAAATTCGTTCCCCTGAAAATTTTTATCGATTTCATAAAATTCTGCACCTTTTTTTTTACGCAACTTTGTAATTTATTATATATGTCTAAGATCAATATTTAAGGAATAAAAGCCCAGGTCACTGTTTTTGGGACACCCTGTGTGTATTGAAATTTACCACGCAGACTGTTCATTGTATTTACTGAATGCTCCAAATGAAGATTTTAACTCAGAAATGATTGATTTAAAGAGAATTTTTGTGACGTTTTTAACTTTAGTATAAATACCTAAAAATACATTTTGCATTTTTACGTTTTACCTTCCCTGTAATGCATAGGGAAAGTATTGGAATCATGTCGAATATCGCAACTGGAGTTTTCGACGAATCTACACGATTTGAGACCTCTGGAACACGGAAACACTATTTTTAGCGTGGCGTCTGTGTGTGTGTGTGTGTGTGTGTGTGTGTGTGTGTGTGTGTGTGTGCGCGCGCGCGTGTGTGTGTCTGTCTGTTTGCCTGTATGTCTGTCTGTCTGTGTGTCTATGTTTGTGTGTCTGATTATCTGTGCAATGCATATATCCATTCTAACGCAAAAACTAATGAACCGAATTTCCTAAAATTTGGTAGGTGAGTAACTTGGATATGATTCTGGTGCTGATTACTTTTTAGTACGAATCGGGATAAAATAACCTGCTTTTTTTGGGAAATGGCCCGCAAAAATCGCTTGTATCCATTCTAGTTGAAAATCTAATCGATCAAATTTTACAAAATTTGGTAAATAAGTCACGCGTGAGTCACCCTGGTGCTGATCAGATTTTGGTATGATTCGGCAAAAAATAACCTACCAGTTTTTGCGAAATGATCCGCAAAAATCGTCATAATCTAAAATAAAAAACTACTAATATAAAAAATCACTTAAATGCTTGTTTTATACGTAATTTTTGACGATGAAATGAATAAGACCAACCCCATTATACCGTTCTCAAGATTTTCTATACATCACTGTTGAAAATAAGTCCAGTTACCAAATGAGAACGAAAATTGAATTAAAAATGCCAATTTAGTGTTATTGTGCATAATTATGGGCGTTATTTTGAGCAATGAAACTCAATATAATGAATTATTGAAGAAATAAAGAGAACATGAATATAAGTCTGCAGGGAAAGTCATGTGCTGCCCACATCAGACTTTTTTTTGTTACTTTTATAAAGAAAATTTAGTTTAAAATTCACAGTATCTGTAATTATGTTGAGTCTACAAAAGCAAAATAAATGAAATAAATAATTATCTAGAGTAAAAAAATATATATTTTCTGTACTTAATTATAATTTGCTTCATTGTAACATTTCAGACGTTTTATTGTGTCAGATAATCTGACTAAATGATATTTAAATTTAGACTTAAATTCTTTGAAAACTGCTTGGATCATTTGATTTAAAATTACCAGAACGCCTATTAAATTTTGGAATCGGCGTCTATGCATGTGTTTGTTCCTTAATACAAAATTAATGAGTCTTTTTCGTTTCTCCAATATAACCAAAACAGCATCAACGTGGAATATGATGATACACCCCAGCCATTCATTCTTTTATTTTTACTTATCTGTTAGATATATTTTCGCGAATATTAGTTCTCGATTAAACTTTGTGTATTCAAACCTGTGAATAAAATTCAAATCTCTTCTATTAAAACCTCATATACGTCTAGAAATTCACTTTACCCATGAAGACAGATATAACTATAAATCCTATATTATCATTTATTTCTTCATGCTCTTTTGGTATAAAAATTATTCTACTTTCTCAACTTCTGCTTTTCGTAAACCATTTACTATTTGTTGACCTCCCCTTTCTCATTCCAATCATCTTACTCAGCAAACGTATTCAGCTTTTTAACACATACTAACATAATTGTAAAGTGTTTATGATTTTGTTCATTCTGTCTGGCTGTCTCTCTGTCCATTCGCACGATAACTGCCATAAAGATGACTTTATCAAAATGAAATTTTAGTATGTTGTTGAGACGGTCAGTGGGACATACGGAAATGTAAATGAATAATATCACGCAATTAATTTTGGATTGAACCCGGGTTGAAAACATGAAATACGTTGAACCCTGTGGGACCTAATTTTTCAAACATTTGTAAGCGAGGTTAACATTCACCAATTGCTTCGAAAATATTTGTAGACATTCATATTATCACATAAAATGTATAAAAAGAAAATTCAGCATATATGTTATATAGTTTTTTAATAAAATTTGAAATAATAATTACACCGATGACGCAATTACAATATTTCTTATTTTAAATTATCACTAAATTTTGATTATTTCTACAACAAAGCCTAAAATGTAAACTAATCCAACGATTGTAAGATACGCTGTATAAGAATTGCTTAATTTTTATCAAGCAAAATTATTTCGCTCTGGAGTTTGGAAAGTAATTGATATGAATGAGAGATTTATGGATTTTTCATAGAGAAGCAGACGATTCACAGCAATGCCTTTTTTGACGAAATTTTAAATTTCCAAGTATAATAAATTATTGCAGTACTGTAATAATTTGAAAAATATTGGTGCTGAATGTATCGCATTTTAGAGATGTTTAAATAAAATTACATTTCATTTGGAAAATGCTCCATACTCAATGATTTATGCATGATTAATCTTTCTTGTTACTTATCTATTAAGTATAATATTGCTAATATTATTTCTAGTTTCAATTTTAAGTGTGTATTCAAACATATGAATGAAATTAAAATCCCTTCACCTAAAACTTCATATACATCTTAAAATTCAGTTTACTCATGACGACAAAATGTAACTATAAATTATCCTTTAATTATGCCTTTGTTATAAAAATGCTTCTATGTTCTCAACTTCTGCTTTTTTTAAACCATCTTCTGTTTCTTGACCTCCTCATTTTCTCTACAATCATCTAATTCAGAAAACATTTTCAGCTTTTAATACTTGTGTTTACCGTGTCTTAAACTTATGTTCTGACTAGCAAGCATACTCCTTCTTCGTACGGAGTATATAATATAAAGAAACTTATAATTCACAATCATGTGCAAATTACGCTAAAATATTAAATTTATTACTCCTAAAGAGAAGCTCAAGAATATCTGTTCTCACTATATGCAAAATTATCTTCAAGGGCAGATCTGTAGAATAAAACATCCTGGCCCCTTTTGAAAGCAAATATACAAAAAAATATGAAATTGAATCTAAATATACAAAATAAAAGTGCTAAATTTGTATGGGACCCTTACTACTTATATACTCGAATATTAGAAGATATAACCTGTATTAGTAGATTGCATGTATAAATTGAAAGTATCAATAAACCCGTAATTGATTCCAATATATGCCAAAATGAAAGCATTAAAATTACATGAGAATATATATATATATATATATATATATATATATATATATATACATCCCCGTACTACTTATATTGTTGCAAATAAGAAAAAATGCAATCGTTTTAGAAATGCGATCGTGCTAAACTTGGAAATTTCAGCTTCTCATTTCTCGAAATATTCTCCCAAAACGAGTGCATTAGACGGGATTAAAACGGACTAGCCCAATAAGGTTCAAAATCTAAAGATTTAAAATATACCCCTAATACAATGATATATAAAATATTTTAGCTGCTCTGCTTGAGTTATTTAAAAAACGAGGTCATTAATATGTCGGGCCCAAGACAGGCTACCCCGATATGGTTCAAATTCGAAAGTATTAAACTCTACTGCAAAAGAAATTGATATACTAAATTTTGATTTTTTTTAGCTGCTTCGATTTTTAAGTTATTCTCGAAAAACCAGTACATTTCTACGTCGGGCCCAAGACGGGCTAGCCTGATAAGGTTCAAAATCCAAGGAAATAAAATATACCTTAAAATACAATGATATACTAAATTTAGACATTCAAGCTGCTACAGTTTTGGAGTTATTCTTAAAAAACGAGTGCATTCTTTTTGTTGGGCCCATTACGGGCTAGCCCGATAAGGTTTCAAATCCAATGAGCTAAGATATACCGCAAATGACAACGACATTCAAAACTTGGAACTTTTAGATACTCCCGTTCTAGAGTTATTCCCCCCAAAAAGTGAATTTCTAAGGCGGGCCCAAAACGAGTTCGTCCGATACGGTTCAAAATCGGAGGAATTAAAATATTCCCAAAAGTTGAGGATGTACTAAATTTATATTTTCTAGTTGCCCCGATTTTCCAGTTATTCTAAAAAAAACGGGTCCATTCTTATGTCAGGCCCAGGAAGGGCTGCTCCGATAAAGTTCAAATCCAAAGAAACTTGAATATACCACAAAAGCCAACGACATGTTAAACTTGGAATTTTTAGCTATTGCGGTTCTCGAGTTATTCTTCAAAAACGAAATCATTCTTCTGTGAAACCAAGACGGGCTAGCCCGATGAGGTTCAAAATCTAAATTAAAATCCAAGCAAAAGGTAATAATATACTACATTTACATTTTTAGCTACTCCGATTGATCGAGTTATTCTTAAAAAATAAGTAAATTTCTATGGCGGGCCAAGACGAGCTAGCCCGATAAGGTTCGAAATGCGATGAAATGCAATATACCCCAAAGGACAATGATATATTAAATTTAGACATTCTAGATGCTCCGAATTTTGAGCTATTCTCAGAAAACTATATATTCCTCTTGTTGGGCTCAGGACGGGCTAGTCCGATAAGATTTTTAATCCAAAGAGTTAAAATATACAGCAAATGACAAGGATATGCTAAACTTCGAATTTTTAGATACACTTATTCTCGAATTATACCGCAAAAACGAATGAGTTTCTAAGGCGGGCCTAAGATGGGCCAACCCGATACGGTTTAAAATTGAAAGAATTAAATTAAGATATACCCCAAAGGAAAACGATATATTAAATTTAGTTTTCCTACTTTCTCTGATTTTCAAGTTATTCTCTAAAAACGTGTAAAGTCCTACGGCGGGCCCAGGACGGGCTAACCCGATAAGCTTCCAATTCGAAAGAACTGAAATGTACCACAAGAGAAAACCGTATACCGAATTTCACATTACTGTGATGAATGAACTTGATTATTTTGGACCTCAAATGTTTGAACGACCACAGATAAAGTTAAGTAATATTTTAAAAATACGAATATATCCCTAGCTCAATTTATCTGAAAATCAAACGGCTTTTTGCGTATACCACTTGCAATAATCACACCAAATTTCACACAAATTCTTCAATTATTTCCAAAGATATCGATCATTGCATTTGCATTAAATTCTCAATAGTTTCAATGTTAACTCCTCAGCTTTTGACAGCTTATTCGAGGCCAACGCCGTCTGGCGGAGGCAGTTTTTAGGGAACCTGTTTTTCGCCTCAGTCGGCACACTATTACTTCTAGGCACTGTAGTTGAGGTGTCAGTGATGTGCTAACCGAAAACTCGAGTTGCAATTTTTGGCTTGGTTCCAATACTTTCCCTATGCAATACCATGTATTGCGAGGAAAGCAAATATCTGATGTGTGCAGCACATGACTTTCTCTGCAGATTCAAATTCATTTTTGCAATTTTTTATTTCATTATGCATTAAATTGAGCATAATTGCAGAAAATAACATGGATATTTTTCTGATATTATATCCAATTTGCCTTTCTATTACTTCATCGTTTCATTTGGCAACTTAGTTCACTTTAAATCCTTCATGTCCTCAAACTTACAAAAACCTAAAATATCTCGAGAACGGTTCATCCTACAGTCATGGGGTCAGTCTTATTCGCTTAGTTGTCAAAATTTACCTGATGAACAAGTACTTAATTAATATATTTCAGCAAATGTAGTCATTTATTTCGAATTTTCCCTATCTTTGATGGCTAATTCGCAAAAAAAAATCTGATGTGGGGAACACGTGTCTACCCCTGCAGACTCAAAACTCAATTCACAGTTTCTTTATTTCCTTAATAATTGAGTTTAATTGCACAAAATAACACTAAATTTGCATTTTTAATTCAATTTTTGATTTTATTTGGTAATTGGACATTTTTCCGAAAGCGGCGTAATAAAAATGCAAGAAATCTCAAACATCTTGAGAACGGTTAGTCCTAAAGTATAATGGAGAGTGTTATATTCTTTTCCTCGTCAAAAATTGCGTATAAAACAAAAATTTAATTGATACATTTTACCATACATAGTCCTTTTTTTTGGCGATATTTTTGCAAGTCATTTCGTAAAAAAAGGCAGGGTGTTCTTTTCCGAATCGTATCAAAATCTAATCAGCACCAGAGTATCCTACAAGTAAACTATCCACCGAATTTTGTGAAATTTGGTCAATTAGTGTTTTAGCTAGAGTACATACATGAAATTTTTACGGGCCATTTCGCAAAAAAAGGCGGGTTCTGTTTTTGCAATTCATACCAAAAACTAATCAGCACCAGGGTCATACCCAAGTGACTTACATACCAAATAACTTTTATGAAATTCGGTCCATTAGTTTTTGAGTTAGAGTGGATAAATAGATAGCACAGACAGACACACAGATACACAGACAAACACACACAGAGACGTCACGCTAAAAATAGATTTTTCGTATTCTAGAGAGCTCAAAACGTGTAGATCCGTCGAAAACTCGAGTTGCGATTTTCAGCATGATTCCAATACTTTCCCTATACATTACCATGTATTGCAATGAAAGTAAAAATCTGATGTGGGCAGCACATGACTTTCCCTACAGACTCATATTAATTTTTTCTGTATTTCTTTAAGAACTCATTAAATTGAGTTTAATTGCACAAAATAACACTAAATTTGCATTTTTGATTCAACTTCTGCTTTTATTTGGTAATTGGACATTTTTCCAAAGCCAGCAAAACAAAAATGTGAAAAATCTCAAATATCTCGAGAACGGCTAGTCCTAGAGTAATAGAGTTGTTCTTATTATTTTCATCGTCAAAAATTACGTATAAAATATGCATTTAATTGATACATTTGAACATACGTAGTCTTTTTTTTTAGATATTGTCGATTTTTGCGGGCCATTTCGTAAAGAAAGGCAGGTTGTTCATTTCCGAATCGTACCAAAATCTAATCAGCACCAGAGTATTCCACAGTGATTTATCTACCAATTTTTGTGAAATTTGGCTAATTAGTATTTCAGCTAGAGTGGATACATGAAATTTTTGAGGGCCATTTCACAAAAAAGGCGGGTTCTGTTTTTCCGAACTGTATTAAAAACTAATCAACACCAGGTTCACACCCAATGGTCTTACCTGCCAAATTTTATAAAATTCGGTACATTAGTTTTTGAGTTAGAGTGGATACATACATTGCACAAACACACAGACGCACAGACATACACACAGACACACACACAGACGTCACGCTAAAAGTAGTTTTTTCGTATTCTAAAGGTCCCGAAACGTGTAGATCCGTCGAAACATCGAGCTGCGATTTTCAGCATGATTCCAATTCTTTCCCTATACATTACCATGTATTGCAGGGAAAGTAAAAAGTTGGTTATACTTTTCCGAATTATACAGAATCTAATCAGCATCATGGTAACCATTAGGAGACTGAACTACGAAGTTTCAAGAAATTTTATTAAATAGTTATTTACCTATGTGAAAATTGTCTTCATTTCCCCAAAATAAAACAATTTAGGTATTTCGAGAATGCGCCATCTTTCGAGAATGGGCCATAATGAGGTGGATCTTATTCCGTTTGTCTTCAAAAATTGCATATAAAACAAGAACTTAATTGATACACTTGAGCACATGTAGTATTTTATTTTAGATCTGATATTTTAGATTTACGGGCCATTTCGCAAAAAAAAATGCAGATTCTTTTTTTTCCTAATCGTGCCAAAATCTAACCAGCACCAGAGTTGTCCACAAGTAACTTATTTACCAAATATTGGGAAATTTGGTCAATTAGTATTTTAGCTAGGGTGGATACATGAAATTTTTGCGGACCATTTCGTAAAAAAAGGCGGGTTCTTCTTATCCGAATCGTGCCAAATTCCAATCAGCATCAGAGTATCCCCCAAGAGACTTATATACGAAATTTTGTGTAATTTGGTCAATTAGTTTTTCAGCTAGAGTGTATACAGGCAATTTTTGTGGGCCATTTCATAAAAATAGCAGGTTCTTTTGTCCCGAATCGTACTAACCTCTGATCAGCACCAGGAACTTACCTACCAAATTTTATGAAATTCGGTCAATTAGTTTCTCAGTTACAGTGAATACATACACTGCACAGACAAACACACACACATACACACACACACATACACATAGAGAGAGAGCGAGAGAGAGAGAGATACACAGACGTCACTCTAAAAATAGTTTTTTCGTGATCTAGAGGTCTCAAAACGTGTCGATCCGTCGAAAACTCGCATTGCGATTTTCGACACGATTCCAATACTTTCCCAATACATTACTACATTACTATGTATTGAAGGGAAAGTAAAAATTTCATTGTTTGCGGTAGCCGATATATTTCAAATGTGCCCGTCAACGTAAAACTTAGAGTATCCACAAGTTAAGGATTCTAATTTTGCGTTTTATTTGGAGGGGGGAGTGCGTATCACACCCGATGTGTTTATTTACTGTTATTTATACGAATAAAATTTATTTATTTTGCTATTTTATATAACTCTCCTATTCTTAACTCTCAGACATCGCCGGGTATATTTTCTAGTCATTTAATATTCTAATAGTCAGCGTTCGAGCAAAAAATATACTGTGGTATAGTAGATCTAAAGGGAAAGATGCAATGTTTCTCCTGACTTGGACGGAACAGTTGGTGAGCATACCTGGTTGCCAATTTAGAGGCCCCAATTCGGTTCCCAGTTCAAGCCGATTACGATTAATAATATAAACACCTTGATTTTTCTGTCTATCTATCTCTGCTTAAAGCTGCTACAAAATGTTGCCAAACTTGTTTCAATGACGGATAAACATTTCAATTTATATGACATAAACATGGAGCTTTACGTAGTGTATGACATCATATACTGAAAGTGAGGCCATGGTATAGGCGACCTGTTTCTTGCGTAATGCAGTGACTATACTTCTCTCACAGCGAAATTATGATGTAACCATGGAGCTTTGAATAGCCTATGACATCAGATACTGAAAGTGGGGTCATGATATGGATAGCCCGTTCCCTACAAAATGCAATGACTAAACTTCTTTCACAGCGAAATTATGATGTAATCATGTAGCTTTACGCAGCAAATGACTTCAGATACTCAAAGTGAGACCCTGATGTTATTTTATTTTTTATCATTTTATATATTTTTATTTGAGATACCAAGCAACTCAGAGTGCCACACTCATTTCGTTAACATGTTTAACCAAAGCTTAACTGCATCCCGTGTCCCACGCTCGCATATCAACGGAACGCAGGATACCGTTAAGACTTGTTTTAACTTTCGAAATAGTTAAAACTAATTCCAACAAAAATAGGAAATATTATACTTGTGTGTTTTTGTTCATTCTGTCTGTCTGTCTGTCCGTTAGCACGATAACTGCCGTGAAAATGACTTAATCAAAATGAAATTTTTGTATGTTATTCAGACGGTCTGTAGGACCTATGGGAATATAAATGAATAATATCAC
Organism: Amaurobius ferox; assembly: GCA_951213105.1. Taxonomy (NCBI): domain Eukaryota; kingdom Metazoa; phylum Arthropoda; class Arachnida; order Araneae; family Amaurobiidae; genus Amaurobius; species Amaurobius ferox. The sequence continues at coordinate 42,668,038 of OX578152.1, forward strand.
CCAATTAGTTTTGGATTGAACCCGGGTTGAAAAAATGAAATACATTGAGCCCTATGGGGCCTGATTTTTCAAACATTTTTTAAGCGGATTTAAAATTCACAAATTGCTTCGAAAACTTTAGGTAATATTCAAATTATTCCATAAAATATATAAAAAAATTTCACTAAAATATATTCATTAGTTTTTTAAATAAAATTAAAATAATAATTACACCTCTTATATGAAGTGATCGCGTGACCATGATATGAAAAGATCACGTGACTCACTTCAAAATAAAATATGGCATCCATCTTGTCTCAAAATCGTGTTTTTAAAGTTCTTTTTAATTCATATTGAGTGATGTGTTCGTCCTAAAACCGCTTTATTTTTGCTTACATTTTGCGCATCTACATACTGAAACAACGCAATGACAATATATTTGAGTTTAAATGCTCATCTAAATTTGATTATTTCTACAACGAAGCCTATTTTTCACTTATGTAAAATGTAAACAGCAAAATATGTAGGATGAGTTGTATAAGAATTGCTGTATTTCTTTAAAGTAAAAGTATTTAGCTTATGGAATCTGCATAGCTGATATGAATGAAATATTCATTGATTTTACAAAGGGAAGGACGATTTTTTTCGATGAAGTTTTAAGCATAGAGTTTAATTACTTGTAGCTCCATGGTCTTAATTTTTAAATAAAATAAATTATTATAGTATTGTGATGAATGTAATGAATGGGAAATTGGTAATGAATGAAATGCTGCTTTTATAGAGAGAGCCAGGAGTGTTATTTTTTCCATGACATCATTTGAATGAATGTTAGTTGTTTTCGATGAAGTTTTCAAATATAATAAATTATTATAGTATTATGATGATTTTAAAAATATTACCGAAGAATGTATCGCATTTTAGAGATGTCTAAACCAGGCAATTTATATTTCAATGCCGTCATTTGAATGAAGTTCATTTTTTTCGATGAAGGTTTAAGTTTTCAAATATAATAAATTAATGTAGTATTGTGATAAGTTTTAAAATATTACTTAGGAATGTATTGCATTTCAGAGATGTTTAAATAAAATTGCATTGAAGTTGGAAAGTGTTTCATAATCAATGCTTTAAGCATGATTGATCTTTCTTGTTAATTTATTACTTTTAGGGCAGATTTTTTGCGGGTCTGACTAGGCAAAAATGGCACCAAATTAATAACAAGAAAGATCAATCATGCTTAAAGCATTGATTATGAAACACTTTCCAACTTCAATACAATTTTATTTAAGAAAGTCTAAAATGCAATACATTCCTCTTTAATATTTTAAAACTTATCACAATACTACATTAATTAATTATATTTGAAAACTTAAACCTTCATTGAAAAAAATGCACTTCATTCAAATGACGGCATTGAAATATAAATTGCCTGGTTTAAATATCTCTAAAATGCAATACATTCTACGGTAATATTTTTAAAACTATCATAATACTACGATAATTTATTATATTTGAAAACTTCATCGAAAACAACTAAAATTCAATCAAATGACGTCATAGAAAAAATAACAAGCCTGGATCTCTCTATAAAAACAGCATTTCATTCATAACTTTCTCCCATTCATTTCATTCATCACAATACTATAATAATTTATTTTATTTAAAAATTAAGACCATGGAACTACAAATAATTAAACTCTATGCTTAAAGCTTCATCGAAAAAAATCGTCCGTCTTTTTGTAAAATCAATGAATATTTCATTCATATCAGCCATGCAGACTCCATGGGCTAAATTATTTTTGTGTTAAAGAAATACAGCAATTCTAATACAACTCATTCTACATATTTTGCTGTTTACATTTTACATAGGTGAAAAATAGGCTTCGTTGTAGAAATAATTAAATTTGGATAAGCATTTAAACTCAAATTTATTGTATTTGCGTTGTTTCAGTATGTAGATGCATAGAATTTAAGCAAAAATAAAGAAGTTTTAGGACGGATACAACCCTCAATATGAATTAAAAAGAACTTAAAAAATCACGATTTTGAAACAAGATGGATGCCATATATCATTTTGAAGTTGGTCACGTGATCGTTTCATATCATGGTCACGTGATCGCTTCATGTAAGAGGTGTAATTATTATTTTAATTTTTATTTAAAAAACTACTGAATATATTTCGCTGAATTATTTTATATATATTTTATGGAACAATTTGAATATTACCTAAAATTTTCGAAGCGATTTGTGAATTTTAAATCCGCTTAAAAAATGTTTGAAAAATTAGGTCCCATAGGGCTCAATGTATTTCATTTTTTCAACCCGGGTTCAATCCAAAACTGATTAGGTGATATTATTCATTTATATTCCCATAGGTCCTACAGACCGTCTGAACAACATACTAAAATTTCATTTTGATTAAGTTATTTTTACGGCAGTTATCGGGCTAACAGACAGACAGAAAGACAGAATGAACAAAGTCATAAACACTTTTCAACTTTGTTGTAAAGTGTTAAAAATGTCGCCAAATTGATAAAAATAACGATAAAACAATAAAAATGACGTCAAATTGATGAAAATTCAATAACTTGGAAATAATATAAGAATCTACGGTACTCTTCCGTTAGCTGGGTACCAGACCAAAACAGCCGAGCTATAAAGTTGACTTAGTCATCGGCAAGCCTAAATGTTCACTCTGGTGGACTTTTATTACTTTCCTTATATACATAATGAATAAGGAAAGTATTGTGACGGGATCGAAAATTCGAATTCGAGTTTTCGACGGGAGAGCACGTTTCAAGCATCCCTGATCACGAATCAATCATTTTTAAATTGATGTGTCTGTGTGTGTGTGTGTGTGTGTGTGTGTCAGTGAGACTGTGGAGACGATAACTGACGAACGAATGGACCGATTCGAACGAAATTTGGTACAAAAATCACAATCCGTAAACACTGGAAGCCTATTGTTTTTATATGAGTGTTCGGAACTCCCCTAAATTTTCGAGTGAAATTTTGAAAAAATCGTCAAAAAATCAAAACCGCTAGTAAAGTTAAGCAAATAGACATTTCTTATGCAATTTTTCATTAGAAAACGATTGACATAAATTTTAGAACGCTAACATGAACCGTTCTCGAGATATTACACATTTTTCAAACAAATTATCAAAAAGTTATATAAAATAAAAAAAAATATTTCCTATTGATAAACATGTTCACATTTTCATATGTAATACCATGTGATAAATTGGGTGACATCATTCTCGTGGATCTAGCTCGTTCCATTCATGAAAAAAGATACTTTGAGTAATAATTTTATATTTGAACCCCAATATTCATTTATCTGCTGTAATTATAACTTATTTTTCCGTCCATAACGGACACAAATTTGGAGACAAATTTGGCGGAATTTTGCCAACTTGGCGACATTTTTAATTGTTGCAAAATTAACAAAAATCTCGCCAAATGGATAAAAATGACGCTAAATCAATGAAAATGACGACTCATTGAAAAAAATTTAGTATCTTGGAAAGAATATAAGTATCTACTATAAGAATAACATTTTTTTAACTGTAAAAGTAGTTAATTCATTGTATTATATAAGGAAAGTCATATATTGCCCACATCAGATTTTTTTTATATGCAATAAAAAAAAAGATCAATTTATCATTTGAACATCGTTTTTCTTTATGAAGAATTCCATTTTTTTGGAAAAATTGAATGCTTGCCTCTTCGTCTTTAGGCAATTGCCAAATTGTGTAGTCCATCTCAGCGTTTTAAAAAGTAACTAGTTTTTCTAAAAAGAAACTTATTTTTTAAAGAACGGTTTGTTTTAGGGTTGCTATAGATGTTAAAAGATAAACTCTTTAAAAGTTGTTAGATTGGATGAGTTATCGCTGTAATTTGGTGGTTTTTATCTGGTACCCGGCTACCGGAAGTGTACCGAATCTACTATAAGAATAACCTATTTCTCCGGCCGTAACACTTAGTAAAACTCTGGCGACAAATTTTGGAACACAGACGAACGTACTAAACATAGTAAACTACAAGAACATAGTAAACGACCATAAGAGTAACCCATTTCTCCGTCAGTACGTAAGTCTTTGCATAAATTTTGGCGAAATGTCACAAACTTGGCGACTTTTTTAAATATTGCCAGATTGACGAAAATGCCGCCAAATTCATAAAAAAAATCACCAAATTGATAAAAATGAAGCTAAATAGGAGACAATGCTTTGCAAATTTTTAATTCCTTCATATGAAGGGCATACCTTCTAGTTACTTTCCTTATATACATAATGTATAAGGAAAGTATTGTGACGGGGTCGAAAATTCGAATTCGAGTTTTCGACGGGAGAGCACGTTTCAAGCATCCCTGATCACGAATCAAACATTTTTGAAGTGATGTCTCTGTGTGTGTATGTGTGTGTGTGTGTGTGTGTGTGTGTGTGTGTGTCAGTGAGTCTGTGGAGACGATAACTGACGAACGAATGGACCGATTCGAACCAAATTTGGTACAAAAATCACAATCCGTAAACACTGGAAGCCTATTGTTTTTATACGTAATCGAATGTTCAGAACCCCCCTAAATTTTCGAATAAAATTTTGAAAAAATCGTCAAAAAATCAAAACCGCTAATAAAGTTACGCAAATAGACATTTCTTATGTAATTTTTCATTAGAAAACGATTGGCATAAATTTTAGAACGCTAACATGAACCGTTCTCGAGATATTGTACATTTTTCAAAAAAATTATGAAAAAGTCACATAAAAAAAAAAATTCCTATTGAGAAACATGTTCACTTTTCATATGTAATACCATGCGATAAATTGAGTGACATCATTCTCGTGGATCTAGCTTGTTCCATTCATGAAGAAATATACTTTGGATAATACTTTTGTATTTAAACGCCAATAGTCATTTATCTGCTGTAAGAATAACTTTTTTCTTAGTGCATAACGCTTGGCGAGATTTTGGCGACGAATTTGGCGGAATGTCGCCAACTTGGCGACTTTTTTGAAATGTTGCCAAATTAATGAAAATCTCGCCAAATGGATAAAAATGATGCTAAATCAATGAAAATGACGACTAATTGTCGAAAATTCAATGTCTTGGAAAGAATATTAGTATCTACTATAAGAAAAACCTATTTTTTTACTGTAAAAGTAGTAAATTCATTACATTATATAAGGAAAGTCATGTGTTGCCCACATCAGATTTTTTTTAAATAGCTGATATCTAATGCTTTGCAACTTCCTAGAAAATTGTAATTGAAAAGCCATCAAGCATAAAATTGAATTTATATAAAGCTGGATGTATTTGTGTTTAAGTGAGCAAAATTAAATCGTTCAATCACTCTTCGAAATAAATTGCATTTTAACGACCTTCCAATTTAAAAAAAATTTCAATTCATTTAGACTAAAAGATTGTTATTCAACTGTAGGTAGAAATAAATGGCTTGAAGACATACTATAATATGCATGATAATTTTTTTTTTATTTTAAAAAAGTCGTGAAATTGTAATCATTCAAATAAATTCCCGTATATGCATTTCTGCAGTGAATTAAAATCATATGTATATATATATACATAATTCCTCTTCAATTCAAAGCAGAAGTTCTCTTGGTATATGTAAAATGAAGTTTGCGGTAAGTATCTTACTCAACGTTCCAAAATTTTTTAGTAGTTTATTTATAAAATAGTATAAAATATCTCAGTTAGAATCGGCCAGTGAGTATGCTGTGTGATATGAGAAAAGAAAAATCTGATGTGGACAGCACATGACTTTCCTTATATAATGCAATGAATTTATTTCTTTTGCAGTAAAAAAAATAGATTATTATTATAGTAGAAATTTATATTCTTTCCAAGATATTGAATTTTCGTCAATGAGTCGTCATTTTCAACGATTTAGCGTCATTTTTATCCATTTGGCTAGTTTTCGTTAATTTACCAACATTGAAGAACGCCAAGTTGGCGACATCCCACCAAATTCGTCGCCAAAATCTCGCCAAGCGTTATGGATGGAGAAATAAGTTATTCTTACAGCAGATAAATGACTATTGGCGTTCAAATACAAAAGTATTACTTAAAATATCTTTTTTCATGAATGGAACGAGCTAGATCCACGAGAATGATGTCACAAATTTATCGTATGGTATTACATATGAAATGTGAACATGTTTCTCAATTGGAAATATTTTTTTTTATTTTATATGACTTTTTGATAATTTTTTGGAAAAATGTACAATATCTCGAGAACGATTCATGTTAGCGTTCTAAAATTTATGTCAATCGTTTTCTAATGAAAAATTACATAAGAAATGTCTATTTGCGTAACTTTATTAGAGGTTTTGATTTTTTGATGATTTTTTCAAAATTTAACTCGAAAATTTAGGGGGTCTGAACATTCGATTGCGTATAAAAACAATAGGCTTCCAGTGTTCACGGATTGTAATTTTTGTACCACATTTCATTCGAATCTATCCAGTTATCTTCTCCACAGACTCACTGACACACACACACACACTGATATCACTTCAAAAATGTTCGATTCGTGATCAGGGATACTTGAAAAATGCTCTCCCGTCGAAAACTCGAATTCGAATTTTCGACCCCGTCACAACACTTTCCTTATACATTATTGTATATAAGGAAAGTAAAAAAGTCGGAGTGAGAAACTTCGCTCGAATCTCTCACACTTTCATACAATAGAGGAAATAAAGGCAGACAATGTCTTCTCCTATAATAAGCGACTTATATTAACACTTTCCCACATGGTTGCAAAGTGTTTATGACTTTAGTCACTTTGTCCATCTACCGTAAAAGTAACTTTATCAAAATGAAATGTTATATGTTGTTGAGACAGTCTGTGAGATGTATGGGAATGAAAATCAATAATATCACCCGCTTAGTTTCGGATTTAACATGGTTTGAAAAAATGAAATGCATTGATCCCTATGGGACTCAATTTTTTCAAACATTTCATAAACGGCGTTCAAATTCACAAATTGCTTCAAAAATTTTAGGAAACATTTAAATTATGACATAAAATGCGTGAGAAAAATTTCAGCAAACTATGTTTAGTTTTTCAGAGAAAAGTTGAAACAATAATTACGCCCATTTTATATGAAACGATCACGTGACTCATTACAAGATGGCTTCCATTTTTTTCCCGCTGTGCATACCGTAGATATTTTAAGATCGTTTAAATTTATATTTAGTGTTGCATCTTTCATAAAATCACTTTTTTTTACGTATTATCTATGTATTTAGATTTTGTGCCAACGCAATTGCAATATTTTTTCTATTTTAAATGATTATTAAACTTTATTTATTCATACAAGGAAGCCTTATTTTAACGCTAAACTATACAATGCAAAAAGTGGACAAATCAAACCATTGTAAGGTGAGTTTCATAAAAATTGCTGATTTTTTTAAGCAAAATTATTTAGCTCTAGAGTCTGAAATATAAGTGATATGAATGAAATATTCATTGAGTTTACATAGAGAGGCAAACGATTTATATTATTTCGATAACGTCATTTGAATAAAATTCATTTGTGTAACATTCACTTTTTGGATGAAATTTTAAGTTTTCATGCAGTGACAATTTGAAAAATGTCAGAGCTGAATGTATCGCATTTTAGAGATGTTTAATTAAATTTGCATTTCAGTTGGAAAGTGTTTCATAATCAATGTTTTATGCAGGACTGATCTTTCTTATTTTAATTATATATCATTCAAAATAAATAAAAAAAATGTTTTCTTTATAAATGAACGAAGGGAGATGCAGACATTTTTTTGCTGGTCCCAGACCATCAAGTTCCGGCGTATTGGTCAGGAGAGACACTTCTCAAAATGTCTCCCCACCAGAAAATATTGCTTCAGGAATGGAACTGAACTAAAAAAAAGGCGCGCGTAAATTCTCTCATTTAACTGCCATATAAGTCCGGGTAGACATGTCTAAGCTGCAGGATTTCGGATTTCTTGGAAAAGTGCAGATTCCCTTTTTCTTTCCACAACAGGATTCGCTTTATTACTTTCCCTGCAGTACACGGTAATGTATAGGGAAAGCATTGGAATTGTAACGAAAGTTATCGAGTTTTCGGCTGTTATACACGTTTTGTAACCTCTAGAACACGAAAAAACTACTTTTAGATTGATGTCTGTGTGTGTCGCTATAGATTTTGAATCCACTCTAACTGGAAGGCTAATTGACCGAATTAATTGACCAAGATAAGTCCCTTATGGGTGACCCTGGTGCTGATTAGATTTTGGTACGACTTGGGAAAAAAGAACCTCCCTTTTCTCCGAAATGCCCCTCAAAAATTGCCTGTGTCCACTTTAGTTAAAAAACTAAAAGACCAAATTTCACAAAATTTATTAGATAAATCACCTGCAGGTTAATCTGATGCTAATTAGACTTTGGTATGATTCGGAACAGAAGAACCTGCCTTTTTTGCGAATTGAGAGCCGTTAAATCTACAAATAAAAGACAACTTATACTCAAATATAACAATTAAATGCTTATTTTATACGTGAAGACTAAAATAATAAGATCAACTTCATTACTATAGGACTAGCCTGTCTAGTGACATTTTAGTTTTTTCGCATTTTCGCTACGCCACCTTTGAAAATAAGTCCAGTCACAAAATGAAAACAAGAATGGAATTAAAAGTGCAAATTCAGTGTGATTTGAAATCATTGTGGCTGTTATGTTGTGCAATTAAACTCAATTTAATGAATTATTGAAGAAATAAAAAGAACGTGAATTAGATTTCCCCCTCCCCCCCCCCCAGTCTGAACCTTTTTGTTTGTTTCGGCAAAATAAAATATTGTTTATTGTTTGAGCTCTAGGGAGTCATTTTGAAAATCAATAAATGTGATTTATAGAATTGCTAAATAATAAGGATTTTGAAATTTTTAATACATTTGGAATTTTCCTATGTGAACCTTAAATTTAACAAGCGAAAAATAACGATTTGGTAAAAGCCATATTTATTTTTACCTACTTGTTTTCTTTACCTCTTACATAATATTTTTCAGTGTATTGTGGTTTCCTTCATTTAGCGGTTTTGAATCTGTTCCACAGAAAAATGAAATACATGAATCCTACTGTAATAACAAAATTTCACTAACTCATTTTCATTGAAATTCAGTAATTATATTTTAGTTCATTTGTTTCCTTGTTAAAACATACAGCTTGAAACGTTTTTTGCTAATTTGGGTCCCGAGTTATACGTCTTATTACTTTCCTTATATACATAATGTATAAGGAAAGTATTGTGACGGGGTCGAAAATTCGAATTCGAGTTTTCGACGGGAAAGCAAGTTTCAAGAATCCCTGATCACGAATCAAACATTTTTGAAGTAATGGCTGTGTGTGTGTGTGTGTGTGTGTGTGTGTGTGTGTGTGTGTGTCAGTGAGTCTATGGAAACGATAACTGACGAGCGAATGAACAGATTCGAACGAAATTTGGTACAAAAATCACAATCCGTAAGCATTGGAAGCCTATTTTTTTTATACGAAATCGAATGTCCAGAACCCCCTAAATTTTCGAGTGAAATTTTGAAAAAATCGTCAAAAAAATCAAAAACGCTAATAAAGTTACGCAAATAGACATGTCTTACGTAATTTTTCATTAGAAAACGATTGACATAAATTCTAGAACGCTAACATGAACCATTCTCGAGATAATGCACGTTTTTAAAAAAAAATATCAAAAAATTATATAAAATTTAAAAAAATATTTCCTATTGAGAAACATGTTCACTTTTCATATGTAATACCATGCGATAAATTGGGTGACATTATTCTCGTGGATCTAGCTCATTCCATTCATGAAAAAATGTACTTTGAGTAATACTTTTGTATTTCAACGCCAATAGTCATTTATCTGCTGTAAGAATAACTTTTGCTGTAAGATAACTTCTCCGTGCATAACGCTTGGCGAGATTTTTGCGACGAATTTGTCGGAATGTCGCCAACTTGGCGACATTTTTAATTCTTGCCAAATTAACAAAAATCTCTCCAAAATGATAAAAATGACGCTAAATCAATGAAAATGACGACTGATTGAAGAAAATCCAATATCTTGGAAAGAATATAAGTATCTACAATAAGAATAACATTTTTTTTAACTGTAAAAGTAGTAAATGCATTGCATTATATAAGGAAAGTCATGTGTTGCCCACATCAGATTTTTTCATATTATTCAGGGCCACTTATGTCATGATGATCCACACAGTATTTAATAGAAATCAATTGGCACAATAGCCAAAAATATTGATTCCACACGTTTAATATACTGCATTTTATATTACTAGGGGGCTCTGAACCCTGCTCGCCAAACCCCGTAACCCACTTCGCTAGTCGATAGGCTTTCCCTCCTACTTGCTGGCGCTCGCTGAGACCTTTCAATCCAACCTGCTCGTAAAAACGCTTACGTATCCTATGCTCACTGACGCTCGCAAAACCCTGGGGCTCCAGGCTCTATTCGCTGACAATCAGGAATCTTAGCTTGCCACAGTTGCGATGCACCCTTTGGAGCTTCACCTCCTTATTAGCTCACGCTCACCAACTCGAATCACGAAAAATTTCACATATATCAGACCCCTACCACTTGGGAACACAGCGTGCTGTTGGCACATTTTGGGCGCGGTAGCCCGGTGGTTTGCGCGCTGGTTTTGCACGCTGCCACAACTGCCGCCGTGTTCATGCGAAGTACGATCACGTTAAACATGTGGGTCCGTAAGTCCTTCCGAGATGTTGGTGGTAGGGGAAGGAGGGTATAGTCCCTGAGGATACCTCCCCCACTGCGTTCCGGTCTAAATTGGGTGGCACTTCCCGGCCGCCAAACAGTTACCTTACACCTTTCTGGTAGGTCGAACGGTCTGGGTCTCAACAACAACAACAGGTATCAGACCCCAGTTTGCTACACCCGCCAACGACGAAACTATTTTTAAGAGGTGGGCGGCTTCATCTTCAACTTCCTGGCGCTCACTGAGCTTGCATCGCAAACTATTTCATGCTGCCTGCTATTAAGAACGATTGCTTAGTGTATTACGAACAAACAGCAAAATTTCATAACTGTACTTTTTATATATTATATATTGCAATCTCATAATACGCCGTCTGTTCGTAATACAGTCAATGCCTAACTGACGAAGGTGTTGCCTGCCCCGGCCCCTCATCATAGAGACTCCAAATTAAACAATTGCAACATCAAGCAAGAAAGATCAATCATGCATAAAGCATTGAATATGAAACATTTTCCAACTTCAATGCAAATTTATTTAAACATCTCTAAAATGCAATACATTCCTTGAAAATCTGCAAAGCAACCAAGAAAAATCTGATGTGGGCAGCACACGACTTTCCTTATATAATGCAATGAATTTACTACTTTTACAGTAAAAATAAATAGATTATTATTATAATAGATATTTATATTCTTTACAAGATATTGAATTTTCGTCAATGAGTCGTCATTTTCATTGATTAAGCGTTATGCTTATCCATTTGGCGATATTTTCGTTAATTTGGCAACATTTCAAAAAGTCGCCAAATTGACGACATTCCGCCAAATTCATCGCCAAAATCTCAGCAAGCGTTATGGACGAAGAAATAAGCTATTCTTACAGCAGATAAATGACTATATTGGCGTTCAAATACAAAAGTATTACTCAAAGTATCTTTTTTCAGGAATGGAACGAGCTGGATCCACGAGAATGATGTCACCCAATTTATCGCATAGTATTACATATGAAAAGTGAACATGTTTCTCAATAGGAAATATTTTTTTTAATTTTATATGACTTTTTGATAATTTTTTTGAAAAATGTGCAATATCTCGAGAACGATTCATGTTAGCGTTCTAAAATTTATGTCAATCGTTTTCTAAAAGAAAATTACATAAGAAATGTCTATTTGCGTAACTTTATTGGCGGTTTTGATTTTTTGACGATTTTTTCAAAATTTCATTCAAAAATTTAGGGGGTACTGAATATTTGATTGCGTATAAAAACAATAGGCTTCCAGTGTTTACGGAATGTGATTTTTGTACCAAATTTCGTTCGAATCGGTCCATTCGTTCGTTAATTATCGTCTCCACAGACTCACTGACACACACACACACACACACACAGACATCACTTCAAAAATGTTTGATTCGTGATCAGGGATGCTTGAACGTGCTCTCCCGTCGTAAACTCGAATCTGAATTTTTGATCCCGTCATAATACTTTCCTTATACATTATGTATATAAGAAAAGTAAAAAGGTAGAACTCTTGATTTGAAAGTGAAGGAAACAGTTTGCACATTCTTTTCATGTAATGAAAAAATCTGATGTGGGCAGCACATGACTTTCCTTATATAATGCCATGAATTTACTACTTTTACAGTAAAAGAAAATAGGTTATTCTTATAATGGATACATATATTCTTTCCAAGATATTGACATTTCGTCAATGAGTCGTCATTTTCATTGATTTAGAGTCATTTTTATCATTTGGCGAGATTTTCGTTAATTTGGCAACATTTAAAAAGTCGCCAAGTTGGCAACATTCCGCCAAACTCGTCGCCAAAATCTCGCCAAGCGTTATGGACGGAGAAATAAGTTATTTTTATAGCAGATTGCCGTTCAAATACAAAAGTATTACTCAAAGTATCTTTTCTCGTGAATCGAACGAGCTAGATCCACGAGAACGATGTCACCCAATTTATCGCATGATATTACATATGAAAAGTGAACATGTTTCTCAACAGTTAATATATATTTTTTTAATTTATGGGATTTTTTTATAAATTTATTTGAAAATGTGCAATATCTCGAGAACGGTTCATGCCAGCGTTCTAAAGTTTATGCTAATCGTTTTCTAAGGAAAAATTACATAAGAAATGTCTATTTGCGTAACTTTATTAAAGGCTTTGATTTTTTGATGAATTTTTCAAAATTTCACTCCAGAATTTAGGGGGGTTCTGAACATTCGATTGTGTTTAAAAACAATAGGCTTCCAGTATTCATGGATTGTAATTTTTGTACCAAATTTCATTCGAATCGCACCATTTGTTCGTGAGATATCGTCTCCACAGACTCACTGACAAATACACATATACTTTCATACTCACATACACTCATATACTTTCACACATACACAGACATCATCTCAAAAATGTTAGATTCGTGATCAGGGATGCTTGAAACGTGCTCTCCCGTCAAAAAACTTGAATTCGAATTTTCGACACCTTCACAATACTTTCCTTATACATTATATGTATATAAGGAAAGTAAAAATGGTTAGAGATATAATGCTTTAAAATAGAAAAAAAATGCTTTGGTAAAATGCTACGTTCTTCGATTAATAAAAATGAGGTCTGTAATTTTTATCTGACGTATTTGTGGTGTTGATAACTCCCCTTACCTATTGGCTACTAAAATGTAACACACATTCATGTAAGAAAAGAAGGTGTGGAATTCCAAATATTCACATGGACCAATTTTTTTCTGGTTTAAAAGCATATATTTTATGTGGAGATAAAAGTTAAATTATTTACAAAATCATATGTACAATCACTACATAAATAAGTATTTTTAACCGTCCAATTGGTGTCAAAAGACATTAATATTTTTAATTGATTTTTATCTAGATTGTTCAGAGGGAATAGATGGGGGACATTGTAAAAAATAAAATATAGGGAGATATGACGAAAACATTATCAAAATCTTGTCATTCTGTGGAGTCATTGAGATTCAGCATACCATTGGTGGACACCATTGCGCGGGCGCTTTTACAGTTTTGCAGCATCAAAGATTTTTTGGATCAGTATTTATTTTTCTGACTCACTTCACTAAAGTCCTTCAGCAAATGTTTTTCTTAATAAAAGTGTTCTGTCTCATATTGGAGGGTAAGATCAACTTTTAGCCCCTCGTTGCTGGTTGGTTAGAATATTTGGGTGCTTATTGGACAGCCTGAAGCACTGGTTCCAGATTGGTCTTTAGTCCATCCCGGCCTCCACCTTATTCGCTGGAGGTCTGACCGGGTGAGAACTCCGGCTAATTATCCTGAATACCTGTCATAAATGTTCTATAAAGTTCTTTGTATTCCAGATATTGTAATGTCACATCTACCGCCTGGCTGTCGCCACAGTTTGACCCCTTGTCAATCCCTCCATTAAGTTTGAAAGTTCTAAACTTAAAGTTAAAACAGTTATAAAATCAACACGGCATAACATCATAGATAAAAATCTGATGTGGGCAACACATGACTTTCCTTATATAATGAAATGAATTTACTACTTTCACAGTAAAATAAATAGGTTTTTCTTCTAGTAGATACTAATATACTTTCCAAGATATTGAATTTTCGACAATTAGTAGTCATTTTCATTGATTTATCGCCATTTTTATCCATTTGGCGAGATTTTCGTTAATTTGGCAACATTTCAAAAAGTCGCCAAGTTGGCGACATTCCGCCAATTTGTGTCGCCAAAATCTCGCCAAGCGTTATGGACGAAGAAATAAGTTATATATATATATATATATATATATATATATATATATATATATATATATATACATATATATAACTTATTAGATATTGAATTTTCGACATATATTATATAACTATTATTATATATTTATATATTATATAACTTATTAGTTATTGAATTTTCGACAATTAGTCGTCATTTTCATTGATTTAGCGTCATTTTTATCCATTTGGCGAGATTTTTGTTAATTTGGCAACATTTCAAAAAGTCGCCAAGTTGGCAACATTCCGCCAATTTCGTCGCCAAAATCTCGCCAAGCGTTATGGACGAAGAAATAAGTTATTCTTACAGCAGATAAATTGGCGTTAAAATGCAAAAGTTTTACTCAAAGTATCTTTTTTCATGAATGGAACGATCTAGATCCACGAGAATGATGTCACCCAATTTATCACATGATATTATATATGAAAAGTGAACATGTTTCTCAATAGGAAATATTTTTTTTTCTATTTTATATGACTTTTTGATAATTTTTTTGAAAAATGTGCAATATCTCGAGAACGGTTCATGCTAGCGTTCTAAAATTCATGTCAATCGTTTTCTAATGAAAAATTACATAAGAAATGTCTATTTACGTAACTTTATTATTGGTTTTGATTTTTTGACGATTTTTTCAAAATTTCATTCGAAAATTTAGGGGGGTTCTTAACATTCGATTGCGTATAAAAGCAATAGGCTTCCAGTGTTTACGGGTTGTGATTTTTGTACCAAATTTGGTTCGAATCGGTCCATTCGTTCGTCAGTTATCGTCTCCACAGTCTCACTGACATACACACACACACACACACACACACACACACATACTTTCACACACACACACACACACACACACATACACACACACAGACATCACTTCAAAAATGTTTGATTCGTGATCAGGGATGCTTGAAACGTGCTCTCCCGTCGAAAACTCGAATTCGAATTTTCGACCCCGTCACAATACTTTCCTTATACATTATGTATATAAGGAAAGTAATAAGGTGCTGTTTTCCAGGGAAGAAAAAGTGTTTATCTGTACACTGTACAATCTACTACAGGAATACTAGAATTAAAGCAAAAATGTTTGCTTTCAGGAAATCTTAAAAGAATTGTATACTGAATATAAGCCATCTAAATTACAAGATAGGCTTTTTGCAATTTTCAGACCTATGACCCAAATGGTGTATCTTAACTGGTGCTAGTGGGACTCACAGTGTATATGTACGCAGCTATCATCCAATATAAAACTAATGGTTTTAGCAATAAATATAAAGGCTGAGATATTACTTTATGCTAAAAATGATACTTTGCTCAACAGAAGATGGAAGTTACATATTTGGGGAATGTTCTAAATTCCCAGGAACTTTCATTTTTTAATTAAATGCTATCAGATGCAAGACACTGGCAATGATATTTACAATAAAAATATAATATCCCTGCAATACATGCTAATGTATGGGGAAAGTATTGGAATCATGTCGAAAATCGCAACTCGAGTTTTCGACGGATCTACAAGTTTCGTGACTCCTAGAATACGAAAAAACTATTTTTAGCGTGACGTCTGTGTGTGTGTCTGTGTGTCTGTCTGTGTGTCTGTGTGTCTGCGTGTCTGTCTATCTGCCTGTACAGATTCTGTATCCACTCTAACTCAAAAACTAATTGACCGAATTTCATAAAAGGTAAATCACTTGTGGGCGAATCTAGTGCTGATTAGTTTTGGGTGCGATTCGGGATAAAAAAATCCGCCCCTTTTTGTGAAATGGTCCGCAAAAGCTTGCATCCACTCTAGCTGAAAATTTAATTTACCGAATTTCACACAATTTGGTAGATAAGTCGCATGTGGGTCACTCTGGTGCTGATTAGATTTTGGTATGATTCGGAAAAAAATAACCTGCCTTTTCTGGCAAAATGGCCCGCGAAAATAGACAAAATATAAAATAAAAAACTACGTATGCTGAAATGTATCCATTAAATGCTTGTTTAATTTGGTAGATAAGTTAAATGCTTGTTAAATTTGGTAGATAAGTTACATGTGGGACACTCTGGTGCTGACTAGAATTTAGTAAGATTCGGAAAAGAAAAACCTGCCTTTTTTTACGAAAGGGCCCGAAAACATCGTCAAAATCCAAAATAAAAAGTACGTATGCTTAAATATATCGATTAAAAGCTTGTTTTATACGTAATTTTTAACGAAGACAAGAATAATACCAACCCCATTACACTAGGACTAGCCGTTCTCGAGATATTTGAGATTTTTTTTACATTTTGTTAAGCCGGGCGCGGTAGCCCATTGGTTAGCGCTCTGGAGTTGCACTCGGTAGGCCCGGGTTCGATTCCAGCCACTGCCAAAACTGCCGCCGTGTTCATGCGGAGTACGATCACGTTAAACATGTGGGTCCGAAAGTCCTTCCGAGAGGTTGGTGGTAGGGGAAGGAGGGTACGGTCCCTGTGGATGCCTCCCCCACTGGGTTCCGGTCTAAATTGGGTAGCACTTCCCGACCGTCCAAACAGTTACCTTACACCTTTCTGGTAGGTCGGACGGTCTGGGTTTCAACAACAACATTTTGTTATGCCGGCTTTGGAAAAATGTCCAATTACCAAATAAAAGCAGAAATTGAATCATAAATGTAATTTTAGTGTTATTTTGTGCAATTAAACTCAATTTAACTTTGCCATCTTTGAAAATGAGTCCAATTATCAAATGAGAATGAAAATTGAATTAAAAGTGAATTAAATTTAACTAAAATAAAGAGAACGCGGATATAAGTCTGCAGGGAAAGTCATGTGATGCCCACATCAGATTTTTTACTTTCCCTACAATACATGGTAATGTATAGGGAAAGTATTGGAATCATGCTGAAAATCGCAACTCGAGTTTTCGACGGATCTACACGTTTCGAAACCTCTAGAATACGAAAAAACTATTTTTAGCGTGACGTCTGTGTGTGTATCTGTGTGTCTGTCTGTCTGTGCAATGTATGTATCCACTCTAACTCAAAACCTAATAGACCGAATTTCATAAAATTAGGTAGGTAAGTCACGTGGATGTGACTCTGGTGCTGATTAGATTTTGGTACGATTCGGAAAAGAACAACCTGCCTTTTTATACGAAATGGCCCGCCAAAATCGCCAACATTTCAGGAAAAAGACTAAATATTATATTGTCAAATGTATCAATTAAATTCTTGTTTTGTACGCAATTTTTGAAGATGAAAATAGTAAAACACACTCCATTATACTTTAGGACTAACCGTTCTCAATATATTTGAGATTTCTTGCATTTTTTCGGAAAAATGTCCAATTACCAAATAAAAACAAAAATTGAGTTAAAAATGCAAATTTAGTGATATTTGGTTCAATTAAACTCAATCTAATGAATTAAAGAAATAAAGAATTTGAGTCTGCAGGGAAAGTCATGTGCTGCCCACATCAGATTTTTAGATTCTGGCGATTTGGGAGGGCCATTTCTTAAAAAAAGACAGGTTGTTCTTTTTCAAATTATACCAAAATCTAATTAGCACCAGAGTATCCCACAAGTAACTTAACTACCGAATTTTGTAAAATTGGGTCAATTAGTATTTTAGCTAGAGTGGATATATGAAATTTTTACAGGCCATTTCGCCAAAAAAACCGGGTTCTGTTTTAGCGAATCGTATCAAAAACTAATCAGCGCCAGGGTCATACCCAAGTGACTAACATACCAAATAACTTTTATGAAATTCGGTCCATTAGTTTTTTAATTATAGTGGATACATACATTGCACAGACACACAGACAGACAGGCACACAGACACACAGACAGATACACAGACAGACGCTAAAAATAGTTTTTTTCGTATTCTAGAAGTTTTCAAACGTGCAAATCCGTCGAAAACTCAAGTTACGATTTTCGCCATGATTCCAGTACTTTCCCTATACATTACCATGTATTACAGGGAAAGTGGAAACTCTGAATATTTGTAATCTAATTAGGGAAATATAAGTTGACTAAATATTGTGACCCTGGTGCTGATTAGTTTTTAGTATGATTCGGGAAAAAAGAAACCCGTCTTTTTGGCGAAATGACCAGCAAAAATCGCATGTATCCACTCTAGCTGAAATACTAATTGACCAAATTTCATAACATTTCATATTTAAGTTACGTGTGAGCTACCCTAGTGCTGATTAGATTTTGGTACGATTCAGGATAAAAGAACCCTCCGTTTTGGGTGATATAACCAGTAAACATCATCAAAATCCGAACTGAAATCCCAAATATGATCAGATGTATTAATTAAATGCTTGTTTTACACTTAATTTTTTGCGTTAAAAAGAATAAGACTAATAAAACCAACCCCAATTCTCTAGAACTAGCCGTTCTCGAGATGTTTAATGTTTTTCGCATTCTTGCTACGCCGGTACTGAAAACACATCCAGTTATCAAATGAAAACGAAAATTGAATTAAAAGTGTGAATTTAGTGTAATTTCAAATGTGTTTGTTATTTGGTGCAATTAAACTCAATTAAATGAAATAATAATAAAGCAAGAAAGATCAATCATGCATAAAGCATTGATTATGAAACACGTTCCAACTTCAGTGCAGTTTTATTTTAACATCTGTAAAAAAAAAATACGATACATTCCACGGTAATACTTTTTAAATTATCACAATACTACATTCATTTATTATATTTGAAAACTTAAAACTCCATCGAAAAAAATGAACTTCAGTCAAATGACAGCATTGAAATATAAATTGCCTGGTTTAAACAGCTCTAAAATGCGATACATTCCTCGGAAATATTTTTAAAATTATCATAATACTACAACAATTTATTCTGTTTGTAAACGTCATCGAAAACAAATGAACTTTATGCAAATAACGTCATAGGAATATAACACGCCTGGCTCTCTCTATAAAAGCAGCATGTCATTCATAAACGATTTTCCATTCCTTTCATTCACCACAATACTACAATAATTTATTTTATTTAAAAACTTAAAACCATGGAGGTACAAGTATTTTAACTCTATGCTTAAAACTTCATCCAAAACATCGCCTGAATCTGTAAAATCAATGAATGTTTCATTCATATCAGCTATATTGCAGACTCCATGAGCTAAATAATTTTTCGTTAAAGAAATGCAGCAATTCTTATGCAACTCATTCTACATCTTTTAATATTCACATTCTCCATACGTGAAAACCAGGCTTCGTTTTAGAAATTAACAAGTTTGATTATCATTTAAACTCACATATATTGTAATTGCGTTGTTTCAGAATGTAAATGCACAGAATTTAAGCAAAAATAAAGCGGTTTTAGGACAGATACAACACTCAATATAAATTAAAAAGAACTTTAAAAATCAAAAATTTATTTTATTTTGAAGTGGGTCAGGTAATCTCTTCATATAATGGTCACGTAATCTCTTTATATAAAGTGTGTAATTATTTTAATTTTAATTTAAAAAACTACTAAATATATTTTGCTGACTTTTTTTTATATATTATAGGGGATAATTTAAATATTTCCTAAAACTTTCAAAGCAATTTGTGAATTTTAAGTTCGCTTAAAAAATGTTTGAAAAATTAGGTCCCATACGGTTCAATGGATTTCATTTTATTTACCCGGGTTCAATCCAAAACTAATTGGGTGATATTATTCATTTATATTCCCATACGTCCCACAGACCGTCTGAACAACATACTAAAATTTCTTTTTGATAAAGACAGTTATCGTGCTAACGGACAGACAGACAGAATGAACAAAATCATAAACACCTTTCAACTATGTTGTAAAGTGTTAATAAAGAGATAATGAATTTGAGTCTGTAGGTAAAGTCGTGTGCTGCTCACGTCAGATTCTTCTTTTTCTTTATTTTGCAGGTTCTGTTCTTTCTTTGCGGCGCTCTGTGCTTTTTCTATGTTTAAGCTGGCATGATTTTCATAATTAGCATAATTTCTTCTACAGGTGATGTTTCTCCTCGTAGGCTGTATAGGCTTAGCCATGGGTGATAATAGTGCAGCTGGTGGTATCGTAGGTGCTGCGGCAGATGTTGTAGGCCGCGCGTCTTCATTGCTTTTTGGCGGCAGACAAGACGCACCACAGGGGATTCAGCAGATCATTCCTATCGGTGGACTATCTCAAATGCTTCCGGGGATTCTTCCGGTAAGTTTTTAGTATAAAGACAATTCGTGCAAAATGTGCTCATTAGATATGCATTAAATTGAATATTGATAAATGGAATTAATTATCACACTGTTTTGTTAGGTCGTTTTCTCTGTTTGGGCCAAATCTTAAAATCAATTTTTGGCTCACTTTTACCGACCCGATTTTCTTTTCCTCCGACCCAGCTCGTCCGACCTACCCGAAGGTGTAAGGTACCTATTTGGATGGCCGAGAATTACCACCCAATTTTGACCGGAACCCAGTAGGGGGGACATCCACAGGGACCGTACCCTCCTTTCCCTACCACCAACCTCTTGAAAGGACTTACGGACCCACATGTTTAAGGTTATTGTACTCCGCGTGAAAACAGCGACAGTTTGTAAATAGGCGGGAATCGAACTCGAGTTTCCGAGCGCAATCCCCGCGCTCTAACAATCAGGCTGACCCACCTCGAGCTGATTTTCTTGAAGTTTTACACACATACATATGTCCCGGTCGTCCATCTCGCTGCTCTAAGTCCTCTGGACGAGCCGGACGGCCTGGGGCTTTCACACATACATATGTCATTGCCGGTCGTCCAAATTGTTACTCAAGTCCTCTGGACGAGTCGGACGGCCTGGGGTTTCCACACATACATATGTCCGGCCACACACTTAGCAACAGTAAGCCTTCGGGTCTGTCGTGTGGTCTGGGTTTTCAACACATACATATGTGGGGCGCGGTAGCCCATTAGTTAGCGCACTGGAGTTGCACTCGGTAGGCCCGGGTTCGATTCCAGCCGCTGCCAAAACTGCCGCCGTGTTCATGCGGAGTACGATCACGTTAAACATGTGTGTCCGAAAGTCCTTCCGAGAGGTTGGTGGTAGGGAAAGGAGGGTACGGTCCCTGTTGATGCCTCCCCCACTGGGTTCCGATCTAAATTGGGTGGCACTTCCCGACCGTCCAACCAGTTATCTTACACCTTTCTGGTAGGTCGGACGGTTTGGGTTTCAACAACACATTCATATGTCCCCGGCAACACAAGCAGCAACCATAAGCTTTCAGGTTGGTCGAGTGGTTTGGGCTTTCTACACATACATATGTGGGCCAACGGCCGTACCGTGCTGAAAACACCGGTTCTCGTTAGATCACCGAAGTCAGGCAGCATCGGGCGCGGTTAGTACTTGGGTGGGTGACCACCTGGGAACACGGCTTGCTGTTGGCACATTTCGGACGCGGTAGCCCGGTGGTTTGCGCGCTGGATTTGCACGCTACCACAACTGCCGCCGTGTTCATGCGGAGTGCGATCACGTTAAACATGTGGGTCCGTAAGTCCTTCCGAGAGGTTGGTGGTAGGGGAAAGAGGGTACGGTCCCTGTGGATACCTCCCCCACTGAGTTACGGTCTGAATTGGATGGCACTTTATAAGGAAAGTATTGTGACGTTGTCAAAAATTCGAATTCGAGTTTTCGACGGGAGAGCACGTTTCAAGCATCCCTGCTCACGAATCAAACATTTTTGAAGTGGTGTGTGTGTGTGTGTGTGTAGGTGTGTGAAAGTATATGTGTGTGTGTGTGTCAGTGTGTCTGTGAAGAAGATAACTGACGAACGAATGGACCGATTCGAACGAAATTTGGAACAAAAATCACAATCCGCAAATACTGGAAGTCTTTTGTTTTTATACGCAATCGAATGTTCAGAACCCCCCCTAAATTTTCGAGTGAAATTTTGAAAAAATCGTCAAAAAATCAAAACCGCTAATAAAGTTACGAAAATAGACATTTCTTATGTAACTTTTCATTAGAAAACGATTGACATAAATTTTAGAACGCTAACATGAACCGTTCTCGAGATATTGCACATTTTTCAAAAACATTATCAAAATGTTGTATAAAATACAAAAAAATATTTCCTATTAAGAAACATGTTCACTTTTCATATGTAATACCATGCGATAAATAGCGTGACATCATTCTTGTGGATCTAGTTCCTTCTATTCATGAAAAAAGATACTTTGAATAATACTTTTGTATTTGAACGCCAATAGTCATTTATCTACTGTAAGAATAACTTATTTCTCCGTCCATAACGCTTGGCGAGATTTTGGTGACGAATGTGGCGGAATGTCGCCAATTTGGCGACATTTTTAATTGTTACTAAATTAACAAAATAACTGTAAAAGTAGTAAATTCATTGCATTATATAAAGAAAGTCATGTGTTGCCCACATCAGATTTTTATTTATGTGACAAGGCATTTCGATATATTTATATAGGGCACATAGAAAACTTGTCCCCCCCCCACCCCTTTAATTTTATCCCCCTGACCAAAAAGTCCTGAAGGAAACATTAGTCTCATTGTGATGAAGTAAAATTTACATAAATATACTACTAATACTTATCTATAGTGTCTCCCAGTTGAACCTGTAACGGAATAGTAGAATCTGAAAAGATTAAAGTATATATGTGTTTCACTAAAATAACCAGTCAATTTTGTGGCCGCTAACACATTTATTAAACACATAAATTATTAACACTGATAATAATAATACTACAATAAACCCAATTACAATACACTTAAATCTACCCAGCTTGACCTCGGGGGTATGCGGGATAATTAAGATAATTCCTATTTCAATTCTCATTAATTTAAAACACAAGCTCTGCAGCAAGGGAAAATTTCCCAAAACATAATTTTACACTGACACTTTAATTTATATTAGCATGTAATTAATACATCATTCATAATTGAAATTTAAAGAAACAATACCTCCACATAGATGAAATGGGTTGCAGTTCCAAATATTGAAAATTCCAGTTCATACTGAAGAAGGTTAAGCCTGCGCGATCACACTGTTTAAGGTAACACACGGATTTCGAAGATGAAGCCGACTCGATATTCCAATATGCATTATCACGGAATTGTATGAATCACAGTCCGCTATACTCTCCTCCTCCCAACTGTCGGTTGACCCAGTGTTTCCTGGAGATCCGGGAACTACGTGCAGGTCGAAGCCGTTTGGGTCGTATCCCGCCTAAACTGGTGGTCGTTGTCTCACAGAGACCGCACCGATGACAATTAATGCACTCAGCTGACGCGTGTTGTGCACTGCATAGGGGTCCAGGATTGACGCCCCGCAAACTCTTCGTCCATGTATACTCGCCTGTGGGGTGAGGTATACACTAAGCTGTCGATTCCGTCCTTGCAGTCCACGCAGTTGTCTCGACTTATATATAGTTAAAGGCTACAAAGGGTAGCCCACACAACACCGTCTATATTCAGAGCTGAGTGGTACTAAGTAGCAAAAGTGGCGTCTTCCTCGCTGCTTCGATGATCGCTACCACCCGAAGAATGCAACACTCGGTCTGGTTCCACCCTAGTTCGCTTTGGTTTAGATCAGTCATAGACTTAATTTGCGGAATGGTCGAGTCTGGTTACGCGCTGCACTTGAATATATGTACTCGTAGTAAGGTATAAAATGCGCGGGTTCTGTACTATAGGCATGGGGCTGTCGCTCGAAATTGGCGACGAATACCGGTGCCTAAAAATTGCGTCACATATTTTCGACTCGGGCTTCAAAACAAGTACACACCCACACTTGGCCCGGCCGTCCAAATGGTTGCTCAAGTCCTTGTTGACGAGCCGGACGGTCTGGGTCTTCAACATCCACACTTGGCGACCTTTTCTGATGAAAGCAGAATTGAGTCTGATTTTACATTTTAAAGTTGAGTCCCTTCAGATTTTGAAAAGAGAGGAACAAAATAGGGTGGAATTCACCTCAACCTCTCATTCGATATTCCACTTATGTACGAGGAAAGGGCGGTTCAATTTCCGATCAAATTACTAGAAGTGACGCTTATTTCTAATGCGTTCCAATAGAAATTGATGACCGGAGGGGTTCCTACAGCCGGGAGGTTCCGGACGGGGCCTCGATGTGAGCAACACCTGACAAGGGCTATAAATTTCTAGAGATTTGTAGTTTTACAATTTGACATTTGTTACAAGCTCTCTTTTATGAAAATTTACAACCACTGTCATGTACCATTCAAACCATGGCGCCAAACTGTCCCATCATGTCTGTGACGAGGCATCGCTATAGAAAATATTATCATACACATAACTTACATTGAGTAATTGCTACTCCCGCCTTCTTTCATTCCTGGGGCTAACCCGGGGCATGAAACGTATTTGCATTTAAGTGCAAATAGTATGTCATGCTTCATAACACTCATCTACACTTTAACGACCCTTGTAACCCAAATATTAAAAAGTTGGTGATCCAAAACCAAATCGATCCATGGTTATTAATATACTAGCAAGAATTAACAATAGTTACCTGGGTCATAAATAAGTGTCCACTACTTAAATACTGAGTCTGTTTACACATGTTAGAATTATTTTATTGCCAACAATAGCAACACTTAATTCAAAAAATTCTGGCAACAGCTCATTTATTAAAAGCTAAATTATCGTTCGCTGTAGTTAAATTTTATCTATTTTAAAAAGGAGCATGTAAACAAATTTTAAATTTAAGGCTATGTTTTTGCTCTTTCCGAAGAGAAATACTCTTATTCTGTAATTAAAAACGCTGTAGAAACCATGAAATTCGCATTTCCTAATGCAAAATAAGCAACATTATTAATAATAACAGGAAAAGGCTTCGAGCATTGCTTTTAACCGGAAAAGGAACAACAAATGAATACCCAAACAAGATACGTACGTTTACGACTATTTCAAAAATAATTTATGAAATAGTCTCTTGTCCCAAGATAAAAATCCACCGACTCAAAGAACAAGTGAAGTGCTTTTAAATACCTTTGTAACGACTGTAAACAAGATAATAAATTAAGATTTAAGTCTAAAAAAACTGAAAAGCATAAAGTTCGTCGCGTTTTGCCTAGATATGTGACTGAGGGCAGAACACGCTGTAGAATTCTGTATAAAAATCATTTAACCGGTGACAGTTGGAAATGTATTGTGACAATTAGTGAAGCATGAGTCTAAATGACTAACAAAAAGCAAATAGATTTACTATCACAAAAGAAAAAATCTAATGTGGACAGCACATGACTTAAATTCATATTTTCTCTTTTTTCAGACTCAAATTCATATTTTTTTTTATTTCTTTAATAATTCATTAGATTGAGTTTAATTGGACCAAATAACACTAAAATTGCATTTTAATTCAATTTTTGTTTTTACTTGGTAATTGGACATTTTTCTGAAATTATTATTTAAATTTTAACAAAAATGCATGAAATCTCAAATATCTTGACCACAGTTAGTCCTAAAGTACAATGGAGTGTGTTATATTATTTTCCTCTTCAAAACTTGATTATGAAACAAGAATTTAATTGATACTTTTGAGCATACACATCTTGGAGTGTGTTACAATGGAGTGTGTTCTACAATGGAGTGTGTTATATTATTTTCCTCTTCAAAAATTGAGTATGAAACAAGAATTTAATTGATACATTTGAGCATACACTTCTTGGAGTGTGTACAATGGAGTGTGTTCTACAATGGAGTGTGTTATATTATTTTCCTCTTCAAAAATTGAGTATGAAACAGGAATTTAATTGATACGTTTGAGCATACACTTCTTAGTCTTTTTTTTTTAGATTTTGGCGGGACATTTCGTAAAAAAAAGCAGGTTGTTCTTTTTCAAATCGTACCAAGATCTAATCAGCACCAGAGTATCCCACAAGTAACTTATCTACCAAATTTTGTGAAAGTTGGTCAATTAGTATTTCAGCTAGAGTGGACACATAAAATTTTTACGGGGTTATTTCGCAAAAAAAGGCGGGTTCTGTTCTTACGAATCGTACCAAAAATTAATCAACACCAGGGTCACATCCAAGTGACTTACCTACCAAATTTTATGAAATTCGGTCCATTAGTTTTTGAGTTAGAGTGGATACATACATTGCACAGACACACCGACAGACAGACAGACAGACATACACACACACAGACGTCATGCTAAAAATAGTTTTTTCGTATTCTAGAGGTCTCGAAACGTGTAGATCCGTCGAAAACTCGAGTTGCGATTTTCGACATAATTCCAATACTTTCCCTATACATTACCATGTATTACAGGGAAAGTACAAACACCTAAAAACTTGGTTTCAAACATCAAAAAATAGTTTTAATAAAGGATTCGTGATTATTGCTAGCTTTTTGCACAACGGTAAATGAAAGTTAAGAATAGTAAAAATAAAATATATCAAAATCAATTCAACATATTACCAAAATAATATTTTAAATAATTTGTTTAAAGAAGAAATACCATTATTTTAGCCACAGAGACTTAATAAAGTAGAAATCTCCATCAGGCTAAAATTACCAGTTAGACATCAAAATCTACTCCTAAATTTCTTGAAAAAATGACAAAAGATATAAGTATGATTGCATTCATATATACATTGAACATATATAAGTATGATTGCATTCACTTCATTTAAATGTTTCTTTAATAATTTTCATTTAACAATCCATCATTCTTATATAGGTCATTCCTATGTTATTACTCATATTGTTCCTTAAAATTCTGTTAATGTCTAAATAGAATTATTTTATGGGCGCAACAAGGTTTTATTCTTAGTCGCATACCAGGAATGTTATGATATCTAAAAATTATTTTTTTACTTTTTAGTGCATTTTACTAAATCAGTGGAGATTAGAAAGATTTTTTATAATATTTTATTGTATACTATTCAAGTTTTTACGATTCCCTAATTTTTCATGAGATAGCTAATCAAACATTTTTAAAATGTTTTATTGAATTCGCCATGACCTATGTTTGTCTATTTGAATGTCTGTTTCAAGTTTTTTGATGACATTTTTAATATACTTCACTACATCCTAAAAATCTGAAATTTGATACACAGCTAAGTCCTGTGGAACATTTCAATCTATAAAAAATTTGGCCCTGTACCGAATTGGATAAAATTTTCGAAGTAGACTTGGAATAGCACCACTTAAAATTTAGTCCATGTTTCGAGTTTCTGGGACCAGGGGTTATCTAGAACGCCCAATTAAACCTTCCATAGAGATAACATTATGCAGACGATATATTTTCTACCAATTTATTTGAAGAAAATTATATCGCATCGCTTATCAATGGATTTAAACCCCATATGTTTATGCTGCAGAAATTTTTTTTTAAATCTTTTCCGATTTAAATAATAAAGGCATGTACATAAAATAAATTTCATTGATATTGCATTTTTGACTGGATTATACAAATTACGGTCTTCAGGTTTAAACATTTATTTTCGGGGATTATTGATTCGGGGATTACAGATATTTCAATTTATTACGTTATTTCTTTTATTTTGGTAAAACTTGTTGAAACTCATATATTGTACGTAATACGGATAATCTTTAGAAATGCACTTCTAATCTACGAAAATATTAGTGCAGGTATGTTGACATATATTTTGACATATATTGGCATTTATTGGAATCAATTACAGCGTTCTGATTTAGAGATTACGGGGATTATTGATATTTTCAATTTATTACGTCATCAGTTTTATTTTGGCAAAGCTTTTAGAAACTGATATGTTGTAGTACAGGTAATCTTTACGGGGTTATTAATATTTTCAAGTTATTACATCTGTTTTATTTAGATAAAAAATATTGAAACGCATGTATTATAGTACGGGTAATTTTCTACTAATGCGATGTTCTAATATTCAAGAATATAAGTTGTACATGTTTTATTTTGGCAAAGATTTTTGAAACTCATATATTAAAGTACGGGTAATCTTCTACTAATACACGAGTACAGCGTCTAATTTTCGAAAATATAAGTTGTACGGGTACATTTTAGCGATTCCATACATTTCCCATACAATTTTATCACTTTTATTTTGCATATATTAATTCAATTTCATATTTTTTGTAAATTTGTTTGCAAACGGGACCAAGATGTTTTATTCTTCAGATCTGTCTGGGAAGATAATTTTGTATAGCGAGAACAGAGATTCTTAAATTTCTTTTTAGGAGAATTAAATGTTTTAATAGAATATTTTGATTAACAATATCATTTAATATAGGGGAGACCGGGGCTGGTTGTAACACTTTTTACATCTCAAGTTTTTTATTGCAATGAAAATTAGGAATTAAGAAAAACAAGTACACCACTAAATATAATATTTCATTACCTCTTTACCAGTAATAATACAAACTTGATTTGAATAATAGTATTGCTTTCAAAATAATCTGATATGGGCTACACATGACTTTCCTTATACAATGCAATGAATTTACTACTTTTATAGTAAAAAAATAGGTTTTTCTTATAGTACATCTTACATTCTTTCCAAGATTAGGAATTTTCGACGATTAGTCGTCATTTCATTGATTTAGCGTCATTTTTATGCATTTGGCAAGATTTTCGTTAATTTGGCAACATTTAAAAAAGTCGCCAACTTGGTGACATTCCGCCAAATCCGTCGCCAAATTCTCGCCAAGCGTTATGGACGGAGAAATGAGTTATTCTTATAGCAGATAAATGACTATTGGTGCTCAAATACAAAAGTATTACTCAAAGTATCTTTTCTCATGAATGGAACGAGCTAGATCCACGAGAATGATGTCACCCAATTTATCGCATGATATTACATATGAAAAGTGAACATGTTTCTCAACAGTTAATATCATTTTTTAATGTATGGGATTTTTTGATAAATTTGTTTGAAAAACAAATTTATCAAATATATAATATCTCGTTATCGAGCAATATCTCGAGTACGGTTCATGCTAGAGTTCTAAAGTTTATGTCAATCGTTTTCTAAGGGAAAATTACATAAGAAATGTCTATTTGTGTAACTTTATTAAAGGTTTTGATTTTTTGATGATTTTTTCAAAATTTCACTCGAAAATTTAGGGGGGTTCTGAACATTCGATTACGTTTAAAACCAATAGGCTTCCAGTATTCATGGATTGTGATTTTTGTCCCAAATTTTATTCGAATGTCTCCATTCGTTCGTGAGATATCGTCTCCACAGTCTCACTGACACACACACACACATATATACTTTCACACACATACATACATATACTTTCACACACACACACAGACATCACCTCAAAAATGTTTGATTCGTGATCAGGGATGCTTGAAACGTGCTCTCCCGTCGAAAACTCGAATTCGAATTTTCTTCCCCATCACAATACTTTCTTTATACATTATATATATAAGAAAAGTAAAAATTATTGTGAAAGATTGGAAATGTTACACCCAGCCCCTTTATTGGGGTAGGTTGTAAGACATTGCGAGGTTAGTTGTAACAGCGAATAACTTCACAAACGGCATAGTTTGAGCCACGGCTATGTTTTCTGAAGTCTTAGGGACTATCCTACTAATGGTTACTTTACTCATCAGATGAATCACCAGAGTTACAGTTATGACAAATGTAGAAAACATTTCCATCTGTGCATTTTTCGTGGCTCAAGTTCTTACAGTCAGTGCTCTAAATCCATTTCTCGCCACTACGACTGTTGTTGGTAGTCTTCCAAACACACCAAGCAGTAAAACTGTTCTTCTTAACCTGAACTGCTATTGGAGATTGAGCCTTGGACAGATTTATCAGACTTTTTAAACTTGATTCTTTTTTTACATGACCGTTTTTCAGGCTTCTTCACGACTTTTTGTATTGTCTTCAGTGGTGCCTTAGACTTGCCTTTCCTAGAGTCTGCTGTTTTCTTTGCTTCCATCAGTGATTTTTACTAGCATATCTATTAGTTTTTCTGCATATCTTTACTTTCTACCCTTTGTCACAACTTTTCTAGCACCAGCCTTACGAAAAGGTTCGATAACCTCCGGCGAAAAGGTCAATGTAGTTACTGCTGATGTTAGTTACGGATCATTTTGACCGGATGTTGATGGTTCTGGAACTTTTGATAAATTAGAAATATTACCTCATAGACAGAGAGATAAAGAATAAATTTTTCTTCCGCAAATTTTGATAGAGGTGTTTAGAAAAAATATAAAAATAAAATAATGCTAAAATTCACATTTTTCGAATTTTAACTCTACAACTATTGCCATTAAAATTTGCAATTTAGGTTACAATTCATGTACGAAAATTCTGGGAAGACAAAATTAAAGAAAAGTATATTAGGAACATATACTGAAAATACTAATGTCTTTGTCAAACGGGTTTGAAGGTATTTCAATTTAAAAAATGTTATCGTCAAAACACTAAAGTCGAAAAAATGCATTCAAAGTTTTCAACTACTATTCAAGCCTCATAGGTATTTTGCTATCTTGGGGATTTAGGAGATATAGAAGAAAACAAAAACGTCATTTTGTTCAGTAAAGCCTGAAGTATTTATTTTTTCATTTTATAAAAAAAAATAATAAATAAAATTTTAAAAAAAATGAACAAACTATGATTTATTGATCCAAAAAAGGTACCAAATCTACTAATCTTTCATTACAGCAATATGGATGGGGCAGGTTGTAACATAGTTACAACCTTCCCCAGTCACTCTGTTACATCCTTCCCCATGTTGAGCCATGTTAGATTTAAATGCACCACCGAAGTTAGGCGTGGCAGACATCCGTGATAATAGGCTTATTTGCAGCATTATAATGTATATTATAACGTGGTTAAACACAGAAAGCACCCTTAACAACTGAAATACACTTACAACAACTTTTAAACAATCATGAGTTTTTACTTACCTCGCTTTTAAAATTCTTTGCTAAACTGCACGTGTTGTGTTTGACAGAGCCATATCAAAAAATGTTGTTAGATGACAGAACCTCCTGGGCATCGTTCCACCAAGCTTCGAGATTTTTACGTAATCCAAGAAGTAATCGCAAGTGTTACAACCAACCCGTGTTACAACCAGCCCCGGCCTCCCCTACTGTAGGAATTTACACATAATTGTGAAGCTTAAGTTTTTTATATTATGTACTCCGCACCAAGAACAGGTATAACGCTAATATATATATATATATATATATATATATATATATATATATATATATATATATATATATATCATATATATACAATCCTAAAGTAAAGACAAAGGTACAAGAAATAGTAAGGCGCAATTGTTGCTCTATCTAAGCCTTGAAATAAGTTTGATAAAAATGAAAAGAGAGAAGATGAGTGCGTTTACGGGGTTGTAAAAAGGTCAAAGGGGATTGTGACCCCCTTTTCCTGGTTGGAAGCTAGCTTTTAATCCTAGGAAACACTCCCAGAAACACTGCACGCCCGAAACAACAATCGACAGCGTCCAAGGGGATTCATTGGATTATTGCTTACTTAGTCTGGGATTCTTACTTAGCCGGGTTTTTTTCCCTTGGACGCTGTCGATTGTTGTTTCGGGCGTGTAGTGTTTCTGGGAGTGTTTCCTAGGATTAAAAGCTAGCTTCCAACCAGGAAAAGGAGTCACTATCCCCCTTGACCTTTCTGCAACCCCGTAAACGCACTCATCATCTCTTTTTTTTCTTTTTTATCATATATATATATATATATATATATATATATATATATATAATCCCATTGTTGTTAAACAATTAAAAACAATGTATATATACGAGTATATAGGGTGTCCCAAAAACATTGACATCGGCTTTTATTCCTTAAATATTGATCTTAGACATATATAATAAATTACAAAGTTGCGTAAAAAAAGATACAATATTTTATGAAATCGATAAAAATTTTCAGGAGATTAAATTTGAAGAAATACAAAATTTAAATTATTATACGGCCCCCGTACAAAAACATTTCCTATAAGTAAAATCTGCCCCATACACTAATAAGGTGATATACAAAATTTCAGAATTTTATCATAAAAAGTTCGAGAGATATGTTTAAACAAAGTTGTTGAGGGATTATTCAAAAATTAAAATGTAAATGTTTACAGCAAGAGTGCAAGTGATGCAACGCATAAAATCATCATAGGCAAATAATATCTGCCTCTTATCTTTAATGGATCTTTGGCATGGATGGAAAACATTTTGAACATGCTTTGTAATCTTTGTGTAACATTATTATTTCTACACAGTGTAGATACTTTTGTACCAATAAATAGCAAAATTATTATTTATTTATATAATCATTGTTTTCTTTCGTAATTTGTTGTTGTTGTTGAGATCCAGACCGTCCGACCTACCATAA
The DNA here is from genome assembly GCA_951213105.1 of Amaurobius ferox. Classification (NCBI taxonomy): domain Eukaryota; kingdom Metazoa; phylum Arthropoda; class Arachnida; order Araneae; family Amaurobiidae; genus Amaurobius; species Amaurobius ferox. The sequence continues at coordinate 42,700,826 of OX578152.1, forward strand.
AGGTGTAAGGTAACTGTTTGGACGGCCAGGAAGGTCTACCCAAATTAGACCGGAACCCAGTGGGGGGAGACATCCACAGGAACCGTACTCTCCTTTCCCTACCACCAAGCTCTCGAAAGGACTTACAGACCCACATGTTTAACGTGATCGTACTTCGCGGGAACACGACGGCAGTTTGGGCAGCGGAGAGAATCGAACCCAGGCCTACCGAGTGCAATTCCCGCGCCCTAACCACTGGGCTACAGCACCCTTCTTTCGTAATTTGTGTATGACCCCTGAAACGCGATCTGCCGATATGATTTTTCCCCTCTGAGAACCCATGTCGATGCATCAAAAAGTGGTTTAAGTCAGCATTTTTGTCTTTACAAATCTCTGGAACTTTTTATGATAAAATGCTAAAATTTTTGCATATCACCTTATTGGTGTATGGGGCACATTTTACTCATTGGAAATGTTTTTGTACGGGGGCCGTATAAAAATCTAAATTTTGTATTTCTTAAAATTTAATTCCCTTGAAAATTTTAATCTATTTTATAAAATTCTGTACATGTTTTTACGCAACTTTATAATTTATTATATAAGTTTAAGATCAATATTTGAGGAATAAAAGCCGAGGTCGATGTTTTTGGGACACCCTGTATATACAATGCTGGACAACTGCTAAGAACGGATGACACTATCACCCATAGCAACCACAAAATGAAAGGAAGCAAAATGTGCAAAATGTGGAATTAGAATAAGTACAAGATACAGTAAGAAAAGGTGTGCGTATGCAAATTTTCCATTGCCACGCCTGTTCGTCCCGAAATAGCGCTGATAAGATATTTAAAGGATCTGACGCGTGTGGACAGTTGTTATTTCAAGTGAAAGTTTTACGGAAAAGATTTAATTGACGAACTTGAAATTTTCGGTATGTCTTCCCAATATCACTTAGATGATTTTACGCTTGGCCGTAGTATTGGAAAGATCGAAGAAGGGCGAAAAATAACAGATGTTGCCAGGGAGTTCGACATCGCCCACAGCGTTTTTTCATGACTGTGGCAAGCATTTAAAACAACTGGAATGTGTAGCAAATTTCACGGGGGAGGTCGTGTTAGCAGTACGACACCTGAAAGAGACAGATACCGTATCCTATCGGCAAAAAGGGACCGGCGCACCACAGATCAGCAATTAACCGATTACCAGGAAATTAACCGATATCCGGCATGCAGTATCATGGTACGGGCCTGCATCATGATCAATGGCCACATATCCTACATGTGGTTGCAACTGGGACTATGGCCGGCCAACGATACATTGATGACATTCTACTGCCTTATGTTCACCTTTTCCATGGTTCTGTCGGTGATAAATTTGGTTTCATCGACGGCAACGCACCATGTCATCGAACATTCGCTGGTCAAGGTTGTCTAGTCAGCGAGGGTATTCAATGCTTCGTATGATCGAGCACGAACGTGCTGGACATACGAGGCATTGAATATCCAGATCTAAACCCCGTTGAAAATATTTGGTATGCTTTGGGGAGGCGACTTGCTGGTCGAAAATATCCACCAACAAACAAGAACACCCTCAACCGTGCACTGACAGAGGAGTGGGATATCTTGCCTCAACAGCTGCTGGATAATGTTGTGAAAACCATGACACGACGTGTGGAATGTTGCACCGCACTCCACGTTGGACATATTCCGTACTGACACCTTTCTCAAAGGTGCCTTCTGTCGTTCATATGCATTTTTCCATTTCTCCGTACACAGTATCAAATGAACACTTTTTCCTTTCAGATGTTTTCAAAACCTTCTATATTTTCCAGAACAATAGTTGATATTTATTCTAATGTCCGAACAGTATGGCAACAATATTTTATCCTGCTGAGCCTCTACTACTCCCGCTTAATGTTGTGCTACATTGCAATTTGTGATCATTCCATAGCAATTATCCAGCAGTGTGTGTACGTGTATATATATATATATATATATATATTATGTTATCTTCTCTTATCGGCATTATGGCCGTGAATTTGCTTCTATGGTGATGTTAATAATACTTAAATTTTTCTTTATTTCTTTTTTTTTTATTTATTATTACATAATTTTTATTATTACATATTTCAAATATATATATATATATATATATATATATATTTAAAATTTACTTACATCAGTGGGATTTTTAATGGTCATTCTGGGCATGGTTCCAGGGGAGGGGTCAAAATACTAGAGGGGGGTCAACTCAAATTTGATGAAATGTTGTATTGTCATTCCGTATACGTATGTATGTAAAATTTCAAGACAATCGATTCTGTAGAAGTGGGTCAAAAATTGATTTCAAGATTTGGCCCAAACAGAGAAACCAGCCTAAATAAACAAAGTAAAAATTTCATTTTCCACAAAAGTAAAATTTGAAAATATATACTATATAAAGCCACATTTCATCTATTTGAAGTCACATTTCCAGAAATAACTATATATATAATATTAAATAATTATATATTCCAAAACATGAAAATTTATTCTTTAAATTCATGAATTTAGAAAATATAAAATAACACTCAAATTCGTCTATCGAACAATATCCTAGACAAAAGTCTGGGATATTATTAAATTGTCGCCTGTTTTGTAAACGCGAGCTCAGATGGAATGGAAAAATTTATTTGACTAAATGACGAAAATGGAGTTTAAAAATTCATAACATTTAAACTATTTCGACTCTTTAAAATATCCCCCCGAGGTGCATCGTACGGGAGAATGAAGAACCTCTGTAAAAAATTTCAACTTCTGTCAGCAAAGATTTTTCCCTACAGATGATATACATACAAACAGACAGATACAAATATCTTCCTTTAGTATGTAGACACAACATTAGTATACAATCTCACCTTATAGTACTTTGGGATGTTTCAGGTTTGTTTGTTTTTAACACTTTACAACATAGTTGAAAAGTGTTTATGACTCTCTTCATTCCTAATGACTTTATCAAAATGAAAATTTTAGCATGTTGTTGAGACGGTCTGTGGGACCTATAGGAATATAAATTAATAATATCACCCAATTAGTTTTGGATTGAACCCGGGTTGAAAAAATGAAATACATTGAACCCTGTGGGACCTGATTTTCAAACATTTTTTAAGCGAATTTAAAATTCACAAATTGCTTCGAAAATTCTAAAAAATATTCAAATTATCCCATAAAATATATAAAAAAAATTTCAGCAAAATATGTTCGTTAGTTTTTAAATAAAAATTTATATAATAATGCCACCCATATTATATGAAAAGATCACATGACCCACTTCAAAATAAAATGCGACATCCATCTTGTGTCAAAATCGTGATTTTTAAAGTTCTTTTTAATTTGTATTTAATTTTACGTTCGTTCTAAAACGGTTTTTTTTTTAAATTTTTTTTCTGTGCATCTATATACTGCGCCAACGCAATTACAATATTTTGGAGTTTAAATGATCATCAAACTTTGATAATTTCTACAACAAAGCCTAACTTTCACGTATGGAGAATGTAAACACATCAAGCTATAAGATGAGTTGTATAAGAATTGCTGAATTTCTTTAACGCAAAATTATTTAGCTCTGGAGTCTGAAATATAACTGATATGAATGAAATATTCATTGATTTTACATAGAGAAGCAGACAATTCCATATTATTGCTTCTTTGATGAAGTTTTAAGCATTGAGTTAGAAAGTAATTTTACCTCCATGGTTTTACGTTTTTAACTAAAATAAATTATTATAGTATTGTGATAATTTTTAAAATATCGCAACCGAATGAAAGTAATGGAAAAGTTTATGAATGAAATATTCACTTCTTTTATATAGAGATCCAGGCGATTTAAATTTCGATGACGTTATTTGAAAATTTCGATGACGTTATTTATAAAGTGCATTTGTTTTCAATGAAGTTTTCAAATATAATAAATTATTGTAGTACTGTGATAATTTTAAAAATATCACGGCTGAATGTATCGCATTTTAGAGATGTTTAAATAAAATGGCATTTCAGTTGGAAAGTGTTTCATAATCAATGCTTTATGCATGATTGATCTTTCTTGTGTATCATATTGTTATTTTTGTTGTTTCATTTGATAAGATTAACAAAATATTTTTTTACTTTTAGTTTTAACTCGGAACTAAAAACTGGTGTACTAAAGAACCTGCATAAAAAGAATGTATTCTTCAGTTTATCTATGGCAGCATGCTATACCTTGAATTATGTAGGCATTTTCAATATGTTCAGTGTAAATGATATATAATAAAAAAATGTATCATCGTTGTACTTGAATTTATATTTTGTAGTTGAATTTGTACTGTTCATATTGCATACAAAAATCTATGCTTAATAATGGATTGCAACAGATTTTGAAACCTTTTATTCCTATAGCAGCAAAAATCAACTATTAACTTAAATTTTGAACAAACGGTCCTTAAATAGGATATCCCCTGTCACGTTTGTGGGCAGTAACGAAATGAGAATCAGAAACTAAATTTTTAAAATGAACAATTTATTCACAACAGGTTCGATATATAGATAGATCATAGGCACGGGCGTAAAAAATCTGATGTGGGCAACACATGACTTTCCTTATATAATGCAATGAATTTACTACATTTACAGTTAAAAAAAATCTGTTGTGGGCGACACATGACTTTCCTTATATAGTGTAATGAATTTACTACTTTTACAGTAAAAAAATAGGTTTTTCTTATAGTAGGTACTAATATTCTTTCCAAGATATTGAATTTTCGACAATTAGTCGTAATTTTCATTGATTTAGCGTCATTTTTATCCATTTGGCGAGATTTTCGTTAATTTGGAAACATTTCAAAAAGTCGCCAAGTTGGCAATATTCCGCCAAATTTGTCGCCAAAATCTCGCCAAGCGTTATGGATGAAGAAATAAGTTATTCTTACAGAAGACAAATGACTATTGGCGTTCAAATACAAAAGTATTACTCAAAGTATCTTTTTCCATGAATGGAACGAGCTAGATCCACGATAATGATGTCACCCAATTTATCGTATGGTATTACATATGAAAAGTGAACATGTTTCTCAATAGAAAATATTTTTTTATTTGATAATTTTTTTTTAAATGTGCAATATCTCGAGAACGGTTCATGTTAGCGTTCTAAAATTTATGCCAATCGTTTTCTAATGAAGAATTACATAAGAAATGTCTATTTGCGTAACTTTATTAGTGGTTTTGATTTTTTGACGATTTTTTCAAAATTTTATTCGAAAATTTAGGGAGGTTCTGAACATTCGATTGCGTATGAAAACAATAGGCTTCCAGTGTCTACGGATTGTGATTTTTGTACTAAATTTGATTCGAATCGGTCCATTCGTTCATCGGTTATCGTCTCCACAGACTCACTGACACACACACACATACTTTCACACACACACACGCACATGCTTTCACACACACACACACACACATGCTTTCACACACACACACACACAGAGACATCACTTCAAAAATGTTTGATTTGTGATCAGGGATGCTTGAAACGTGCTTTCCCGTCGAAAACTCGAATTCGAATTTTCGACCCCGTCACAATACTTTCCTTATACATTATGTACAAGGAATGTAAAAATGTTATTCTTATAGTAGATACTTATATTCTTTCCAAGATATTGAATTTTCTTCAATGAGTCGTCATTTTCATTAATTTAGCGTCATTTTTATCAATTTGGCGAGATTTTTGTTAATTTGGCAACAGTCCCTAGAAAAGACATAATTCAACGAAACGGCTTGCCAGTCGTGATGCATATTAATTACGAATTGTATGTGGTATAAGTGACCATCAACTATCATAAACCTTGAATATGAAATTTAGGTAAGCATTTTGCAAATGTTTCATGCGGCATCAACAAAATAAGAAGACGTCGCTTTATGTAAATTGCTTAAACACAATTTGCTATAAAAACAAGTTCAAAGCTTATTGGAAACATTCGACGAACGCAATGGGACCTCATTGCCTGACCTGAATCATTGCCTGACCGTGCTTTATCATTAAAGTTGTTTTGCAAGAATGCTTACAAGAATATTTTACAGGAAAACTCTGCTGGAGCTCTTCGCAAGTACAGACTTTTGAAATCGTTCTGTACAGGTTCTCTGACAGAATGTGGCGTCCGGAGAATGGTTCAACTCTTCGAGAAGACTGGAAACTGCTCAGTTCAACCAGGATGAGGCAGAAAACCTGTGACAACGCAAGTGGCTGAAAAGGTTGCAATGGCTGTTGTTGACACGGCCAGCCACAATAAGGTAGGAATCGGTATTGCTCAAGCTGTAGTAAAACAATTGGGTTTGACCTACGCAACAGTACGAAAGTGCTTGTGGAAAACTTTAGAAAGTTATCCGTTTAATATCCAGCGTCACCAAGCGTTACAAGGTTCTGATACAGATATCCTTGAATCGTCTGCTTTGACATTCCTTGCACTCATGCAGGTAGACGCCAACTGGCCCTAGACCACCTTGTGGAGTGATGAGACACATTTTTCTCTGTGTGGAGCAGTAAAACCTAAAACAGCCTCACCTAAGCAGTGGAAGATCCCCGCAGTTTCAACAAATCCCCTTGAATTCTCCTAAATTAACCGTTTGGATTAGATTTACAGCAACATTTCCGATTGGTCCCTATTTTTAACACTTTACAACAAAGTTGAAAAGTGTTTATGACTTTGTTCATTCTGTCTGTCCGTCTGCCTGTCTGTCCGTTAGCACGATAACTGCCGTAAAAATGACTTAATCAAAATGAAATTTTAGTATGTTGTTCAGACGGTCTGTAGGACCTATGGGAATATAAATGAGTAATATCACCCAATTAGTTTTGGATTGAACCCGGGTTGAAAATATGAAATACATTGAGCCCTATGGGACCTAATTTTTCAAACATTTTTTAAGCGGATTTAAATTTCACAAATTGCTTCGAAAATTTTAGGTAATAGTCAAATTGTTCCATAAAATATATAAAAAAAAATTCAGCGAAATATATTCAGTAGTTTTTTAAATAAAAATTAAAATAATAATTACACATCTTATATGAAACGATCACGTGACCATGATATGAAACGATCACATGACCCACTTCAAAATGATATATGGCATCCATCTTGTTTCAAAATCGTGATTTTTTAAAGTTCTTTTTAATTCATATTGAGTGTTGTATCCGTCCTAAAACTATTTTATTTTTGCTTAAATTCTGTGCATCTACATACTAAAACAACACAATGACAATATATTTGAGTTTAAATTCTCATTCAAATTTGATTATTTCTACAACGAAGCCTATTTTTCACCTATGTAAAATGTAAACAGCAAAATATGTAGAATGAGTTGTATTAGAATTACTGTATTTCTTTAACACAAAATAATTCAGTCCATGGAGTCTGCATGGCTGATATGAATGAAATATCAATTGATTTTATAAACAGAAGGACGATTTTTTTCGATGAAGTTTTAAGCATAGAGGTTATGAATTGTAGCTCCATGGTCTTAATTTTTAAATAAAATAAATTATTATAGTATTGTGATGAATGAAATGAATGAAATCCTGCTTTTATAGAGAGATCCAGGCGTGTTATTTTTTCTATGACGTCAATTGAATTTATTTCAGTTGTTTTCGATGAAGTTTTCAAATATAAATTATCGTAGTATTATGATAGTTTTAAAAATATTACCGTGGAATGTATTGTATTTTAGAGATATTTAAACCAGGCAATTTATATTTCAATGCCGTCATTTGAACGAAGTTCATTTTTTTCAAGGAAGGTTTAAGTTTTCAAATATAATAAATCAATGTAGTATTGTGATAAGTTTTAAAATATTACCGAGGAATGTATTGCATTTTCGACTTTTTTAAATAAAATTGCATTGAAGTTGGAAAGTGTTTCATAATCAATGCTTTAAGCATGATTGATCTTTCTTGTTTTATTGAAGAAATCCATCCACATGAACCAAAGACCTGTTCAGTTACTGCACAGCGTTATAGGAACATGTTGCAGAACTTCGTTATTTCTCATCTCCAACAACGAGGATACCTCAGCTCTGCCATATTCCAACAAGATGGAGTACCTCCCCCCATTGGCCGCCCTGTTCAACAGTTGTTGCAACAGCAGTTTACAGAAAATCGAGTAACCAGTCGAACAGTCTCGTCTTTATGGCTACCCCATTCACCAGATCTGAACCCTTGTGACTTTTGGCTGTGGGGTTGCCTGAAAAGTATAGCTTATCGGGGAGATATTCGTAACCTTGTAGATTTGAAGGAGAAGGTCATCTTGCATATACGCAATATCACAACAAATCGGTTACGTGCAGCTGTCAAACACGCTGTCACCCGGTACCAGTTGCTGCTTCTTCAACACGGTGAACACATTGAACACTGCCAACTGCTTGCAGCCTTCTTCCCTTCTGCCCTCCATGTGTAGCACGTTCTAGATGCGTTAATTAAATTGACATTTGGGTTATGAATATTATCAGTATCTATCGCACGTTTATACCATTTACAATTCGTAATTAATATGCATCACGACTACGAAGCCTTTTCATTGAATTTTGTTTTACTAGGGACTGTTCGCATCGTCATCTCTTCCCCTATCGGACATTTTTGGAACTTTTTTTTGCATCATTAGTTTCCCCATGCTCTGAAATACACACACAGATTTTATGTTCTTATAACGACTGGTTTTTTTTCTACAGTGCTCTGAACAGGGATACTTTAATACTAACCACCCGGTATTTTTTACGAAGCGTTAGGGCAAAATTCTGCTTGTAACATCACGTGCCCATGCTCTATATACATATAACATTATGCTAACCATACTTCACACTTGGCCAAGGAACAAGAGGTTAATTTAACATACATCAAATATACAATTTAAAGAATTTGGAAAATCTTACAATTGGTTAGCAGAATCATCCCTTCTCTGATATTTTCTTCGACAAAAGCCCAAAGTATGAGAGACAAGATGCTTGAGAAATGATTTCCAAACGGTTCAGAACAGGACAAGTCGCTCCATGAGTCCACGGGATACTATATTCAGATAGTTCACTTCCATAGGAGCACATGGCAACATTTTTAACTTGGGATTTCGCATAGACACTAGCACTCAAGTAACTAACCATAGGAACTACGATGTAAACAAAGCATGGCTACTAGATTTGGCGAATATTGCTCTCTTGGCGATTTTTTTTTTATTGCGGCCGAGTCAGAAAACTTACGGGACTGTACTTTTACAATTTAATGATTTTTTAAAAATCAAAGTGAAAACAAAAATACTTTTAGCAACAGCATAAGCAATTGATATGTATCAGTATTGTAATCAATTTAATTTGTATTATAATATTTAGATAAATGAATTTTGATACACATAATCTCTATTCTGCTACTAATGAAAGTATTCCTATTTTCAGTTAAATTTAATGTAGTAGAATATGGGGTAATTTTTTCTTTGTTATATATATATATATATTATTGTTATTAATAACAGTTAATAACTACAGTACTATAGATTCAATTTAGATCCAACATTTGTAAATTTGCGCATATGCAGCAGATATTCTACAATATGTCAATAATAATAAAAAGATAAAAATGAATAAAAAATGTAAGACTAATTAAAACATGATCAGTGTCCTACCCTGGTTCAAAAACAAAACGTAGGAAAATAAAGTAAAGAGGATATGAAAAGAAATATCAGACATAAGGAAAACAATGCTACCATATAAGGAAAAATGATCTTAATTTTAATATCAATAATACACATGAATTTATCAACATTCAAGAGCGATACATACAAATCAAATTCAAACATCAAAGGATTATCAAAATCTGGAGGCTCAAAATATTAAAATGACAGAAATAAAAATAAGAGAAAAGATACAATCCGAAAATATGAAAATGGATAGAACCTCCGTAGATCCAGATTTCGGATTGCATCTTTTCTCTTATTTTTATTTCTGTCAGTTTAATATTTTGAGCCTCCAGATTTTGATAATCCTTTGGTGTTTGAACTTGATTTGTATGTATCGCTCTTGAATGTTGATAAATTCATGTGTATTATTGATATTAAAATTAAGATCATTTGCCTTAAATGGTAGCATTGTTTATATAACCCATATTTTATCAGAAATGCAGCCTTACTTCCGTTATGTTGACGATGTGCTTTTGGGGTTTTTTGAGCACACCCCAAACTTTCATTTCAATTTTTATCCAAGTGAATTAGAATTAATCGAAAATCAAGTAAAAGAAGACGGAAGAGTGGATTTTTTGGATTTATCAATAAAAAAAACATCGGCAATATGGGATATACACGACTCTACATGACAAACAAGATTCATACAAGATCAAGATCAACCATATAATTGATTGGAATTCTAATCTCACAAAGAATGTTTTCAGAAATATCATTATCGGACATTTCAAAAGAAACCTTATATATAATACATTCAAGAAGGACTGCATAAATAACAGCCAAAAAATAGTAAAGGAAGCCATGAAAAAACATTATTTGTTATACTTCTTAAAAAATTATTATAATTCCTTTTTCAAACAAGACAAAGACATTGATTTATTCAATTGAGATTTTGAGGGTATTTAAACGTATCTGCGATACTGTTATAAAGATATCTCAACACGCATGCGCGAATTGACTTACTAATACTGTGGAATATGGGAACAGTAATCTATGGCGTCTTTTATCCATTCCAGGTCTCCTTTTTGATTTTGTTACTGTTGAAGTGCTTTTGTCTTTGCACATATGGAGGACTGACCATTGTATTACATAGGTACCGTGAGCGTTGCCCGGGCTGTAAAAGCTGCTTTAAACGGGAAAGGGGTGTCGCAATCCACCCCTACCATTTTATGAAAGACATATGGTCACCCCCGTTCTATACTTTCCATTTATATCTTTGTATTCTACTTCGGAACTAGAGCAGCATTGCGCCTCTTCCTTGGTAGCGAAATGGTTTTTGGTATAACTCAGCAAATGTGGAACCTTTCCTATTGAAATCCCTCATCGTTATTTATGTATATATACATATATATATTTTTTCAAAATGATAAGAGGTATGGATGGTAGCAATGTACCAAAATATGGCCGGGGGAGGTTGTGACCCCCTCACCCCGGCTAAGCATACTTTGCGTCGCGACAACACTCCCGGAGAGCCGGTACATTGCAAAAAAAGAATACGAATGTATCAAGTTTTAAGATGAAAACCATACACAAAACAAATATAAGAGAAAATTGTTGAGATCCAGCCATATCAAATATCACTAACATTAAATGTTTGAAATAAGTTCACGAGTATAAATGAGCAAAATTACATAGCTTCTACTTAAAGAAGACTTTAAATATTGACACTTAATAGGACAATAATAACAATAACAACAATATATACAAACAACAATAATAACAATAACAACAATATATACAACAACCTATTAAGTGTCAATATTTAAAGTCTTCCTTAAGTAGAAGCTATGTAATTTTGCTCATTTATACTCGTGAACTTATTTCAAACATTTAATGTTAGTGATATTTGATATGGCTGGATCTCAACAATTTTCTCTTATATTTGTTTTGTGTATGGTTTTCATCTTAAAACTTGATACATTCGTATTCTTTTTTTGCAATGTACCGGCTCTCCGGGAGTGTTGTCGCGACGCAAAGTATGCTTAGCCGGGGTGAGGGGGTCACAACCTCCCCCGGCCATCTTTTGGTACATTGCTTCCATCCATACCTCTTATCATTTTGAAAATATTTTTAATCCTCTTTTTAGTGCAGCTTTGCGCCTTTTAAGTGTGATTTCTGATAAATTTATAATATTTTATTTCACCGTATTTTCATATTATATATATATATATATATATATATATATATATATATATATATATATATATATATATATATATATATATATATATATATATATATAAAATAAAAATATTCCACTGATAGATTAGAGATGAATTGTAACTCATATAAACATAACTTAAAATATAAGATAGCTACGTGTAAAACCAAATTTAAACACTTACCAAACAATTTATAAGTAGGTGAAGTAAAACGTTGCAAATTTGCCAAATTACTTACTATGCAAGAATAATAAAGAAAAAAAGCAGTTTATAAAAGTCCAAAGATATTTTAGAGAATTATTAACACATATAAAACATTTTCTAATAAATACAATAAGCCGAAATTAAAATAAAATTTAAACAAAATTCCTATCATCCACTACTACGTGAAAGGAAGGTTAGACAAGTAAGAACTATAACTTTCCAAAAATTAAAAATTAGAGACATAACTATCAAGGGAAGAACATGCAATTATGCATTCATCTTAAATAATAAAAGGCAATGTCTGTGTGTGTGTGTGTGTCTGTCTGTCTTATACACTATACGTTTCGCGACCGCGCGTCGGAGAGCTACGAAATTTGGCAATCGGAGACCCGGGGGGGAGGGAAGGGGACACGTGAAAACCGATTTTTAAAATTTTAATTATTTTTTTATTTATTTAATGTTTTATGCGATTTCGACCTTTTTTTGCCCTTTTTGCCCTTTTTTCTCCACGATCCAGACGTCGTAGAAAAAAACAACTCACACCATCGGAAAGAGCAGACAATTGGGAGTAAAAATATATCAATTTCAAATCTGAATTTCGATTTCTAATATTTTTTAAAGATTTTAAAACAAAACTCACTTTTGGCTCAAAAAAACGATTTTTGGTTTTTAAATTCTCGCATAGTAAAAAGTACTCATAATTTCGACTAATAATTTACATTTTTAGAAAGGTCAAACATCTGGCATTCTTACAAGTCCAATCTGGTCAGGAAATATTCCGTATTGCCCACAGGATCGGGATTTTAAAAGTTTCCGAATTTCAATTTCTTGGCGTTCCGCTCGGCGTGCCGCTTAATTTCTCCCCCGTTGAAGTGGGGAAGGTGGTGGGTGGGGACGTCAAGGTGGAGGTGACGTCACGGTTCTGTATATGCATAGCGATGGGTGGGACAATAAGAATCCGAATTAGTTTTTACTTTCCGTTTCCCGCGCTTCCGATTTTAAATGAAATAAGAGCTTAACATATGCACTGTAGAAATTATTATATTTATATTTTAAATGATGGAACGATATGGATTTTTTAAATGGATATTTTAATTTTATGGATATTTTAAATGATGGAACGATGGATATTTTAATTTTATGGATATTTTAAATGATGGAACGATGGATATTTAAATTTTATGGATATTTTAAATGATGGAACAATGGAATGAGGATGATGGAATTAAGAGCTTAGAGAGCATATGGTCATTTTAAATTGTAAATTAGCGCGCGGGAAGTTAGCGGTAGGCCCGGGTACGATTCCCGCCACTGCCAAAACTGCCGAAGTGTTCACGCGGAATACGATCACGTTAAAAATGTGGGCCCGTAAGTCCTTCCGAGAGGTTGGTGGTAGGGGAAGGAGGGTACGGTCCCTGTGGATGCCTCCTTCACAGGGTTCCCGTCTAAATTGGGTGAATATAAAGAAAGTTGCGGAGGGCTAGGCAGCCCAGTGGTTAGCGCTCAGGAATTGCACTCGGTAGGCCCGGGTTCGATTCCCGCCACTTCCAAAACTGCCGCCGTGTTCACGCGGAGTACGATCACGATAAACATGTGGGTCCGGAAGTCCTTCCGGTGAAGGTGGTGGGTGGGGACGTCAAGGTGGAGGTGACGTCACGGTTCTGAATAGAGCTCCTTTGCTCTATATTTATATTTATATTTTATATGATGGGACGATCTGGATTTTTTAAATGTATATTTTAACTTTTGGATATTTTAAATGGATATTTTAATTTTATGGATATTTTAAATGATGGAACAATGAAACAATGGAATGAGGATGATGGAATTAAGCATATGGTCATTTTAAATTGCAAATTAGCGGGCGGGAAGTTAGCGGTAGGCCCGGGTTCGATTCCCGCCACTGCCAAAACTGCCGCCGTGTTTACGTGGAATACGATCATGTTAAATATGTGGGTGCGTAAGTCCTTCCGAGAGGTTGGTGGTAGGGGAAGGAGGATACGGCCCCTGTGGATGCCTCCCCCACTGGGTTCCCGTCTAAATTGGGTGAATATGTAGAAAGTTATGGAGATTGTCGCGGAGGGCGCGGCAGCCCAGTGATTAGCGCGCGGGAATTGCACTCAGTAGGCCCGGGTTCGATTCCCGCCACTGCCAAAACTTACGCCACGTTCACGCAGAGTACGATCACGTTAAACATGTGGGTTCGTGAGTCCTTCCGAGAGGTTGGTGGTAGGGGAAGGAGGGTACGGTCTAAATTGGGTGAATAAAAAGAAAGTTATGGAGATTGTCGCGGAGGGCGAAGTAGCCCAGTGATTAGCGCGCGGGAATTGCACGCGGTAGGCCCGGGTTCGGTTTCCGCCACTGACATGGAGTACGATCACGTTAAACATATGGGTCCGTATGTTTTTCCGAGAGGTTGGTGGTAGGGGAAGGAGGGTACGTTCCCTGTGGATGCCTCCCCCACTGGGTTCCGGTCTAAATTGGGTGGCACATCCTGGCCGTCCAACCAGTTACCTTACACCTTTCTGGTAGGTCACGCCAACGAGTTTGCCACAGTTGGAATTTGCCACGATCAGCATTTTCAAGGGTTGCGAACAGGCTGGTCGCCAAAGGCGGCTAGCGGAGGGTGAAGTACCCCAGTGGTTAGTGCGCGGGATTTGCACTTGGTAGGCCCGGGTTCGATTCCCAAAATTGCCGAATAAAAATAAAGTTATGGAGATTGTCGCGGATGGCACGGTAGCCCAGTGGTTAGCGCGCGGGAATTTCACTCGGTAGGCCCGGGTTCGATTCCCGCCATTGCCAAAACTGCAGCCGTGTTCACGCGGAGTACGATCACGTTAAACGTGTGGGACTGCAAGTCCTTCCGAGAGGTTTGTGGTAGGGGAAGGAGGGTACGGTCTCTTTGGATGCCTCCCCCATTGGGTTCCGGTCTAAATTGTGTGGCACTTCCTGGCCTTCCAAGCAGTTACCTTACACCTTTCTGGTAGGTCGCGCCAACGAGTTTGCCACGGTCAGAATTTTCAAGGGTAGCGAACAGGCTGGTCGCCAAAGGCGGCTAGTAAATAATAAAAGGCAATGTCTGTGTGTGTGTGTGTGTGTGTGTCTGTCTGTCTGTCTGTCTTATACACTATACGTTTCGCGACCGCGCGTCGGAGAGCTACGAAATTTGGCAATCGGAGACCCGGGGGGGAGGGAAGGGGACACATGAAAACCGATTTTTAAAATTTTAATTATTTTTTTATTTATTTAATGTTTTATGCGATTTCGACCGTTTTTTGCCCTTTTTGCCCTTTTTTCTCCACGATCCAGACATCGTAGAAAAAAATAAATGACACCATCGGAAAGAGCAGAGAATTTCGAGTAAAAATATATCAATTTCAAATCTGAATTTCGATTTCTAATATTTTTTAAAGATTTTAAAACAAAAGTCACTTTTTGCTCAAGAAAACGATTTTTGGTTTTTAAATTCTCGCATCGTGAAAAGTACTCATAATTTCGACTAATAATTTACATTTTCAGAAAGGTCAAACATCTGGCATTCTTACAAGTCCAATCTGGTCCAGAAATAATGAAAATTGCCTTCAGGATGGCAATTTTAAAGACGCCATGATTTTAAATTTGTCGGCTACCGGCTCAGTTCCTCAAGGCATTTTCCCCCCATCCGCATTAGTTTCTTCCCCGTCTCCATGGAGACCGCGCTTTCGGTTTTAACTGAATTACGAGCATAAGTGTTGTATACATCGGGCGAAATTATTATATTTATATGATATTTTAAATGGATATTTTTAAATGGATATTTTAAATAATTTAAATGATTGAATTATGGTGGTTTGAATTGTGGTGATGTATTTGAAATTATTATATTTATGGATTGGTGGAACGATATGGTTGATTTTTTTATTTTAAATGGATATTTTAATTTATGGATATTTTAATTTATAGATATTTTAAATGGATATTTTAATTTTATGGCTATTTTAAATGATGGAACGATGGAACGAGGATGGTGGAATTAAGAGCCTAGCATATGGTCGTTATAAATTTAAATTAGCGCGCGGGAAGTTAGCGCGCGAGAATTGCACTCGGTAGGCCTGGGTTCGATTCCCGCCACTGATGCGGAGTACGATCACCTTAAACATATGGGTCAATAATTCCTTCCGAGAGGTTGGTGGCAGGGAAAGGAGGGTACGGTCTCTGTGGATGCCTCCCCCACTGGGTCCTGGTCCAAATTGGGTGAATAAAAAGAAAGTTATGGAGATTGTCGCGGAGGGCGCGGTAGCCCAGTGGTTAGCGTGCGGGAATTTCACTCGGTAGGCCCGGGTTCGATTCCCTCCACTGACAAAACTGCTGCCGTGTTCACGCGGAGTACGATCACGTTAAACATGTGGGTCCGTAAGTCCTTCCGAGAGGTTGTTGGTAGAGGAAGGAGGGTACGGACCCTGTGGATGCCTCCCCTACTGGGTTCCGGTCTAAATTGGGTGAATAAAAAGAAGGTTATGGAGATTGTCGCGGAGGGCGCGGTAGCCCAGTGGTTAGCGCGCGGGATTTGCACTAGGTAGGTCCGGGTTCGATTCCCGCCACTGCCAAAACTGCCGCCGTGTTCAGGCGGAGTACGATCACGTTAAACATGCGGGACCGTAAGTTCTTCCGAGAGGTTGGTGGTAGGGGAAGGAGGGTACGGTCCCTGTGGATGCCTCCCCCACTGAGTTCCTGTCTAAATTGGGTGGCACTTCCTGGTAGGTCGTTCCTTCTGGTAGATCGCGCCAGCGAGTGTGCCACGGTTAGAATTTGCCACGGTCAGAATTTTCAAGGGTAGCGAACAGGCTGGTCGCCAAAGGCGGCTAGTACTATCTATATAATAAAAGGCAATGTCTGTGTGTGTGTGTGTCTGTCTGTCTTATACACTATACGTTTCGCGACCGCGCGTCGGAGAGCTACGAAATTTGGCAATCGGAGACCCGGGGGGGAGGGAAGGGGACACGTGAAAACCGATTTTCAAAATTCTAATTATTTTTTTATTTATTTAATGTTTTATGCGATTTCGACCTTTTTTTGCCCTTTTTGCCCTTTTTCCAGACGTCGTAGAAAAAAACAACTCACACCATCGGAAAGAGCAGACAATTGCGAGTAAAAATATATCAATTTCAAATCTCCATTTCGATTTCTAATATTTTTTAAAGATTTTAAAACAAAAGTCACTTTTGGCTCAAAAAAACGATATTTGGTTTTTAAATTCTCGCATAGTAAAAAGTACTCATAATTTCGACTAATAATTTACATTTTTAGAAAGCTGAAATATCTGGCATTCTTACAAGTCTAATCTGGTCCAGAAATAATGAAAATTGCTTTCAGGATCGCAATTTTAAAGACGTCATGATTTTAAATTTCTCGGCGTTCCGTTCGTTTCTCCCCCGCTGAAGCAGGGAAGGTGGTGGGTGGGGACGTCAAGGTGGAGGTGACGTCACGGTTCTGAATAGAGCTAGCTCCTTTGCTCTATATAAATTATTATATTTATATTTTAAATGATGGGACGATCTGGATTTTTTAAATGTATATTTTAACTTTTGGATATTTTAAATGGATATTTTAATTTTATGGATATTTTAAATGATGGAACAATGAAACAATGGAATGAGGATGATGGAATTAAGCATATGGTCATTTTAAATTGCAAATTAGCGCGCGGGAAGTTAGCGGTAGGCCCGGGTTCGATTCCCGCCACTGCCAAAACTGCCGCCGTGTTTACGTGGAATACGATCACGTTAAATATGTGGGTCCGTAAGTCCTTCCGAGAGGTTGGTGGTAGGGGAAGGAGGATACGGCCCCTGTGGATGCCTCCCCCACTGGGTTCCCGTCTAAATTGGGTGAATATGTAGAAAGTTATGGAGATTGTCGCGGAGGGCGCGGCAGCCCAGTGGTTAGCGCGCGGGAATTGCACTCAGTAGGCCCGGGTTCGATTCCCGCCACTGCCAAAACTTACGCCACGTTCACGCAGAGTACGATCACGTTAAACATGTGGGTTCGTGAGTCCTTCCGAGAGGTTGGTGGTAGGGGAAGGAGGGTACGTTCCCTGTGGATGCCTCCCCCACTGGGTTCCGGTCTAAATTGGGTGGCACATCCTGGCCGTCCAACCAGTTACCAGGCCCGGGTTCGATTCCCAAAATTGCCGCCGTGTTTACGCGGAGTACGAGCACGTTAAACATGTGGGTCCGTGAGTCCTTCCGAGAAGTTGGTGGTAGGGGAAGGAGGGTACGGTCTAAATTGGATGAATAAAGAGAAAGTTATGGAGATTGTCGCGTAGGGCAAATTAGCCCAATGGTTAGCGCGCGGAAATTGCACTCGGTAGGCCCGGGTTCGATTCCCAAAATTGCCGCCGTGTTTACGCGGAGTACGATCACGTTAAACATGTGGGTCTGTAAGTCCTTCCGAGAGGTTGGTGGTAGGGGAAGGTGGTAGAGGTTGGTGGTCCATGGAGACCGCGCTTTCGGTTTTAACTGAATTACGAGCATAAGTGTTGTATACATCGGGCGAAATTATTATATTTATATGATATTTTAAATGGATATTTTTAAATGGATATTTTAAATAATTTAAATGATTGAATTATGGTGGTTTGAATTGTGGTGATGTATTTGAAATTATTATATTTATGGATTGGTGGAACGATATGGTTGATTTTTTTATTTTAAATGGATATTTTAATTTATGGATATTTTAATTTATAGATATTTTAAATGGATATTTTAATTTTATGGCTATTTTAAATGATGGAACGATGGAACGAGGATGGTGGAATTAAGAGCCTAGCATATGGTCGTTATAAATTTAAATTAGCGCGCGGGAAGTTAGCGCGCGAGAATTGCACTCGGTAGGCCTGGGTTCGATTCCCGCCACTGATGCGGAGTACGATCACCTTAAACATATGGGTCAATAATTCCTTCCGAGAGGTTGGTGGCAGGGAAAGGAGGGTACGGTCTCTGTGGATGCCTCCCCCACTGGGTCCTGGTCCAAATTGGGTGAATAAAAAGAAAGTTATGGAGATTGTCGCGGAGGGCGCGGTAGCCCAGTGGTTAGCGTGCGGGAATTTCACTCGGTAGGCCCGGGTTCGATTCCCTCCACTGACAAAACTGCTGCCGTGTTCACGCGGAGTACGATCACGTTAAACATGTGGGTCCGTAAGTCCTTCCGAGAGGTTGGTGGTAGAGGAAGGAGGGTACGCACCCTGTGGATGACTTTCCCACTGGGTTCCGGTCTAAATTGGGTGAATAAAAAGAAGGTTATGGAGATTGTCGCGGAGGGCGCGGTAGCCCAGTGGTTGGCGCGCGGGAATTGCACTCGGTAGGCTAGGGTTCGATTGCCGCCACTGCCAAAACTGCTGCCATTTTCACGCGGAGTACGATCACGTTAAACATGTGGATCCGTAAGTCCTTCCGAGAGGTTGTTGGTAGAGGAAGGAGGGTACGGACCCTGTGGATGCCTCCCCTACTGGGTTCCGGTCTAAATTGGGTGAATAAAAAGAAGGTTATGGAGATTGTCGCGGAGGGCGCGGTAGCCCAGTGGTTAGCGCGCGGGATTTGCACTAGGTAGGTCCGGGTTCGATTCCCGCCATTGCCAAAACTGCCGCCGTGTTCAGGCGGAGTACGATCACGTTAAACATGCGGGACCGTAAGTCCTTCCGAGAGGTTGGTGGTAGGGGAAGGAGGGTACGGTCCCTGTGGATGCCTCCCCCACTGAGTTCCTGTCTAAATTGGGTGGCACTTCCTGGCCCTCCAAACAGTTACCTTACACTTTACTGGTAGGTCGCGCCAGCGAGTGTGCCACGGTTAGAATTTGCCAAGGTCAGAATTTTCAAGGGTAGCGAACAGGCTGGTCGCCAAAGGCGGCTAGTAAGTAATAAACGAATATCAATGGTGATAATTCGGAAATGAGAATTCGTCCAACAAGCTTAAAGATTGAAAAATAAAATGCGAGACAAATAAATTGTACCTGAAAAAAAATCTGCACGTGTCGTGTCTTAAAGCGATAAATAATGAATCTAATGTTGCCATTCGCCAGAGATAAAAGTGAAGATCAACTATTGCCGATCATGAGATATAAATAACAGATATAAATAAGTATAAAATGTTATAAACTCACCTGTAAAAGCAACATAAATAAGGGAGTGAAAAGAAGTGAATTCACGGAGGTAAATGTATAAGTGGATGTGAATACATTGTAATGCAAAATACAAGAGAAGGATGACAATAAGCTGATAAAAGGTACTTATTAATTATACAATTTGCTAAATATACTAGATATTTACATAATTTACTGGTATTTTTTAGGCTATTAATATGAAATTTTTTATCTGATAATCTAAAAATTCAGTAAAGTTAATTAAGTATAATATTTCTAAGCAATTGAATAAAGTTACGGGAATTAAATGGTAATATTTTATTACTTTCCTTATATACATAATGTATAAGGAAAGTATTGTGACGGGGTCGAAAATTCGAATTCGAGTTTTCGACGGGAGAGCACGTTTCAAGCATACCTGCTCACAAATCAAACATTTTTGAGGTGATTTGTGTGTGTGTGTGTGTGTGTGTGAAAGTATGTGTGTGTGTGTGTCAGTGAGTCTGTGGAGACGATATCTCACGAACGGATGGAGCAGCGATTCGAATGAAATTCGGTACAAAATTCACAATCCGTGAATACTGGAAGCCTACTGTTTTTAAACGTAATCGAATGTTCAGAACCTACCTAAATTTTAAAATGAAATTTTGAAAAAATCATTGAAAACTCAACACCTTTAATAAAGTTACGCAAATATTTACATTATTATGTAATTTTTTTCTTAGAAAACGATTAACGTAAACTTTAGAACGCTAGCATGAACCATTCTCGAGATATTGCACATTTTTCAAACAATTTTATCAAAAAATCCCATAAATTAAAAAAAATATTAACTCTTGAGAAACATGTCCACTTTTCATATGTAATATCATGCGATTAATTAGGTGGCATCATTCTCAGTATCTAGCTCGTTCCATTCAAGAGAAAAGATACTTTGAGTAATACTTTAGTATTTGAACGCCAATGGTCATTTACCTGCTATAAAAAGAACTTATTTCTCTGTCCATAACGCTTGGCGAGATTTTGACAACGAATTTGGCAGACTGTCGCCAACTTGACGACTTTTTTAGATGTTGCCAAATTAACGAAAATCTCGCCAAATGGATAAAAATGACGCTAAATCAATGAAAATGACGACTAATCGTTGAAAATTCAATATCTTGGAAAGAATATAAGTATCTACTATAAGAAAAACCTATTTTTTTACTATAAAAGTAGTAAATTCATTGCATTATATAAGGATAGTCATGTGTTGCCCACATCTGAATTTTAATATTAAAATGAAAATTGTCTTTTTTGTCTTATAAATTAGAATCTATCCTATTAGATAGTTCAATAATTAAATTTACATCTTAAATATTAACACTATTACTAATGGAGTTTTCATTAGGAATTAAATCCAAATTAATCAGATAGAAACCTATATATATGGCATTGTTATCAGTAAGCACTAAACAAATCAGACCATCAACATATCTGTAAATTTTATAATCAGTAGAAGCTAAAGAATTTTCATAATGATAAAGGTATAAATTAGCCAACATACTGCTACGACAGCCACCTTGTGAAACCCCCAGAGACTTGTAAGTATAATTTATTACCTTGAAAAATCTAATTATTGAATAGTAAAAAGTGGAGACGTTAAGGAAAATTTTTAAATTTAATTAGAATGATTAGTAATAAAAACATTATAAAGAACTAGAATTAAATAATAATAACTCATTGAGTTTAATTCCATTTCTTAGCAGCATGATATTTTTTTTTCAAATATAAACTCACTGGGTTTAATTCCATTGCTTAGCAACATTATTTCATTTATCTATTTAAATAATTTTGCGGAACAAATATCGTTTGCATAATGCTATCGCAATGGAAGGTTTAATAGTGTTTTTTTTAATTGGTAACTTGATAACTCCTAGTTCTACTCGAAATATAGACTAAATTTTAAGTTGGGCTATTCCAAGTCTACCCCGAAAATTTCATCAAATGCGGCGCAGATATTCTCCCATGATGATGAGACAAACAAGCACACAAACAAATAAACAGACAGATTTCCAATTTTATTTATATAGATATACACTCACCTGATATAATTGGTGTTGCGGTAGCAAATCTACAAATAAAATGCTAATTTATTGGTAATGAAAACTATTTTATTTTATAATATATGTATAAAAATGTGAGTTTATTATAAAAATAAGTGGATTACTACTTTGAAGTAGATGGCTTCGTGAAGTCTAGCACAGTTGTTATTTTATAATATATGTATAAAAATGTGAGTTTATTATAAAAAAAATCTGATGTGGGCAACACATGACTTTCCTTATATAATGTAATGAATTTACTACTTTTACAGTAAAAAAATAGGTTTTTCTTATAGTAGATACTAATATTCTCTCCAAGATATTGAATTTTCGACAATTAATCGTCATTTTCATTGATTTAGCGTCATTTTTTTCCATTTGGCGAGATTTTCGTTAATTTGGCAACATTTCAAAAAGTCGCCAAGTTGGCGACATTCCGCCAAATTCGTCGTCAAAATCTCGCCAAGCGTTATGGATGAAGAAATAAGTTGTTCTTACAGCAGATAAATGACTATTGGCATTCAAATACAAAAGAATTACTCAAAGTATCTTTTTTCATGAATGGAACGAGCAAGATCCACGAGAATGATGTCACCCAATTTATCGCATGGTATTACATATGAAGAGTGAACATGTTTCTCAATAGGAAATTTTTTTTTTTCATTTTATATGACTTTTTATTAATTTTTTTGAAAAATATACAATATCTCGAGAACGGTTCATGTTAGCGTTCTAAAATTTATGTCAATCGTTTTCTAATGAAAAATTACATAAGAAATGTCTATTTGCATAACTTTATTAGTGGTTTTGATTTTTTGACGATTTTTTCAAAATTTTATACGAAAATTTAGGGGGTTCTGAACATTCGATTACGTATAAAAACAATAGGCTTCCAGTGTTTACGGATTGTGATTTTTGTACCAAATTTGGTTCTAATCGGTCCATTCGTTCGTCAGTTATCGTCTCCACAGACTCACTGACACACACACACACACTTTCACACACACACACACACACAGACATCACTTCAAAAATGTTTTATTCGTGATCAGCTATGCTTGAAACGTGCTCTCCCGTCGAAAACTCGATTTCGAATTTTCGACCCCGTCACAATACTTTCCTTATACATTATGTATATAAGGAAAGTAAAAATATGAGTTTATTATAAAAATAAGTGAATTACTATTTTGAAGTAGATGGCTTCATGAAGTCTAGAACAGTTGTCTGGCGAGACTTTTTCCTCATGAAAAATCTCGTCACAACAATAAATTAGGCTTTTTAGGCATTGCTTTGCAGGTGAAATATATTCTTCGTGATACACTTGACCCAGGCGACGGACAAGGTTTGGCGGAGGAGAGGAACAGTCAGTCAATCAGTCAAAAGCGTAACTGCAAATCAGCGTGAGTCGAGTAATTACTGTACACTTAATTGAGCGAATTGGATAACTTCAAAACTGATGATTCATAAATTCAAAATTCAATTCTTAAGTCATGCATTTTTTTTGTTCAAATAACAATGTATCTCAGAACAAAATTTGGTTGGGTAGTTTTAGAGACATTGAAACATAGTACAACTTTTTTTTTTCCCCACAATGGCCAGGCATTGACTCTTTCATCTTCGCCTATACATCGGCCAGAACAGTGAACCTCTTAGCCGTCAAAGACGTTGCCCCATCGCACCAGAGGGGGTGGGAACACATTGCGCCCAACAACACAAACATCCCCGTCTTACGTGGGACTCGAACCCACAACGTGGCAGCCGATCAATCGCTGGAAACGCTCGACTTGACCGTTCGGCCACCACATCGACTGAAATGAGCCAACAGTACGTGGTGTTTCCAGGTGGTCACCCACCCAAGAACTAACCGCGCCCGATGCTGCTTAACTTCGGTGATCTAATGAGAACCGGTGTTTTCAGCACGGTAGAGCCGTTGGCTTTACAAAATTTGCTATATGTACAAAATGAGTAAAATATCAGAAACATTACAAAGTTGCTTTTTCGTTCATGCAACAAACTACCAAGAAGAAAGAAATGCTAATTTATTTATAACCAACATCCATTAAATTGTGTATATTTCATTTTGACAAAAAAAGTGTTGAAAATAAAAAAAAAAGTAATTTATTTTTGCATATCTTTACAAAAGACAATTCTATTATTATAATGTTTTGAAACTCATACTTAAACCAAGCAAATAGTGACAGGTATGTCATTATGTTGCATTTCATTAAAAGGCATTTTGACTGTTCTACATAAAACTTAAGTTATGAGTTTTAAATATTTCAATTAAAAGTTGTACACTGATATGTAAGTATGCATGTCGGTATCAGTCGTACACCATTACTGATATGTAAGTTTTCAAATCCCAATCACAAAATAATCCAACATCCTTCAATCAGAATCAGACTTGCAAAAAGATATGAAAAAAGAAATATTCATTTTGTGATAATTTGAAAAATGTTACAGAATGAGTAATATTGCAATTTCCATAAAAATGAGTAAGGAATATCCATATAGAAGTTTCAAATCTTACTAATTAATTTGTTAGGTTTCAAATTTTAATACGTGTTTATTTCTGCGAAAATAGCTGAAAATGAAACTAATTTGTTTTAAATTTGTTTTCGAATTTTATTTGTAACAGAAAAAATAAAATTATAATCAATGTCGGCATTAAAATACTGAGGAAAGTCATAAGATAACAATGTACCCTTATCAGTCTTAAAAACGAGTATGATAGGGGGAAAAAATACAATATCACATGTTACAAACAAGCATACTTTAAAGACTGAAATATTATTTTGTTATTTCTTTGTCTGCAAGTCTAAATAGAAATCAAGATTATATTTTAAAACAAGTGTTAAATAATTTGCTCATTCTTAATAAAATATATACATAAGTTTTTTAGGAAAATTAGTTATGTATCTTACCTTTCTAACTTGCATATACACTGCAGAGTTTACTAGTAAATGTATACATCATCAGAACCCCGGATGACTATGGTAAAAATGAGTATTAATGTAACTCTACTTAAAATCATTTAACTCCACTTAAATCATCAGCACTCAAATTAAATTTTAAAGATATATTGTCAATCAAGTTTTCTAAACTTATTTTCAGCTCAAAGATAAATTTCGATACTTAATGAGTTTAATTTTAATTTATAATTACCCGATATGGTAAGAATGCTACTTTTTGCCCTTATTTTTCTGTGTACTCTAATCTGCAGGCCATTTATTTATATTCGTGCCCATGCTCTACAAAATACCATAATAATGTTCAAACAGAAGAACGTTCTCAAAACCGCTGAAATATGTAAATTACAAGCATAGACAGGAGAGATTGGATACCAACCAAAGATTATTTTGTGTGCTTTGATCACTTTATAAGTAGTATATCATTTTTTCAATTAATTATATTTATCTATTGTGTCTTTAAAATTAGTTACCATTATGCTACTACTTTTATTGGATACCATTATGCTACAGCATTTATTAGCCCCATTATGCTACCACAATTATTCCAAGAATTGTTGTTTACTATAAAAAATAGTGCTATGAAAAATTTCAATTTTAAATAATTTAAGTTTTAATCATGCAAATTACTAAAAATTCTACTTCGTTCTAGTTTTTTTTTTTTTTTTTTTTTTTACATAATATATAAGTAAAATTCCATGGTTATATATGCATTTGTTCTTGATTTATCATATCCACACCACACAGATGAACATTTGTCCAATGGTGTTTAGGAATTCGTAAAATGTGCTTCTCCTTCATAAGCTTAAATTCAAAATTTTTCAGGTAATCAATGAATTCTCTAGATACAAGAGTATTTATAATAAAAACACCTCTGTCTGTTTATCTATTTATTTCTGGGTAACGCTTGACAAAATTTTGGTGTCGAAATTGGCGGAATATCGCCAACTTATCGAGATTTTTAAGTGTTGCCAAATTGATAAAAAATGTAACCAAATTGGTAAAAATGGCAACTAATTGATGAAAATTGAATATCTTGGGGAAAAATAGGAATCTGTGATAGGAATAACCCAAGGTCTACAGAAAGGAAAGGTTGGCCAAAGATTGGAGGCGAACAGCTGGAGTTCTCGCCTCCCTTCGCGACTGCCGTCACTAGTCCCAAAGTTAGGTCCGTAGTCCGTAGCTGTCATCAGAAATGCATTGAATACTGCAGCAATTATCTTAATTTAAAGGTGCATCATATAGTATATTGAAATTTCTACCGAGTAAAATGATAGATTAGATTTCATTATTCCTATATAGAAGTATAATATTACATAAAACTAGTTATGGTAAATCTTATTTAGGACTGTATCGTTAGAGATGTTTTTAAGCATCTCTAACGATGACAGTAGCAATTGAGCTGTTTAATCTACGTTAAAATATTTCTGCATTTTAAAATTGTTATTAGCTTTACTTTAATAGGTGTATAGTAAAATGTCGGAGGCTTTAGCTAAAATACAAGATCTGAGACTAGAATAATAAACCAACGGAATCTGTCCAATTTTAACAAACTGCTTTAAAATATAACAGATTTCGACATGATTTCGACAGATTTCGACATGAGAAGGCAATGAATGACTTGCTGAATGTAATTCAAAAAAAATCTGATGTGGGCAACACATGACTTTCCTTATATAATGTAATGAATTTACTACTTTTACAGTAAAAAAATAGGTTTTTCTTATAGTAGATACTAATATTCTTTCCAAGATATTGAATTTTCGACAATCAGTCGTCATTTTCGTTGATTTAGCATCATTTTTATCCATCTGGCGAGATTTTCATTAATTTGGCAATATTTCAAAAAAGTCGCCAAGTTGGCGACATTCCGCCAAATTCGTCGCCAAAATCTCGCCAAGCGTTATGCACTAAGAAAAAAGTTATTCTTACAGCAGATAAATGACTATTTGCGTTCAAATACAAAAGTATTATTCAAAGTATATTTTTTCATGAATGGAACGAGCTAGATCCACGAGAATGATGTCACTCAATTTATCGCATGGTATTACATCTGAAAAGTGAACATGTTTCTCAATAGGAATTTTTTTTTTATGTGACTTTTTCATAATTTTTTAAAAAATGTACAATATCTCAAGAACGGTTCATGTTAGCGTTCTAAAATTTATGCCAATCGTTTTCTAATGAAAAATTACATAAGAAATGTCTATTTGTGTAACTCTATTAGCGGTTTTGATTTTTTGACGATTTTTTCAAAATTTCATTCGAAAATTTAGGGGGGTTTTGAACATTCGATTACGTATAAAAACAATAGGCTTCCAGTGTTTACGGATTGTGATTTTTGTACCAAATTTGGTTCGATTCGGTCCATTCGTTCGTCAGTTATCGTCTCCACAGACTCACTGACACACACACACACACACACACACACACAGACATCACTTCAAAAATGTTTAATTCGTGATCAGGGATGCTTGAAACGTGCTCTCCCGTCGAAAAGTCGAATTCGAATTTTCGACTCCATCACAATACTTTCCTTATACATTATGTATATAAGGAAAGTAATAGTTCTCAGAATTATAGAAATATATAAACATGTGATGTCCTTAAAGATTTCATGCAAAAAAATGCTTGCATTAATTTTTTTTTTCATAATAAAATATATATCTATACGAAATCCAATTATTTAAAGACTTCTCATCCGAATTCGAACAAATGTAGAAATCATATTTTGTACGACACAAAAATAGCAGTGCATGGGTTTCTTTAATTATGTATTATTATTATTTTACTGTAAAATAAAGGAATTATTCAAGAAATTAAATGAGCATTAAATTTCATATAACGATATACAATTTTTGAATATGGGTGCTTCATGATAAAAAAAAATTTAAAAATTAAAAAGTAAAGGGATAGGAAGAGAAATTGATTCGATAAGTCCAGTTGTGACCAGATTTTGAAAATGCCTTTCATACAGGAAAATCTACGAGGAAAAAAATAACACGTCCAGCCAGTCAGTAGGTTTTAATCTGTTGCGTCGACAGAAAAAATGGGGAGGGGGCGATAAATGACTAGTTTCCCATTTCTCCAAATGACTAGTTTCCCATTTCTCCAAATATCATTCCTTCTAACTTCAATAGGTTTCGATATGTTCCTTGGGGAGGGGGGGGGGGGAGATATATCTCCCAACACCTCTTTAGTGACTTTACTAGCTAGGTTTGATATCACGATCTTTCAGTTAATTCTGGTGTTACGAAGGTCAGTATTCAAATCGGACCCAATATATTTAACGTGATCGTACTCCGCGTTAACACGGCGGCAGTTTTGGCGGTGGCTGGAATCGAACCCGGGTCTACCGAGTGCAATTCCAGCGCGCTAACCACTGGGCTACCGCGCCCTGATCCTAAAAGTGTGTATACCAGAAGAAAATAATTCGAATATTTGATTCCAGTCACAGTACGTTCCATATGTATTAAACTCAAATATCAAACTATTAAGTTTTGAATCATTTGTAACAATATATATTCGGTTGGAAAAGGGTGCTTGTGTATACAACTTTATACAACAAATGCAAAAAAGTTCCATATTACATAGTTCCTTTTTTAAAATACTAAATATTTATTCATTAGAAGAGATATATACTTCTCTATTTAACCATTGTTTAAAAATATAGAAAAAATAATCCCTCAAGATTATAAATTTACTTGGCCGACTGCACTTAGCAGTACAAAATGATCAGTGCAATCCTCTCTTCTTGGTTTCGTAATCTATATGCAGAGCAAAACATTTCAGGCCATGAAAGGCAAAAGAATTTTAATCACCGGTTCAATATAACTAACATTGTCTAATGTGTTTGCCATTTCTTATCGAAAAAAAATTCTATTAAGCATAATATGCAGATATTTTATTCGTCTTTACTTTTTTACATGTTATTATTTGATTTAATTTGATTTAATTTATTGTAGTTTAGAAAAGCATTTTAAGAACAAAATTATTCAAATTTTAGCCAGTGATGGCTAGCTGTATGTGGCATGTCAGTTAAGGTGCAAATATCTACAGAATTTACTAAACATAATTATGTATGCTTTCTCTTCTATATCTCAAGAACTCATACAGCAGCACAACAGCTAACTTTTATTACATATCACTCAACCAGCTGCTTGCTATATTACAGTACAAGTTTACAACGTTATTACTAATAAAATATTTGCAATATGGATGATTTAGGTGCATAAAATATACATAGCACAACTAAATAAACGAAGTTTAACCCTTTGAGTTCCAAGACTCTTTTTCAGCTACTACCTCAGAAACCCTAAGACGGCCGAGCTGTAAATGGTCATTTCCGACCCCCCTGTAAAATAATGACGTTTGAGTAAATACACGCCTCTCCTCTTCTACGCGTATGCCCTCAAAGAGGGGAGAGTTAATAGGTTTCATACAAGGGTTGTCTGCTTTCAATGACTCTTTTGAGTTGCATATTTTTAAAAGAATCACTTGTTAGGCGAATGATTAGAAAATGTTTTACTTCGTACGTTAGACAATATAATTTACTTATTCAATTAAAGTAAACCAATTTCTGAAGTCGTGTAGCAGGAAATATATATATATATATATATATATTAAATGTTTCTTTGTATTTTTGCACTTTTTATAAACTGAAAATTATTTTCCTTTCTAAATATAGTATAGTATTTTTGAACTTCTTTTGTTAGCTAAATTTTTGTAAATGGACGTGGGGTCTATCGATTTAATGGGAGTTAGGAGGCTAAATATATATATATATCGTTCAGTCAATGTGTGCTAATGAACCAATGTAATTACTCTCTCTATGTGGAGGGTTATAACACACTTAACCACCCCCCGACCATCCAATCAGCTGCTCTAAGTCTTCGGACGAGTCGGGTGGTCTAGGCTTTCGACACTTAACCACCCGTTGCTATAATACCATTAATTTTAGAGAAGTATACTCAGACTTTGTTTATAATTTGTCATTTTAATCAAAAATAATTTCTACATTTTTACTTCATACTATGATATTACAAATATAACATTTTTTTGGAGATTTTTGATCAGAAAGTACGTATTAAAACCTTTTGCGCTAATTTCCAATACTTTTGTTCCACCCTCAAACTCTCCCTTTTTAACACTTTACAACAAAGTTGAAAAGTGTTTATGACTTTGTTCATTCTGTCTGTCTGTCTGTCTGTCCGTTAGCACGATAACTGCCGTAAAAATGACTTAATCAAAATGAAATTTTAGTATGTTGTTCAGACGGTCTGTAGGACCTATGGGAATATAAATGAATAATATCAACCAATTAGTTTTGGATTGAACCCGGGTTGAAAAAATGAAATACATTGAGCCCTATGGGACCTAATTTTTCAAACATTTTTTAAGCGGATTTAAAATTCACAAATTGCTTCGAAAATTTTAGGTAATATTCAAATTGTTCCATAAAATATATAAAAAAAAAATTCAGCGAAATATATTCAGTAGTTCTTTAAATAAAAACTAAAATAAAAATTACACCTCTTGTATGAAACGATCACGTGACCATGCTATGAAACGATCACATGACCCACTTCAAAATGATATATGGCATCCATCTTGTTATGTATGTGATGTGGATGAAATAACTCAATGAAGAATACACATATCGCTATGAAAAATTTGTATTCATACATTATGCGGAAAAAAAAAATAAAAGTAAAATAAAATAAATATAATAATTTGCATGATTAGAACAAGAATGTTTCGAAATTAAAGAGTTTTAAGTTTTATTACTCCCACACACAAAAACAAATATAAATGAGTAATCCTTTGGGAATGCTCTATAGATGGGTTCACTATGACTTAGCCGTTGCAGCCTCGGGTAGCCTGACCTAAATGTTAAAGAAATTAAAGATGATCACGTGGCAGAACTGAATGTGTCAGTCCGCAAAATTCTGCGCATAATAAGTTTTTACTTTCCTTATATACATAATGTATAAGGAAAGTATTGTGACGGGGTCGAAAATTCGAATTCCAGTTTTCGACGGGAGAGCACGTTTCAAGCATCCCTGATCACGAATCAAACATTTTTGAAGTGATGTCTGTGTGTGTGTGTGTGTGTGTGAAAGTATGTGTGTGTGTGTGTGTCAGTGAGTCTGTGGAGACGATAACTGACGAACGAAAGGACCGATTCGAACGAAATTTGGTACAAAAATCATAATCCGTAAACACTGGAAGCCTATTGTTTATATACGCAATCGAATGTTTAGAACCCCCCCCCCTAAATTTTCGCGTGAAATTTTGAAAAAATCGCCAAAAAATCAAAACCGCTAATAAAGTTACATTTTTTATGTAATTTTTCATTAGAAAACGATTGACATAAATTTTAGAACGCTAACATGAGCCGTTCCCGAGATATTGTACATTTTTCAAAAAAATTATCAAAAAGTCATATAAAATAAAAAAAAAATTTCCTATTGAGAAACATGTTCACTTTTCATATGTAATACTATGTGATAAATTTAGTGACTTCATTCTCGTGGATCTAGCTCGTTCCATTCATGAGAAAAGATACTTCGAGTAATACTTTTGTATTTGAACTCCAATAGTCATTTATCTGCTGTAAGAATAACTTATTTCTCCGTCCATAACGCTTGGCGAGATTTTGGCGACGAATTTGGCGGTATGTCGCCAACTTGGCGACATTTTTAAAAATGTTGCCAAATTAACGAAAATCTTGCCAAATGGATAAAAATTATGCTAAATCAATGAAAATGACGACTAATCGTCGAAAATTCAATATCTTGCAAAGAATATAAGTATCTACTATAAAAAAACCTATTTTTTTACTGTCAAAGTAGTAAATTCATTGCATTATATAAGGAAAGTCATGTGTTGCCCACATCAGATTTTTTTTATTGTCATTTCAAATATTGGTTATTTCATGCTGATGGGCACGTAATAACCACAAAATCAGTTCATGGACGCTTTTATGTTATACAAACATTGTTGTTAAGAGATCATTCATAACCAGAATTCTTATATTATATTCTTTGGTGTCCATATATGTTGCGATTGTATATTCATGTTTACTTACGTTTATGGAAGGGGTGTGGTGTAAATACTATTGATTAAGAAATACACATTTTAATTTTCATAGAAAGGTTTATTAATTTTTATCTAACATTTTACATTCCTAAATTCCCATTTTTTGAAAATTCCACAAACCACCTGATCTTCTAATATCTATATTTGCATGTACTTAAATGCTTATTTTCTCTGAACTTTGATTTTAGAGATGTTTTATTGTTTTAAATATTCACAAATATTTATTTATGAATGCTTAAAATGTAATCTTCTGAAAACTATAACCTTTGGAAATAAAGTAATAAACATTCGTATCTATCGTTTCATATTTTTGAGATTTGTGAAAGGCGAATTTAATTTAGTTCTAAAGTCGTAACTTTCCTAAATCGGAAAAGTTTCCATCAAAAGAACAGAAATTATAATCCCCTAGAGATAAAGGGGATTTAACACCGGGACGTGTGAGATTTTAGCAGATTACAGCCTACAGCACCTCCCCCTTTCAAACAAACAAATCCTAGATCGTCTATGCCCTCAATACTTTGACAAGCTTATTTTTAGAAAGATAAATCTGATTACCTTTACCTTTACTGTGTTTACCTTTACTGCATTTTAACAAACTCCATCCAGCATCCCCAGAAGCTCAGATTTCGGCTGAACTGAATTAAAAATAGTGGTGTAATTGATCCCATGAATAAGTTGCTGTATGTCTTTGTACATGATGGCTATATAAAGAAATCTGAAGAACAATATGCATTGTTGTATATCCGTGGGCTAGGCAGGTTGCTTCCAGGAGCTATGGAAGTAATATATAGCCCTGGGTTGCTTCAAGGAGGGAGTTGTTTTTATGAGTCCGCTATATATTACAAAAGGGTATCATGCATTGTCGGAAATGGACTGCAGTCATTTATTGGGGCATCTTGTAGAATGAGATCCAAGCCTGAGGCTGAATAATAATACACTTGTTCGATGTCTGTGACTATAAAAATAGTTTTCTCACGGCTCCACTGAACTTTGGTAAAGAAAAAGGAACCAAATTATTAAACGGTTCAATTGGTGTTTTGCTTTACAGAGTACAAATATAAAGGAATACATACCCCTCTATTAAAAATGTCTGAAAACCTACGATTAAATGAATAATAAGTCTCGGTTTTTTAAGTCTTCTTCAAAAAGTTTGTTTTTGTAGGATTTAAAAAAAAATTTGTAATTTAAGATTTTGAGGGAAAAACTTCCAGAGCATATTTCAACACTTTTGTAAAGCAGTTCATATCTGTATGTTATGAGGTGTAAACGGTATATGAAGGGTAAACGTTACGTAAAATCTTATCCTCACTGTGAGCTCTGCAGCAACCAGCATATGTTATGCATATAACTAACTTATCTTGAAATCAATATAATTCAAATTCAGATAACTAAGTTATCTTAATATACAGTAGGTTTTGTGATCAGAACAAAATATTGCTGCCACCATGAAATGTTATATATACTAAGGTAATGTAAGGGTTAGAATATATATATATAATACTAGTAATCCAAAATTTAAGGTTTTCTTAAAATTATCTTTATAGAATGTGTTACTGTATATCATTCTATCGTGGAACAATACATAATAATATTGTCTATACAGATAAATAATTCTGTTAACTGCGCTATACATATAAATGGTATTAAAATCATAGATGTAGACCAGATTTCGAAAAGGGGGATTACGATCGAAAGAATGACATCTCTAAATTTTGTTTTTCAATTAACATAACTCTTCCTCCAATTAAGGGGTGGGGTATGACCCACATTCCATTTACCTACATCAGTAAAAATCGACCTTGCATGTAAAATTAGTGGGTTAAAATAAATAATTATTTTTTATATGTTATATAGTGTTCTGTAAAGAACTCGTATTTTAGCAGAGAACCAAACCACCAAATTTTAGCTCGCTTAACAACGCTTTATATTTTAAGCTACTGCGATCAATATTTTTCCTGATATATTTTGAGTGGATATAAAATATAACAGGAAATATATAAAATAGGAGTTCAGTAAATTTCGGATCAGGGACTTTTAATTGAAACATCATCATTTCCTTGCTCTTTTGCACAAAAATATGCATAATTGTTCGTATTTAACCGAATCGTTTCTACAGCTTCGTCGGTGTAAAATAATTTTAAAAATTGCAATGGACTAGCACCAGGTGATAAATCATGGACAGGTCCAGAACAGCAAGCAAATGCAGGAAATGCATTTGTAGGCAAATACATTTTTGTATTATCTATATCCATTGTTCAATTAAGTTCCTCAATTTTATTCATCATAACAGTCTCAATTTCTCTTTATTCATTATTTAACAAAAAGTTCTATCATGTATAAAGCATTGATTATGAAACACATTCCAACTGCAATGCAATTTTATTTAAACATCTCTAAGATGCGATACATTCAGCTGTAATATTTTTTAAATTATCACAATACTACATTAATTTATTATATTTGAAAACTTCATCGAAAAAAATGAACTTCATTCAAATGACGTCATTGAAATATAAATTGCCTAGCTCTCTATGAAAAAGCAGTAAAAATTCCATTCACAAATATTTATTCTATTCCTTTCATTCATCACAATACTGCAATAATTTATTTTACTTAAAAACTTAAAACCATGGAGGTAACAGTAATTTAATTCTGTGCTTAAAACTTCACCGAAAAAGTCTGCTATAAAATCGTTTGTTCTCTATGTAAAATCAATGACTGTTTCATTCATATCAACTATATTGCAGACTCCAGCGCTAAATAATTTTGCATTAAAGAAATTTAGGAATTCTTTTACAACTTATCTTACAGCTTGATGTGTTTACAATCTCCATAAGTGGAAATTAGACTTCGTTGTAGAAATAATCAAATTTTGATGATCATTTAATCTCAAATAATAATTGCGTTGTTTCAGAACAATGATGCACAGAAATTAAGCAAAAATAAAATGGTTTTAGGACGGACACAACATCAAATATAAATAAAAAAGAACTTTAAAAATCACGATTTTGACACAAGATGGATACCATATTTTATTTTAAAGTAAGTCACGTGATTTTTTCATATAATTGCCACGTAATCTCTTCATATAAGGGGTGTAATTAATATTTTAATTTTTATTTAAAAAACTACTGAGTATATTTTTCTGAAATTGTATCAATATATTTTATGTGATAATTTGAATATTTCTTAAAACTTTCAAAGCAATTTGTGAATTTTAAATTCGCTTAAAAAATTTTTGAAGAATTAGGGCCCACAGGGTTCAGTGTATTTCACTTTTTCAATCCGGGTTCAATCCAAAACTAATTGGATGATATTATTCATTTATATTCCCATTGGTCCCACAGCTGAACGACATGCTAAAATTTCATTTTGATAAAGTCATTTTTACGGCAGTTATCGTGCTAACGGACAGACCGACAGAATGAACAAAGACATAAACACTTTTCAACTATGTTGTAAAGTGTTAAAAATTCAAGATTGTTTTTATATGCCTTACTCTCATCCCAGTCATCATCTTCCGATTCAGTGCAATCCGATTCATCAGTATCATTAAATAAGATTGTATATATCTCATCCTGAGTTAAAAGTTTTACAAAACCGCTCATTTCAAATCGAATTCGAAAAACAAACGAATAAACGTAAAGGAACAGAAGTACAAGCATAGTTCTTAAGAAAATCTATCGAACTCATAAATATTACGACACCTGACTCCGGTCCCCGTGTTTTCGCCAGGTAATCTGCCAAAAGTAAGACCTGTAGCCAAAATACTTAGGAATAGAATGAATGACAGATAGCCCCTTCCCCTTTGTCGGCGTTTTGAAGTCCAACCTCCCACCTTGAAAATAGGGGTAGGGATATCTCTGGGCCGCTCGGCCGTCTACGGTACTTTGCTTGTAGGGCTGTTTGGACCGTTTCGGGAGTCAAAGGGTTAAAGACACAGTTTTAATTCAAATTTCAATGACAAGATACTTATTTAGGAGTCATGATGTCAACAGCTTAATTTTAAATTCAACTTACCGATTTTTAAAGAAGTAATAATCCAAAAAAATATGCAGCAGAATATATCCTTGAACACTAGAAACATCGGTAATGACCACACGTCATTTGTCAACAATATGCTACATTAAATATAGGCCCTTTAATATATATTTTTGACAGAGCAGACGAGATGAAAAATTCACGGAAAGGGGAAATTATGTATAGTTGGCGTCGTCAGATGATAATTTCATCCTGTGAAGTATTTATTCTATGTCAAGTAAAAACATCGCTGCATTTTATTGATAGCTGAAACCATTGACAAAATTAGTAATGTCGTCAGATGATAATTTCAAATTCAACTTACCGATTTTTAAAGAAGTAATAATCCAAAAGAATATGCGCAGAATATATCCTTAAACACTTTCAACATCGGTAATGACCACATTTAGTAATCAGCACGTCATTTGTCAACAATATGCTACATTACATATAGGCTCGTCCCTTCAATATATATTTTTGACAGAGCAGACGAGATGAAAAATTCACAGAAAAGGGAAATTATGTATACTTGGCGTCGTCAG
This sequence comes from Amaurobius ferox, assembly GCA_951213105.1. Taxonomy (NCBI): domain Eukaryota; kingdom Metazoa; phylum Arthropoda; class Arachnida; order Araneae; family Amaurobiidae; genus Amaurobius; species Amaurobius ferox. The sequence goes on from OX578152.1 coordinate 42,737,726, forward strand.
ATGATAACTTCATACTGTGAACTATTTATTCTATGACAAGTAAAAACATCGCTACACTATATTGATAGCTGAAACCATTGACAAAATTAGTAATGTCGCCAGATGATAATTTCGTCCTGTGAACTATTTATTCTTTCAAGTAAAAACGGACATCGTCGGCAGACGGCGTCTCAACAAACATGAAAGATAGCAACTGTTGCTAGGGGATTATGACGTTATTAAAAACTATCTATTGGGTGAATAAAATCACATGCTTTATTCAGAAATAAGTATTTTTATTTTAACCAATCAGAAAACGCATATCTTAGCCTAACCTAAATAATGGTCTTAATTCTATATACATATAAATTTGTGTTTGTTGATGGTTATATTTGTGTAACTGTGAGTGTAGTGAAACGTCATTCGTCAACATATGTAAAAATTAAATGAACCGGTTTATATTGTTTAAAAAAATATTTAAAATTTAATCGCTTCATATTTTATTTAATTATGAATACAATTCTGTCTAGAGCTAATGCTATATTTGCATTTACATTAAGTGTTTTAGCGGTTTTAACTTTTGCATGTTTTGTGTCAACTGCTTGGAATGAGTACCGTGCAGATGTTTCTGTTTCAAAAGTTAAAGCACTAGTGTAAGTTTAAGATAAAACAATAAATTATATTAAAATTGAATATTACTTCAAAAGAGTTTCTTGACATCTGTTTATATTGTAATGGATTCTGAAATGATGTAATGAATGTATGCTTTTTCAAGATTATTTTTGTGCTTATTTTGAAATGCTAAAGAACCGTCTGAAAGCTTCTAAAATCGCCTATCTTTGAAAATTTACATAATATCACGCATTTTATTTTCAATCGAAATCTTTATATAGTATTGGTAATGCCCATAATATAACTAATCTAAAAATTTCGTGAACATATGCAAATTTTGAAACTTTACTTTTCATGATCAGTTTTGAAGAAGCTAACTTTTTTCATCGTTGTGTACTAGCGCTGTTGCCCCCCCCCCCCCTTAAATATGTTTCGGTAATAAAGAAAATTCGAGCAACGTAAATAAGCACAAGTAACAAAATAATTCAGCATACAGTTGTTTCGGAGATTACGTTGGATCTCCTTCGTCAGTGGAATATAACCACCAAACCCTAAGTCCAAAAACAGAATGTCCACTTTTGGACTTCAAGTTTGTTGGTTCTCTTAGACTGATGAAAGGGAGCGAGTGTCCCTCCTGAAAGGATCCTCCACAGAGCTGTGTGCTGCATTATTTTGTTATTTGTGCTGATTTATGTTGCTCTAGTTTTCCTTATCCTTTACACAAAATGCATTTTATTTATACATGTTTCTGTAATGACTTGTTAAACTATTTTTTAAATAATATTAATTTTAAATGCAGTTGAATGTTTCTGAAGCAGTCTGGCTCTATAATGCAGCGATTCCCAACCTTTTCATGTTAGTGGCATCCTTATGAATATTTTTTTGGAACAGATTTGTTATAAAGAATTTGGTGAAATCTATTTTAAAAAAAATGATACTTATAAAAAAGATTGTACCTTAAAGAAATTTTAAAAAACGATACTTAGAAAAAAGTTTGTACTTTAAAGAAATTTAAAAAAAAACGATGGGTACTCAATATACGATATTCAATCATGAAATTGAATACAGTCAAGAAGTTAACTTTAAATTACCCTCTAAAACAAAGCAGAAGCCATGCTTAAATCAAAATCAAAACACGGTACCTGGTTTAAAGAAATCCAAAACTTTCCAAAGAAAAACACGTGTAAATATCCAAATTGCACAAATGATTGTTTCCACATTGCGATCATCAGAGAACGATCATTATTTCTATATAAATTTTCTGCTTCTACATTATTTTATCTATTAACATGTGCTATCTTTAATTTTTGTATGATATTCACGTTTTTAATACATTTTTACACACACAGCAACAACACAACAAAAATAAATTGGCCAAAGCTAAAAGGGATTGCCAGAAAAAAAGCGTCTCCAGACATTTCGCGCCAAGTGCAATTTATTTTCATGCTACATTTGACGATTTATCACATTAGAAAAAAGCATCAAAACCAAATTCTGTATATCAAATCTGTACCATTTTTTTACACTCATGGCACCCCACTGATTTTTCATATGGGTTTTCATGTTTGGGTTTTTTTCATGTTTGGTTTTTTTTTTTTCAATTTATTTATATTCAGTAGCGAATCGTCAGAGAAGACAAAGTAAACAGTGTTTACCCAAATAATTCATGATCGAAAAACACTTATTTCAATTATATAAGAAGAAAATAAATATATAAAATGTTTTGTTTTCAGTGTAAATAAACGAAAAACTATGTAGACCGATATTTGCTCCACCTGGCATTTTAAGAACTTGCATATTATTCATAAGAGACATAGCTCTAAATGTCTATCTGCGTTGGATATTGCATTTGAAATGGAACTGAAAAAACATGTGCATGTGCACCTTCTATCACCTAACTGCCGAATCCCAAGTATAGGTATTGTTGTTGAGACCCAGACCGTTCGACCTACAAGAAAGGTGTAAGGTAACTGTTTTGGATGGCTGGAAAGAGCCACCCAATTTAGACCGTAAACCAATAGGGGAGGCATCCACAGGGACCATACCCTTCTTCTCCTACAACCAACCTCTCAGAAGGACTTGTGGACCCACATGTTTACCCTGATCGTATGCCACATGAACACGGTGTTAGTTTTGGCAGTGGAGCGAATCGAACCATGGCCTACTAAGTGCAATTCCCACCCGCTAATCACTGGGCTACCGCGCCCTCCAAGTATAGGTGTTGTTGAGACCCAGACTGTCCGACCTCCAAGTATAGGTGTGTCTAAGCTATGGGAATTTGCTATTTTTCCTGTTTGTTTCTTTCTCGCACATATAGTGTTTTTTAAACTGAATATTCTTTAGATTCATTTTAAAAGTTAAGAGCAAATTTGATTTAAAGAACTGCTAAATTATAGAGGCTTTGACATGTTGTTGTTGTTGAGACCCAGACCATCCGACCTACCAGAAAGGTGTAAGGTAACGGTTTAGAAGGCCGGGAAGTGCCACCCAATTTAGACCGGAACCCAGTGGAGGAGGCATCAACAGGGACCGTACCCTCCTTCCCCTACCACCAACCTCACGGAAGGACTTACGGACCCACATGTTTAACGTGATTGTACTCCGCATGAACATGGCGGCAGTTGTGGCAGCGCTCAAACCACTGGGTTACCGCGCTCGAAATATGCCAACAGCACGTGGTGTTCCCAGGTGGCCACCCACCCCAGTACTAACCGTGCCCGATGCTGCTTGACTTCGGAGATCTAACGAGAACCGGTGTTATCAGCACACGGTAGGGCTATTGGAGATTTTGACATGTGTAGAATTTTTCTATATGTATCATGACTTAAGCTTTTAACAAATGAAAAAGTAAATCTTGGTGAGTAGTATATTTATTTTCTTATTTTTTCCTCTTGATTTTATATACTTTGTTAAAATAGAGGTTTTTGTGCTTTATTTAAAGTGCATTCATATAATTAGTTTTGTCAGCAAAATGATCCCAATGTAAATATGAGGAACTGCAACCAGTTTTAATCCTAATGCTATCTGAGCATTATCTTTTTTTTTTTTTTTTCAGCTTTAAGTACTTGCACAGCATTTTATTCTAAATTAAAATGAATTTACCGTATGTTGCTTGGGATTTAAAGCCAGTATTTTTTTATCAAAGACCAAACCAACCTGGTCATCTTTCTAAAAAAATGAATGTAATTAATCTCTGCTTTTAATCCTGGGCAATGTCAGGAAATTTTGTAGTTTTACATAATAAAAATTCACTTCAAATAAATCAATATCTCCATTAGATGCAAACATATAAAATGAAAATAGGTTGCAACTTACAATCACAAAAAGGAAATATATTTGAGCAGAACTTCAAAACAAAGGTTTAAAAATTATGTAACATTATTTGTCAATACCAAACATCACAAAAAGTTAAATGTATCTGTTCAATTCAATTGCAAACTTTAAGTTTTAACTGAACTTTTCTGTTCAGAACTTCTGTCAATTGGATATTTATCTTATTACTTTTTCTTTTAATAGAAATTTTGTGTTTTGTTCAACCTTCTGGTTGGTAAATTAAAACAAATAATAATATAGCTTTTTCTAATTGGTATGGTTGCTTTCAGACAAAAATTTAACTATCCCAAGGTCCCATTTTTTGTGATTTGGTCCCTAAAATTGCCCTATGTTGTACTCTTTTAAGTCCCTATTTTTCAAGTTAAATTCTGTTGGGATTACTGAATTTTCTTCCTGAAAATATTTTTCCCTTTCAAATCTCGTCACACCCTTGAAGAATCTCATGGTACCCTTAGGTGCTGCAACAAACCAGTTGAGAATCCTTGGTATGAGATATCACAAGTTTATTCACCTCTAAAATATGAAACATATGCAAAGCCAACAGTACCACCAATAAGAGAGCATAGGTAAGATAAGTGTCAAGGGGCCTATTGAGGAAGTATAATGTCTAATCTCAAACAAGAAGGGAACCCAAAAGATGAAAATATTCCAGGGATACTACAATTGCAGGTACCCTGAGTATAGTAATATATAAATAACAATGCTTTACTTTAGTTACAGTTACATTTTTTTTTTTATCTCGGATTTTACATTGTAATGAACATTTCCAATATAAATCCTTGTAGTTACACATTTTTATTGGTAATCAGGCCTTGATTACAGCGTAGTCCCACAAAGGCCCTGGCCTACATCCCCAGATTTTAGGGAGCCCCAAAATCATCCTATAAATGTATTCTAATATCTTAAAATGTGCTTTTATTTTTTAGTCCTTGCAGGGCAACTAAAAGTATTTCCAAGTAATTTCGCATAAAATAATGTGTATGAATTGTGCATCATCCTGTCTGTTAATACTGTTTAATTTAATGTCATTTGATAGATATTGTTTAAAGTTGAATATTATGTTGCTTTCCTTAAGTCTGCATTACTTTTATCCTAATACTTTGAATAATGCTTTATATTTTGTCTGTGTAAAAATACTAATATGGAAAAAGTGCTTTATTTTTATTTTGTGAAAACTGAGTCTATGCTAAAGCATTCATAATAAGATTGAAACTGAACGATGAATGTTATTATCCACAATGGGAATAAAATCCTGTCTTAAACTACTTGAATACTTTTCTTTACCAATTTGAAATAACTATGCATTTGACAAATGTCAATTTCCAAATTATAACAATGACTAATAATATTTTTCCAAATAACTTTAGTAACTATTGGGTATAAGTTATTTTGCACACATACGCGCACACATATATATATATATATATATATATAATTTTGTATTTACTTTTTTAGAAAGAGTGTAAGAGATTTCAGTGCTTCAAGAGGAAAAAATGACTTGGGATTTGTTACATTTGATCTCAAGGCTGATATCCTTTAACATTTTATTTTAACATTATTAACATTTATCATAACATTTACATTGTCTTAACATTTTATTTTATCTGATAGGATATTTTGAAGTTAAAAAATTTTGATATTGATATAGTTTGATATTTTATTTGTTGCTGATATAAGTCTCAAAAGTAAAACCTGTAACTGTATTAAAATGTTGCAAATAAAATTTAATTAGCCAAAATGTTGATTATGGTTATTAGAGTGTTTGCCAATGAAACATAACTATAAAGAACATTTTAAAACTGATTTCTGATTGACTTCTTCAAATATTAAAAATGTCCTAGTTATCACTTCTCTGCATTTTGTCAGAAAATAATTTTTTTGTCGGATTTCAGAGCATATCTCCTGTTGTTTAATAGGTTCTATTTTTCAAGCATTAATGAAATTAAGTACTATTTCCTAAACAATGTTAAAACTTATTTTCTAAATATCTTAAAAATGAATTTTAAGATGTTCCTGCTAAAGTATTTATCATTTTGTTGAATCTTAAAATATTTTCTAAAAATGTATTCCATACTTTATCAAAACTAGCTAATACTTGTCATTCGACTGCAAGAATTTGCATTATATAATTTCCTTCTATTATATTTATGGGTTTCAATGTTGTGTTTCATATATAGTCCATTTGTTGTATCTAAATATTTTTACTGGAAAACAGTGTTTGTGCATGATCCTCCATATGTTGATAAAATTATTGTACTAATTTTTAAAGTTGGTAGTTATGCAATTACCATTGCAGTAACAACTATTTAGAATTTGGTATAGTCAAGCTCCTTTTCAGAAAGTAATGAATTTATATATTCTTCCATGTGTCAAATTGCTATACAATTATCAAAAATTCAATGAGCTCAATATAATTGCTTTATTTTTTCTTTATTATATTTTTTTTTATTTACATTAATTCAAATGAAATGTCCTTAACTTCGCATAAATTTATCTCAGTTGTTCAACTGGAATGTTAAACAACTCTTTCTGTACTTAACTGCTGAATATGAAACTGAAAACAATGTAAGTCAAAATACTTATCTGAGAATTTTTATTTTATTAATCCATTTTCCTTAAAGTTTTTCCATAGTATTTAGTATCTGCATTCTAACATCTTCTAGTTGTCAATTTATTACTTTCCTTATATACATAATGTATAAGGAAAGTATTGTGACGGGGTCGAAAATTCGAATTCGAGTTTTCGACGGGAGAGTACGTTTCAAGCATCCCTGATCACGAATCAAACATTTTTGAAGTGATGTCTGTGTGTGTGTGTGTGTGTGTGTGAAAGTATGTGTGTGTGTTTGTGTGTCAGTGAGTATGTGGAGACGATAACTGACAAACGAATGAACCGATTCGAACCAAATTTGGTACAAAAATCACAATTCGTAAACACTAGAAGCCTATTGTTTTTATACGCAATCGAATGTTCAGAACCCCCCTAAAGTTTCGAATGAAATTTTGAAAAAATCATCAAAAAATCAAAACCGCTAATAAAGTTACGCAAATAGACATTTCTGATGTATTTTTTCATTCGAAAACGATTGGCATGAATTTTAGAACGCTAACATGAACCGTTCTCAAGATATTGTACATTTTTCAAAAAAATTATCAAAAAGTCATATAAAATAAAAAAAAAATATTTCCTATTGAGAAACATGTTCACTGTTCATATGTAATACCATGCGATAAATTGGGTGACATCATTATCGTGGATCTAGCTCGTTCCATTCATGAAAAAAGATACTTTGAGTAATACATTTGTATTAGAACGCCAATAGTCATTTATCTGCTGTAAGTATAACTTATTTTTTAATGCATAACGCTTGGCGAGATTTAGGCGACGAATTTGGCGGAATGTCGCCAACTTGGCGACTTTTTGAAATGTTGCCAAATTAACGAAAATCTCGCCAAATGGATAAAAATGACGCTAAATCAATGAAAATGACGACTATTTGTTGAAAATTCAATATCTTGGAATAGAATATCAGTATCTACTATAAGAAAAACCTATTTTTTTTACTGTAAAAGTAGTAAATTCATTACATTATATAAGGAAAGTCATGTGTTGCCCACATCAGATTTTTTTACTTGTTATATACAAAGTAATGTAAAATCACTTAAAATCTTTTTTTTTTTTAATGTCAATTAATATTAATTCACAAACCTTTTTAACTTGGATCCTCTATCAAAATGAAATGTCTCTGTATCCATCTAATTTAACTGTAATCAGCTCAAACTGCTGCTAAATTTATATTGGTCATTTTCTCTAAACAGGTTTTTCATCTTTCTTGTTACAACGTATATTTTTTCTACTTTTCAACCTGTTTTCTGTTTTATATTTTAACATGGGTGGTTTAAACTAAAAAAAAAATCAGTAGCAGTAATCATTTTGAGGAAATAAAATAGAAAATGCAAATTTTTATTTTCAAGACAAGTAAATACAGCATGACAGGGGAATGATACTTAATGTAGGCAACTGTTTTGTTAGTATATATATATATATATATATATAATATGAAAAAATGAGATTGAAAATGGAATAATACAATTAGAAGTTGTGTGTTTACGGGGTTGTAGAGAAGTCAAGGGGGATTGCGACCCCTTTTCCTGGTTTAGGCATGCTTTTAATCCCAGGAAACACTGCCAGAAACCACTACACGCCCAAAATAACAATCAACAGTATGCCAGGGGAAAAAACGGAATTCCGAAATGAAGACCTTAAAGTCACAAGAACATATAAAAGCATATAAAATGAAACAAGTATGAATGAAAATATATATTCTAACCATGTATAAAGTTTAGAAAGGATGTTCGTAGATGCGCTACGTCGTTAGAAGTCCATACACGAAACCCATGATAATACCAGATGTAAAGATACTTTAAGTCACAAGAAGATCTTAGTCACTAGAACATATAAAAGCATATAAAATGAAACAAGTATGAATAAAAATATTCTAACCATGTATAAAGTTTAAAAAGGATGTTCGTAGATGTGCTACGGTGTTAGAAGTCCATAGAAGAAACCCATTATAAATTCCAGATGTAGAGATACTTTAAGTCACAAGAACATATAAAAGCATATAAAATGAAACAAGTATGAATAAAAATATATGCTAACCATGTATAAAGTTTTAAAAAGGATGTTCGTAGATGCGCTACGTCGTTAAAAGTCCATAGAAGATGTTGGGGGGGGGGGGGAAGAGAAAATAACTTTATGAAATACTAAAGCAATTCTAAATCATTCAAGTTCTCAAATTTCTTTAAACCTAAATGTCATCTGAAATTCATCTGAAAATGCGCCATTTGATCAGTTTCTCCCTAAATTTACAAATATGTAACTACATAAAATTAAATGGAACTTTCCTAAAAATATAAAAATGTATTAAAGTAAAAGAGAGAACACAGAATTTAGGTTTTCAAAAATCTAACGTTTATTAAAATTTAAACTTCATTTTAAAAGAATTTTCAAAACATTTTACATCTCATTAACTAAACAAATCTAATAAACAACTTAAATAAATAAATAAATGGAATGGCCGGTCGTAAGTGGTTAGAACAAACGTTAGAATATTAAATTTAAAGTTAGCAATATTAAAATTATTCAATTATTTGTCAAAACTAGAATTTGGAATAAAAAGAACATAAGTTAGCCAAAAGGGGAATTTAGAACATCCTACCAATAATCCAGGATTCGTAACTTAAAATATATAAGTTTATGGGTCTTAGACATGCTAATTTAATTTAACTTTAAATACTGTAAAAGAATAAAATTAAGATATCACCCATAAACGGGAAAACGCTGAACGGCCGTAATAAAGTCCCGAGGACGAAATCGATGTCAGTCATCATCAGCTTGGGTACAGTCCCTTTCTGCTCCAGAAAAGGCCAAATGGAGAAGTACCTCCCGTAAAGCATCGGTACATCAAGTGAGTCCAACCATTCAAGTGGAATATGGTGCTCCAAAACTTAACGAAAAGAACACTCCCGAAACCTGATCTGCACAAAAACGGGCAGCTCCTTCACATCATATAAAATTCTCAGCCGAGAGTAGCAGAGCGCCAGTGGACATCGCTCGGAACAAAAGAACAGATAGCTCCATCATCAAAACCGTGAAGTAAACAATTGGAGGTCCGGTCCTGGGACTCGGAAAATTTAAACTACACAGTTCACTATGAAAGAACAAATCCGACCTCCGGAACTAAACAATTATTCCAAAGGCGCCGACGATACTTCAGTAGACATCAACTTCGCTCGCAACGTTATTTCAAGTAAACAACTCTCTGCTAACAGGATACCACACACATTACAGGCAGGCCGGGAATAAGACGTTCGTTCCTCAGAACGCATGCCGCATTCGAATTTCGCTCGGCTCGCGCCGAGGCACTAAAAACAACTCTATAATGACTACATTTCAGTTCCAATCAAGAGAAGAGCAAAAACAGAAGAGAAAAGAGCGAAAAAACATGCGATTTTACTTATATACTGTGAAACATCGCTGCCACAGATTGTAAACAAAATTATCGATGAACGATAAAATAATTAATGACAGACGATTTTAATTTTATGGTCAACCAATTAAAAACTCGAAATTTTAAAGAAGAAAAATGGAATTTCAAAACAGACGAAAATTAAAAAGAAATGAAGTGAAACGATTTGGAAAATACGAATTCGGCAACAATTTAAATATGAACGATTCTGAAATATTTAAAAAGCTGAAAATAGAATAAAACTGAAAAATTGCAATGAATTAACGAATTTTGAACCGAGAGCAATAAATTTGGAATCAAATTAAAGGGAACAAAAAGGGCAATAAATGTAATTGCAAATTAGCCAATTTAAATAAATTTAAATTGCTAAAACCTAAAAGAACGAACTTTCGCCGTTTTTAACTCAAAACCTATGGAATAGAACCTATTTGGAACAGAAGAATATCAAAACCTAAACAATTGGAAAATGGATAACTAAAAGAGAATGACTATGTAAATAAGACCCCTGAACACGTTTAAATTAAAAACAAAACTCCTAAAATTATTAAATATCCTAAAGTATAACCCAACAAAGAAACCCATGATAAATTCCAGATGTATAGATACTTCAAGTCACAAGAAGATCTTAAAGTCACAATAACATATAAAAAAATTTAAAATGAAACAAGTAAGAATAAAAATATATTCTAACTGTGTATAAAGGGGGGTTCGTAGATGTGCTACGTCGTTAGAAGTCCATAGAAGAAAACCATGATAAATTCCAGATGTAGAGATAGATAAGCTCGTGGTTACAGAGTATCTGATTCCAAACAGATAGAGTTGAGTGTAGCTCGTGATTACAGAGTATCTGATTCCAAACAGATAGAGTTGAGTTGTTATATATTTTATATAACAACTCAACTTGACTATTTTATATATTTTATATAACAACTCAACTTGAGTTGTTATATATTTTATATTTCATTTAGATTGCACTTGAGGAATATATATATATATAGGGTGTCCAGTGCTATCGGTGCCCAATGGCTATTTCGTCAACCATTAGTCACAGAGATATACTTCCAATTGCAAAAATGTTTTTAATTTTAAAATCTATTATCTTAGAAACAGTTTAAATCAATAAATACATTTCTGAAAGAAATACGAAATATAAATTTTTATACAGTCCCCCGGCCCTCCCAATTATATTTAGGAAAATCATCCTCATACAATTTCATGTAAAACAAACAAAGAAAAATCTTCCTTTTATGATGAAAATTCACAGAATTATGAAGCATTAAACTTTATGACTTGCGTCGCTTTTCCACGCATAAAAATGTCCCGTTTCAAGCAACCAACCAATCAGGGACCATATTGACTATTTCTCCAGACAACCAACCAATCGGGAACCATATTGACTATTTCTCCAGGCAACCAACCAATCAGGGACCATATTGGCCATTTCTCAGCACAAAAAGTGCTCCAACTTTAAACAGCTATAAGTTGGTCAATTTTGATCGTTAAAGGATGTTTTTTTTTTTTTTTACTATTGCATAAAATTATATGAGGATGATTTTCCTAAATATAATTGGTAGGACCGGGGGACTGTATAAAAATTTATATTTCGTATTTCTTTCAGAAATTCATTTATTGATTTAAACTATTTCTTAGATAATAGATTTTAAAATTTAAACAGTTTTGCAATTGGAAGTGTATCTCTGTGACTAGCGGTTGAGGAAATAACCATTGGGCATGGATAGCACTGGACACCCTGTATATATATCATTAGAAAAATAAAAACTGTTTTGCTCTAATTGTAATCTTATATTTAGAACTAACTTCTTATTTGTTTTATCTTCTAAGAAGAAAATCTAGTTTAAATGTAATTCACCTGTTCTAATGTCATTCCCTTGTCTACCAAAAAGACAGAGGAATGACAAATCATGTGATTTTACTTTCTGAGTATATTAGTTTTATTTGCATTTAAGCCTGACTTGATATTTAGTTTACTACACTACCTAGGCAGACATATATATTAAAAAAAATTTTACTTTTTTATGCTGAGAATAATTAAAGACAGGTGAATTACAGAGAATAAATACTTACCCAAAATTGTTCAGTTTTAAATATTTCTCTGTACAGAATGATAGCTAGAACATAATCAAACTCTTGAAATGGTAAATATGAACTTTAGTAAAAGTAATAATACTTTAATTATATTTTATTGTTATCTATGTACAGAAAGAGGTGTTCAATTTAAAGACAGGTGAATGATAAAAAAGCTAGGGGACAATTGTAAAAAATTAATTTAAAATATTGAATGGATTTTTTATTGCTGATTGCATTTTAAATTGTCTAATTTAATATAAAACATCGAATTAAAAGAAAACTAGAAAGTACAAGAATACAGAAGGTGTTCCAAAGTCGATACGAAGTACATTAAAAATAGCTTTTCTGGAAAAAAAAAATCGAGAATTGAGTGTAATTCTGCCTACCACAGGGGTGTAAACTGCATTTCGAAAACACTAATTTGCAATAAAATCCCTCATACAGTATACTATCTTGTGCTAAAAATAAAATTAATTGTCATGATTTTTATGTCATATTTTTAAAACTATACTAACTTGTAACCAAGGTTGTGGAGTCGAAATTGACAGCTATTTAGAGTACAGTTGGAATTGTTAATACCTACTCCAATTCCTAAATAAATCTATTTAAAAATAATTACATTTGGGAATATTAAATTTTTTAATAGTTTTTTTTAGAATAGTTTTTAGACAATAAATTAAAAAAAAAACGAAAAATATTTACCAATTAAAAACTGTTGACATAAAAAATTAATTGCTATATTGTCAGTATTGGAGTTGAATATTAGGAAACAAGAGGAGACGAAGTTGAATGTTTGAGGTACTGACTCCATAGCCTTGTTTGTAATATGTTTTTCTGTCTTTCCAAACTTCCAGCATTTGTAGAATGTATAGGAAATGATGCAAAACACCCTGATATTTATTTTTACAGCCCTGCTTGTAATATATTTTTCGGTCTTTCAGAACTTCTAGCATTTGTAAAATGTAGGAAATGGTGTAAAACACCCAGATATTTAATTGTATGGGTAAATGCATTTCCCAAAATGTAGGTATTTAAGTTTTTCTAGCAGATTTAACTACTTATTTACCCATACACAGCTTATTTATAACATATGATGGCTAAACTGAATAGTATGAGAGAGATTGAAATGAAAAAGCAAGAATTTAGCTATCTTAAAAAAGAAAGCATTTCAAGATGACTAGATGAATAATTTCTCAATCTAAAGCCATTCAATATAATTTTTAAAAAATGCCAGTACTGCAATACAAGTAAAAAACACAATAATTACTTTTAATCAAGCATGGATATTTTCTCTGTACAATTAATCTAACTGTAATTAACCATATTTCCAATCTCTTAAAGTATAAACTGCACCTGAAGCTTTTTCTCAACAGTGCTTTAAATAGAGAGATTAACATGTTCACCTCAATGTTGCCAATTTTGAAATCATGATCTTCCCTTAAACTTTTTCTCTTTATATTAAAATTTTCCTGTTTTTTCTCCGTAAAAATTATATCACCTAAAGATTTTTCTGAATGTTTGTATACAGTGTGTCCCAAAAAGATTGAAACATGCTTTAATTCTTTACCTGTTGGAGATAAGTGGGCAATGTAAATTGCAAAAATGTTGAAAGTAAGGTAGGAATTTGGTCAATCAGAAAATTTTATTTTTAATGCAACAAGATCATTAACAAAAACCCACATATCTGTATCTTTAAAATAAATTCTATTATGATAAAGGAAAAAATCTGACTTATGCCAATTTTCCGTACCATGTGAAACACAGAATACTATATTCAGAAGGCTCACTCCCATAGGACCCTATGGCAACATTTTCAACATGGGATGTCGCATAAACACTAGCGCTCATGAGTTGGACGAACTGAACTACGATGTAAACAAAGTAAGTCTGCCAGATTTGGCATGTTATTCTCGCTTGGCAATTTTTTTTTTTTTCAAAAGCGGGCAGGGAAAAAAATGTACTGGACTGTACTTTTATAATTTTTGAAACTATAGGAATGATCAGGATTTAAAAATACATTAATCTGCAACATGAATATATTCATTAGTTTAAGTAAATTTAAATAAACATAGTTATATATATTTAATTCAAATAATCATAAAATGGACTAAAAAATAGACGCATTGCATTGTCTCACTGTAAAGCATAATGCACAAAAAATTACAAGCTAACATACTCAAAAGACTGAAATATTATATAATATTTTCAGTCTAAAAGGTATACTAGCATGTTGATTGTTAAATTACTTGATCCTTAATTTGTTCCGGGTTACTGATATTAGATTTTTTTTTATAAATATAAAAATATTCTTATAGTAAATATCAAATTTACATAAATGCACTATCAAAGTTGTGGAACTCAATCATTAATTACCCGGGGGTGGGGTGAATTTTCCACCATAAGGCACTTAATAAAAATTTTACAAAAATATATACACATACAGTATCACATTCAACTTAATTAGCTCTAAGAAAAAGCTATCCAAATACTATCAATTATTATACATTTTATAAAAATATGTAAATATTTTTTAACTAATTATACCTCTTAGAATTTAGTCTAATCGGCAGTAATAACACAGCACTAATTTCGTATGATGAACACGTGTAGACTTATGAACATGTGTATATTTATAATGAACACATATAGGATAGTGATAACTAATATTATTTTAATTTTAATAAAAATAAATTACATACCCTGTAACGCAACCAGTTTTCTTTTGGCAATCCATTTCTTGAAATGATCTAGTCACTTAACAAATAATCCTTCTGCACATTACTCAAACCACGTTACAATGCATGCTACAGGGTTATAACATTGAAAATCGTCTTGGACCCAAACCAGACCGTCGCCAAGCTCTCAGACCAAAATACATCACCAAGAGCATGCCAACCCGCATTTTGGTCCATTTCTAATGGCCACTGCGAAATCAAGAGTGACAGGTCTGTATATTAGTCTGTGATGTGAAAAACTGTTTC
Organism: Amaurobius ferox; assembly: GCA_951213105.1. Classification (NCBI taxonomy): domain Eukaryota; kingdom Metazoa; phylum Arthropoda; class Arachnida; order Araneae; family Amaurobiidae; genus Amaurobius; species Amaurobius ferox. The sequence continues at coordinate 42,752,751 of OX578152.1, forward strand.
ATCAGTCAAAATAGGGATCATAAACAAATTGACGATGAAAATTGTTTAGATCAAAAATATGTTAATATGTGTCAAATTTTTTATCACAAATGCATCTAAATAAAGCATTTCACAGACAGAGATCATAAAGCAGTAGTACTCACTACATGGTTGGATATCCTATGTATTATCCAGTTTTATCTTTTTTGTGATATGTCACAAATTTACATGTCTAATTTGATGTAGGGTTCCCATTCACAATGTTCAATTTTCAATTAAATATAACTTGCTCAATTTTAAAGATACAGATATGCGGGTTGTTTTTAATGAACTTGTTGCATTAAAAATAAAAATTTTCATATTAACCAAATTTGTCTAAGGGGGTCATAAAAAAATTTTAAAAGTGTACCTTTTTGAAAATGAATGGGAGAGCTATTTCATTAACATAATCTTATTTCCCACCTTACTTTCAATGTTTTTGCAATTTACATTGCCCACTTATCTCGAACAGGTAAAAAATTAAAGCGTGTTTTAATCTTTTTGGGACACCCTGTATATTTCATATATAAACTCAATACAAAAGCATATAAATATTACTTAAAACCTTGCTTCACAAAATGTCCCTGTATTTTAAACATTTTTGTGAAAAATGTCCTTTTTCCCTTCATGAAATAAGATTGTCATTTGACAGGGAAATTTCCCTTCACCTAGCAACACTGTCTTCCTCCTGGAAATAAGCTGACTGCCACCTATTGATTGAATATTATTTGCATTTCAAAATAAGTAATTTTAAAAGCAATTTAAAATTTGATTTTAAAGTTGTGATATATTTCTAAGAAAAATTAGTGATACAGTATTGTTAGATGATATATTTTAATAATACCCATTTCTTGAGTGAGTATTTAAAAAATGGATAAATACCCATTTATATTTACCCTACCCACTGAGTATTTACCCAATGCACATAACTAGACTTGCTACACTCTACTTTGGTTTATGTGTATCTTTAAACATTTATTTATTCAATCAACCAGACTTAAATCAAGTGTGTCACATTAGAATATGTTGTTGCAACCAATGATAATGGCAACTGAATATCTAATACATGAATCTTTAGGTGGTTGTAAAAATGTATTGTTATTAAACGTCTTAGCTGAAGTTAAATTAAAATCATGCTTGTTTAAAATATCTTTATTTTATTTTAAATATAACATATACTTTTATTTTTAGGTCATAAATCAAGTTGTCTTATGGGATAAAATCATTAAGCGAAGTGAAAATGCTACTTTGAATTATAATAAAATCAACACAAAATACTACTTTTGGGATGATGGAAATGGATTAAGGTAAAAGATATTTTTTGATTAATTTTTTTTATTTTGTCTTTAATTATCAATTTAATAATAAACTAGTTTGCAATGTAAAATACAGTGCAAATCAAGATAAATAAGAGTATGTACATTTTGGAAGTCCAGTTTATTTCTAAAACGTGCATAGGCTTATTTATCCTAATTTGCGCTGTATTTTATGTTGAAAACCACTTTATTATTGATTGTGTGTAGTGTAAAGTCGTGATTTACTTAATTATCAATTTGTTGTTTGATGATTTTCAAACACTTGCATATACTATAGTTTTAATACTGGTATTTTATTCAAAATTTTAGCATGGTGAGATTTGGTCGCAATTATTTGAAAGCTGCATTACAGTATATTTTGGATATCATATCTTATTTTTACATACCATTTTAAAAATTTGGGATTTTTAATATTTTAATATTGGTCAAGGTTCGATTTAGGCAGTCTTTAATCAAATTTACTAAAAGAGTGACAAAGAAACTATGCCCATTTGCAGTAATTACGATACATCTCCCATCACAAATTTGTTTTGAGAATCCCTGTGCTAACACGTGCACACTTTCAAACAGATGCATGATGTCATAAAGCCATTGGATATAAGACACTTTTAAAGGTGCTATATACTAATATAGGCACATAGGCACTCTAGTTGTATGTATGACATCATACTGTAAAACCTCCAGTAAAAAACATGCTTTTACCAATAAGACAAATTTCAAATACATTTTTCTTTGTCATTTTCAAATTGGCAGCATCTACAAGATAGCAAAATCCTGCAATGTTTCGTAAACATATTTCCATTCTGTGCCATAGCAATTTTTATTTTTCTTAATGCATGTAACCAAAATTAAAATGTTATATAGATCAACTTTTTGTGATGGTTTTGTTGTTTTTTTTTGCCAAGAAATTATGCTTTTCTCAAAAAATTTTCCACATCTGGGGCCACTTCATTACACCATTCCATTCTCCCCTAAGTACTGATGAGTTGCTGCTCGGTGCTTTTTAAGTGACAGAAGCAAGAACTTGTTTTTGTTGAGTGTGTAAGAGTACAGAGCTGCCAACCATTCTGATTTTTCTGAACTTTTTTTTCTGTTCAGGATATCCAATTTTGAGTAAAAAATTATCCAGTTTTTCATATCCCTAAAGAAATAACAATAGCTTGCATGGCTAAAATTTTGTTCCCAATCATCAAAAGAGCATTTTGTATAGATTTCTAAAATTAATTTTTGCCGAAACATTATGAAAAAATATGATAGCAACCAGGGTAAGAAATTAGAAAAAAAACGTAGGGGCCAAATGGCTCTCAACATCAATTTTTTATGGGCCATTTGAAAATTTCAAAGGGCCAAAATAAAACAATTTAATGAAATAAAAAATATACACGATAAAACCACATAGGCCTAATCTAAATATTTTATTTGCTTGCCAAATATATATATTTAAAAAAAAAGACACTAAAGTGTAAATTAAAAATTTTAAATTGACTTACCGTTTAATTCCCATTTTTAGTAAGTAGCCACTGGCCGGTAGGTCAATGACGTTTAATGGCCAGTTGTTGACAGCTGCAAAATGTTCGATGTTTTTTTCAACTTGCTTAATATTATGCAAAATTGTGTTTAAGTATGTTATTTAATAATTTAGGAATTTGCTAGTATTACCTATTTATTTATAGATTTATTATACAGTAAACATAAGTCACTATTAGGTCTATTATCAAGAAAACTCCCCTTAGCGGATCTACTTTTATACAATCTGTTATTTGGATGTTGATGCAAAGGAGGAGGATTTTAAAAATTGAGGGAAATTTAAGAAATTGGCAAGATACACATTTTTTTATTATTATTTGATAAGAAAACAAGGCAAATTCACAGAAATATTTAAAAATTTTAATGAGTAATATTGTTAACATGCATTGATTATTGCTAACATCTCATTTTTAACATTTAATAGATTTTCAAAATTTATTTTAAGTGTTTTTTCTAAAACTAATTATTTTCTATAAGTTAGTGTCCCTATCCCCATCTTTTCCATTTCTTAAAAGTTTTCAAATTTAAATTTTTTATTTATCCCATTTTTGAATATTTTAAATATTTATATTCAGTATTTTTTTTTAATCTTGTTTTAAATCTTACCAATGACTTTTATTATAAGTCTTTTCAGGTGTTTTATAATATTTGTTTTCCAATAGATTATAAAAAAATTAATTTATCATGAAGCATTCAAATATTTTTCAAAGCAATTTTAAATTCAATCAATTAATTTAAGCAATTTCAAGTTTTCTCATCTTGATCGTTTTATTTTTTACTTTTCCAAGCTGACGAAGCATTTACTATTATTTATGCCTCCCTATTATTTTTAAAAAGTCCGGCCACTAATTTTTCTTTAATTTAGAAGGTTTTACCAATGATTTTCAGTGATTTTTAATAAATTTATAATCTTGTTTTAATTTTTTGATCATTTACTGTGTAAATTTTCCATCATCGCGATCGCGATATTTCGGTCTCTTTTCCCGTTATATTATCGGACGTTATGAACGCTTTATTTTAAAATTTCCCCAATATATGTATTTCATGACAAGGGAATTCTTTATCCTCTTAAGGAAATTTGATCTTTTTAATATTTCGACGTTTTCAAATTTAAGAACTGTCGTCTTGTATCGCTAGAAACATGATGTTTTATTACAATACTCGAATTTTCCGGTCAACAGGGGGGGGGGGCATGAACGACTCTTGACCGCGGATAAGTTGAAAATGGAACCAATTTAACTTTGAATTTATAATTATTGTTAACAGTTAGCACTTCTAAAAACACAACTATGCAAACATTTTAGGAATCCAGGTATTTTTATTTTTATGCATCATCGATGAGAGATTAAAAAGGGTATAATCTATAAAAGGAAGTCTACAATTTCTCTGAACAAAAAACTGTAGGGCATCGAGACTTTAAAAATTGTGAAATTCTGGCGATCTAGCTTTAAAATTAATACGAAGTATGTTCAGGCTAGTATCCTTCAAACGCGCTATTTTAGTCGATGCTAGACACATTCATAATTTCCATATGGTCGTTTATGGACCATGAAAGTGTAGATTAAAGTAGAATAATACTATATAACATTGCAGTGTCAGCAATTCCGCTCAGAAAAGAATTCCCCCTTCACGAAGGTTGATGTTCTTTATTCGCGCTGGACGCCCAGATTTTAGTTCGCTTGCGCCGGTTCCGAGCCTCAGCGAATTCCCGAAACTCTTTCTTATAGATTACTTCTTTTAATTTTTTATTATGAAAAACATGCTATAATGAATATTTAACCAATAAATAAATTCACATGCCTAAAATTGACAGGGCGAGTTTCACGCAGCATGTTTTATTTTAGCGAGTGATTTCAATTCCGTTTGTGTGCATCCCTTTTAAATTTGAAGTAGGTGTAAAAATGATGAAAGACCTATCAGTACCAAAGATCAAAATTAGTCCTCGAAGCAGAGTAGTTACTTCTTCGTACAGCGTGTAAAAAGGGGGGGGGGTGTCTAGGTCAATGCATAGACGCTACGCCACGGCATGTCGCAAAACACATCGCTGATTAAGAGGAAGGGTAAGATAGAAATGTTGCAAATGCAATAAATTATGATCTCCTCACAACTACGGAAGAGCCATAGCAATATCGTAGTGATTGTTGAGAGATTTTTATTACTCCACAGGTGGCATTGTTTAAGGACAAGGATTATTCTTTAAGCTATCAGAGTTTGGCCGGCAGTCAGGATTTTGTTAATCGTCAGTTTTTTAAGTTTAATCGCCATCTGGCGAGTAGGAATATTAAGCTTGTCTTATATTATTGTATTAATTTTAAATTTATTTATTGTTTTATACAAGAAAAAAAAGGGGGGTTTTATTTTTCCTCGGTTATTTTTGGGAAATTATAGTGGTTTAATTCTAGTCGTGATTTGGCCCCCGATTCCGAAATTGTGGTCGCAAACGATAAAAATTTGGTCGCATTTCGCGCATGGCCCCCGCTAATTTCTTACCCTGATAGCAACTATAAAATGCCATCTAAGACCTTCTGAGTGACTCTTAAAATATTTAACCTCACCAGTCAACAGCATTTTTTTTGTGTGTGTGTGTGTGTGCGTGTGTTCCCTGCTTCACGTTTGCTATATTAACATTAGTTACATGTTGCTTTTAAAAGTTATTTTAGTTTTAATTCATAAGTTACTTAACTGCAAAAATCCGCCAAACACCTTTTGAGTTACTGTGAATGTCTACTCTAACAGTTGTACAGACAAAAAATATTTAATTCATGTTCTAGGGTATCCAAAGCATGTAAATCCATAGAAAATATGAATTCAAATATTTGACCCCATTATATTGCTTTTCTATAAAAGTAAAAAAAAAATGTATTTGGTTTTTGTGTGTGTGTGCGTGTAACTTTGTTATGACTGTTTAATATGCCATTTTATTTTTTCCAGTATTGATCTTGTTTATATTTGCAGAGCAAACAAGAATGTTACTTTATATCTATCCTGGAACATAATCCCTAATGCTGGAAGTTTACCAAACATCAACGGTAATGGGTATCATGCCTTTTCATTCCCAGAAGAATACACTACGTCTAAACTCTGATCTTATTCAATCTAAGTAATTTGCATAAAAAGTATTAGGTGTGAATTCCACCAAGGAACTGACAAACTTAAATATACTTTGCTATTTATATATGAATTGGTTTTAAGAATTGGCATTGTAGTATTGAGTGTATGAATTTGTAATATACTTAAATTTTCTTAATTGTTTCATTAAATGTACTTTTTATGAATTTGTTTTTCCTTTCGTCGTTAATGTATCAAGTTGTATGTATTTTGCACAGTGAAGTATGTATAAAATACTACATTACAAATGCATGTGTTTTCTATTTAGTGTTATATTTTCTAACAAACATTAATGAAGATTTTCATACTTCGTCAAATCTAAATATCTAAATCTTTTTTTCTTTCTTCTTTTGTAAATACAGACATATTCTATTATTCTATTTTGCAAAATTTCTGTTTTACTATATATTTCCATGTATAAACTGAAAATTTTTGGAATTTTTTTCACTAAAGTAGGCAGTCAGCTTATATACGAATTAAAGGTAACTTTAAATATTAGCACACAAAAAAAATTGATAACACAGACAGGGTTTGTGTGCACTCTGGAAATCGGGAAAACAGGAAATTTACAGAGAATTGAAAGTGGACTAAAATGTCAGGGAAATTACAGGGAAAATCAATTTTTTGTTCAAAGTTCTGGAAAAATCGGGGAATTTTCAAATTGCCGACCTGCTTAAAAATATGCCGGTTACTACGGATTCTCCATAGTTTCTACGAGAAAGTTCCTCATACTGCGGATTATGGAATTTGCATAGTTTCTTATGGAAAGTTGTCCTCTATGAAGGCCAATGTAAATTTATGGCCGTCTGAACTGTAATGTCAACAAAATCAACATAACAATGGAAATTTGCGGCCGCATGGGCATTGATGCCAATCAAATTAATGTGACAATGGGATTTGCAGCTGTGTGCATTTTGATGCCAATCAAATTAACATGATAATAGGGATTTACGACCGCATGTGTGAATGAAATTCATGTGACAATGATGATTTACTGCTGCGTGGAATGTAAAAGATTTTATTTTTTTGGAAGTAATAAATGTATCTTAAATTTTGCATAAATCGCTGAACAGTTAATTTTATAATTCTTTGTGCATAAACAGTGCAATTGTGAAATTCAGTTTATGTTCTCTTGAATTGATGAGAGTCAATTAGTATCTTTTTCCATCTATCTCCATCTTCTAAATATTGCATATTAGATTGACTAAACTAGTTTGTTTTTAGATCCTGATTAAATATTAAGGTTAATTTTTTAATTATTTTCGCATAAACAGCACGATTATGCAATTCATTTTATGTCCCCGTGAATCGCCGTGAGTCCATTAGTATCTTTTCCATCCATCCCCATCTTCTAAATGTTGCATATTAGACTAACTAAACTAGCTGTTTTTCATATTATTAAGGGATGATTTTTTAATTACTTTTGCATATGTTCACGTAAATGGCCAATAGTCTAGTTTCTTTTCCCATCCATCATCTAAGTGTTGCATATTAGATTGACTAGGCTAGCTTATTTTTATATTCTGGTTACTTATTAAGATTAATTTTTTATTTTGTATAATACATATTTTCCACAAATTGGTATTAAAATAATGATTTAGGAAAATAAAAAAAAACATTTTGGCAAGAATATATTAAAATAACTATATTCACATCTATAAATACATTTCTATATTTTATTTTTTATTAAAGATTAATATTTGTTGTTATCATTACTGAAAATTTGTGCATTATCAAACAGAAATGTTTGCTTTCAATATAAAGTTTTTTTAACTAATAAAAACTTATATAGTTTATTTATATATATATTTATAAGTTTATATATATATATAAATATTAATGGATAATTGTATATATGTTCAAATAATTTTATGATATGCAATTTTGTTTTATGTGAGCATATATATTTCATTTCTTAACCTTACTACTGAAAAAGTCTTAAAACTACTGATATTTTCTTTTTTCACTACTGAAATCCTCATCAGCTTAGTGGCATCACTATAATAATTGAAGCTGTTAAGTTTCGTGATCTTTGAGTCATAAACTAAACTCTTTTATACATGATTATGCAAACTTTTGTCTAATATTGCCATAGAAAATATGAAATTTCACTCTGAAAAGTTTACACTCGAATTTCTGAAAATTTTATCTAGTTCTAAATTTTTTGAATTAGCTAGATTACACGGATATAAAGTTTTGTGAAAATCCGTGAGTATTTATGGCAGCTATCGTGTACACTAGCAATCGAAAACAGATGGACATTGCTCTAAAATAGTCAAAATGTGTTCAGCAGGTCCTAAAACATGTATTGGCATCAAAATCTTGAAATAGAAAATATTCATGAAAACAGTACGTTCTCTATTCTATTGTATGAGAAAGTAAGAATATGGAGACATTTCGCTAGTGAATTGAGGTGTGGGGGAGGGGGGGGGTCTACAGAAAAAACACCTATTGATAATCATGTACTAACAGTCGATCATGCAATTAAAGATCTTGGATAAAGAAACTCATAACCAAACGGGAAATAAAGCCCAGCATTTAAACATATCAGGATTCGTGCGCACTCTGTAGTTTTTCCGTAGTTTCTACTGAAAATTTCCTCATACTGCGGATTACTGGATTTGCATAATTTTCTATGGAAAATTGTCTTCTATGAAGGTCAGTGTAAATTTACAGCCACATGAGCATTAATGCCAATCAAATTAACATAACAACTGAGATTTATGGCCGTGTGTATAGTAATACCAATCAAATCACCAGGACAATGATGATTTACCACTGCGTGGAATGTAAAATAATAAATGTGCTTTTTAAAAGGGTTAATAAAATGTTGGGGGGGGGGGAAAGAAAGAGAAAGGAACATTATGACTTTATGATATACTAAAAGCATTTCTAAATGATTCCAAATATTCTAAATTCCTGAATGTTCTTACTGAAAGTTCTTACTACCTAAATGTCATCTGAAAATAAATCTGAAAGTGCTTCTAAAATACACTGAAATTTGTAAAGTTCATCTAACCTAAATCTGAAAACATTCTAATAATAAACTGAAAGTCTTAAATAAACTGAATTCTTAAATAAACAGAAAGTGGACCTATTGACCAGTTTCCCTACGTGTACAAATATGTACTCTACATGTAATTAAATGGAACTTTCCTAAAAATATAAAAAACATGCATTAAAGTAAAAGAGAGAGAGAACACAGAATTTAGATTTTCAAAATCTAACGTTTATTAAAATTTTAAACTTCATTTTTAAAATAATTTTCAAAATATTTTACATCTCATTAACTAAAATCAAACATCTTAAATAATAAAAATAAATGGAATGGCCGGTCGTATAGTGGTAAAAAAAAAACGTTAGAATATTAAATTTTAAAGTTAACAATATTAAACTTATTCAACTATTTATCTAAACTAGAATTTTAGATAAAAAAAACATAAGTTAGCCAAAAGGGAATTTAGAACAAAATTTAAAAAGATAACCACAGGATTCGCAACTTAAAATATATAAGTGAAAGGGGTCTTAGTCATGCCAATTTAATTTAACTTTAAATACTGCAAAAGAATAAAATTAATGAAAAGATATCACCCATAAACGGGAAAACGCTGAACGGCAGTAATAAAGTCCCGAGGACGAAATTGATGTCAGTCATCATCAGCTTGGGTGCAGTCCCTTCCTGCTCCAGAGGAGGCCAAACGGAGAAGTACCTCCCGTAGGGCATCGGTACATCAAGTGAGTCCAACCATTCAAGTGGAATATGGTGTTCCAAAACTCCGCGAAAAGAACACTCCCAAGGCCTGATCTGCACAAAAACGGGCAGCTCCTTCACATCATAAAATTCTCAGCCGAGAGTAGCAGAGCGCCAGTGGACATCGCTCGGAACAAAAGAACAGACAGCTCCATCATCAAAACCGTGAAGTAAACAATTGGAGGTCCGGTCCTAAGACTCGGAAAATTTAAACTACTCAGTTCACTATGAAAGAACAAATCTGACCTCCGGAAGTAAACAACTATTCCAAAGGCGCCGACGATACTTCAGTAGACATCAATCACTTCGCTCGCAACGTCATTTCAAGTAAAAAAAACACTCTGATATCAGGATTCCACACACATTTACAGGCAGGCCGGGAAATAAGGCGTTCGTTCCTCAGAACGCATTTCGCTCGGCTCGCGCCGAGGCGCTGAAAACAACAACTCTATAAGACTACATTTTAGTTCCAATCAAAAGAGCAAAAGAGCAAAGAGCAAAGAGATCGAAAAAGTGCGCGATTTTCTTATATACTGCGAAACATCGCTGCCACAGACTGTCAACAAAATTATCGATGAACGATAAAATAATTAATGACAGACGATTTTAATTTTACGATCAACCAATTAAAAACTCGAAATTTTAAAGAAGAGAAATGGAATTTTAGAGCAGACGAAAATTAAAAAGAAATGAAGTGAAACGATTTGGAAAATACGAATTCGGCAATAATTTAAATATGGACGATTCTGAAATATTTAAAAAGCTGTAAATAGAATAAAACTGTAAAATTGCGATGAATTAACCAATTTTTAACAGAGAGCAATAAATTTGGAATCAAATTAAAAGGAATAAAAAGGGCAATAAATGGAATCACAAATTAGCCAATTTAAATAAATTTAAATTGCTAAAACCTAAAAAGAACGAACTTTCGCCGTTTTTAACACAAAACCTATGGAATACAATATATTTGAACAGAAGAATATCAAAACCTAAACAATTCGAAAATGGATAACTAAAAGAGAATGGCTATGTAAATAAGACCCCTGAACACATTTAAACTAAAAACAAAATACCTAAAATTGTTAAATATCCAAAAGTATAACCCAACAACTCCTTCGAACGTCCCAAAAAAATTTTTCATTTGAAAAATGAAAAATTTTAGCTAACACATGACAAAATTTCGCGAAACGAAGGAGAAAAAAAAAATCTAAATCTCAACTACAGCTGTAACATGAGCCATAAAAATCACATAAAAATCAAATTCCTTATAAATAAATCAATAATCACTTCACTAAACACTTTCATAATAACACTTATCATATTTCTCAACATTTCGTCTAAACTCTTAAACATACATATAGATTCAATATTAAATACTTCAACTTCATTGTAACTCTATATTATGAAAATTCATCAATTCATTTTTAAATGCTCCAACAAATACGTCATCAAAGAGAAGAAACAGAAAAATAATAAACAGATCTCCATATCATTAGCTGTCATGAATAAACATAAATTTTAACGAAAACTTTGGACCAGCCAAAGAATTCCAATAATCTAAACAATAAATTTTGAAAAGGTACCTTCAACATAACAACCAATAAATACAATCATCAAATTCATCACCATCTCCTCCTCTACAAAGAAAACAAATATTCGAAGCATAATTTTCAATTTAAATAATAATATCAAAGTTGGCTCAAGTTACAAACAAAAAAATTTGTGGAATATTTACCCCCAAAATAACAAACTCAATTCCCTAACAATTTGGAACTGAACTCAAATTTAACCGACTTGCTTACAAATTATACTATAAACTGATTACTTGGCAAATTAGGTCGTTTAAACGACAAATATACACAAAAATGACCTTATGCATCATTTTACACTAACATCAATAAACGCGATTCTACTAATTATTGTGCAACATCTTGCACTCTCAACAACAATAAACTCAAATATCATAACTGCAACTCTGGAAATCTCAAAAAATTCTCATAAAAATCAAAAAAAATTAAGACAAGGGGCCGAGGGTTGTGAGTCCTCTCAAAGGTTGTGAATCTTTTTTGAACCCAAAAAAATAGCACAAAAATATCTATCAAGTATAAGTAGTACATTTAAATTCACTAACAGCCAAGTGTATCCATTACTTTCAACAAAATATCAAAGAAAAAATCAAGTTACAAATCCCCATTTAATTTTAAAGCCAAACAGAACTCAAATTGCATTGCACAATTTTAAATATTCCACTTAAAAAAAATTTAATTCTCCTATAAATAAAATAAATTTTCCACTTTAACAACCAAAAATTTTAAAGACAGTATTAAAAACATCAGATTCAAAATTAAGAACAAACACACTGATTTTATCACCACTCTATTTGAGTGTGAAAACCAAACAAATGATCAATGTGAAGAACAAGATAACTCAAGATGACATTTATGTCACACTCATATTGGAGTGTAAAAAACACCTGCATTACCCAATTTTTCAATTAATCACCAGTATTTCATCATCTACATTCACATATCAGTGAGCATTTAAATCTCAATTCCGAATCAGAACATAAAAAATTCTAAGTCGAAAAACTACTTCTTTAATTCTATACAATTTAACTTAATAAAAAAAAATATTCTCATATTAAATTTACTCAATTAATTTTTCTCTATTTTATCAAAACAATTTTAAGTGTTGCTGGGAGCGTGGGTTACAAGAACAACAAAATAAAAAAAATTTGTTAATGAGATGGGATTAGAACAAAAAATGTAAATACTATAAAGTGCGTTCTTCAAATACTTATAATCTCTTAAATTTATGAATTAAATGCAATTTCACACTACTTCAAATAATAAAATTCAAATCAAATTAATTTACATTAAGGAATGCTTAAATAAAAATTCTAAATGAAAAAGTCAAATTCAAAAGTTTCCTCAAAAAATTCTAAATGAAAATATTTAAATTAATCCTAAAATTTCAATTTTAATCAAAATAAAGTAAATTACTCTAATTTAGTTTAAGAACATTCTAAAATATCCAGCCTTAGTTTAAAATCTTATCAAAATCTCAATAGTAATTACTTTTAGAATAAACAAGTATGGAATCAGTTTACGGAAATTTCATTTTTAAGAACACAAATTATTAAGAACATATATTACAGTTAGCATGAATAAGCCCCTAGACTGGTCAAACGGCGCCAATTGTTGGGGGGGGGGGGGGGGAAAAAGAGAAAGGAACATTATGACTTTATGATATACTAAAAGCATTTCTAAATGATTCCAAATATTCTAAATTCCTGAATGTTCTTACTGAAAGTTCTTACTACCTAAATGTCATCTGAAAATAAATCTGAAAGTGCTTCTAAAATACACTGAAATTTGTAAAGTTCATCTAACCTAAATCTGAAAACATTCTAATAATAAACTGAAAGTCTTAAATAAACTGAATTCTTAAATAAACAGAAAGTGGACCTATTGACCAGTTTCCCTACGTGTACAAATATGTACTCTACATGTAATTAAATGGAACTTTCCTAAAAATATAAAAAACATGCATTAAAGTAAAAGAGAGAGAGAACACAGAATTTAGGTTTTCAAAATCTAACGTTTATTAAAATTTTAAACTTCATTTTTAAAATAATTTTCAAAATATTTTACATCTCATTAACTAAAATCAAACATCTTAAATAATAAAAATAAATGGAATGGCCGGTCGTATAGTGGTAAAAAAAAAACGTTAGAATATTAAATTTTAAAGTTAACAATATTAAACTTATTCAACTATTTATCTAAACTAGAATTTTAGATAAAAAAAACATAAGTTAGCCAAAAGGGAATTTAGAACAAAATTTAAAAAGATAACCACAGGATTCGCAACTTAAAATATATAAGTGAAAGGGGTCTTAGTCATGCCAATTTAATTTAACTTTAAATACTGCAAAAGAATAAAATTAATGAAAAGATATCACCCATAAACGGGAAAACGCTGAACGGCAGTAATAAAGTCCCGAGGACGAAATTGATGTCAGTCATCATCAGCTTGGGTGCAGTCCCTTCCTGCTCCAGAGGAGGCCAAACGGAGAAGTACCTCCCGTAGGGCATCGGTACATCAAGTGAGTCCAACCATTCAAGTGGAATATGGTGTTCCAAAACTCCGCGAAAAGAACACTCCCAAGGCCTGATCTGCACAAAAACGGGCAGCTCCTTCACATCATAAAATTCTCAGCCGAGAGTAGCAGAGCGCCAGTGGACATCGCTCGGAACAAAAGAACAGACAGCTCCATCATCAAAACCGTGAAGTAAACAATTGGAGGTCCGGTCCTAAGACTCGGAAAATTTAAACTACTCAGTTCACTATGAAAGAACAAATCTGACCTCCGGAAGTAAACAACTATTCCAAAGGCGCCGACGATACTTCAGTAGACATCAATCACTTCGCTCGCAACGTCATTTCAAGTAAAAAAAACACTCTGATATCAGGATTCCACACACATTTACAGGCAGGCCGGGAAATAAGGCGTTCGTTCCTCAGAACACATTTCGCTCGGCTCGCGCCGAGGCGCTGAAAACAACAACTCTATAAGACTACATTTTAGTTCCAATCAAAAGAGCAAAAGAGCAAAGAGATCGAAAAAGTGCGCGATTTTCTTATATACTGCGAAACATCGCTGCCACAGACTGTCAACAAAATTATCGATGAACGATAAAATAATTAATGACAGACGATTTTAATTTTACGATCAACCAATTAAAAACTCGAAATTTTAAAGAAGAGAAATGGAATTTTAGAGCAGACGAAAATTAAAAAGAAATGAAGTGAAACGATTTGGAAAATACGAATTCGGCAATAATTTAAATATGGACGATTCTGAAATATTTAAAAAGCTGTAAATAGAATAAAACTGTAAAATTGCGATGAATTAACCAATTTTTAACAGAGAGCAATAAATTTGGAATCAAATTAAAAGGAATAAAAAGGGCAATAAATGGAATCACAAATTAGCCAATTTAAATAAATTTAAATTGGCTAATTTAAATTTATGTATAGTAATACCAATCAAATCACCAGGACAATGATGATTTACCACTGCGTGGAATGTAAAATAATAAATGTGCTTTTTAAAAGTTAAATTTTGCATAAATCGCTAAATGGTTAATTTTATAATTATTTGCACATAAACAGTATTGCGCAGTTCTGTTTATGTTGTCGTGAATCGCTGAGAGTCGATTAGTATCTTTTTCCATCTTTTCAATATTGCATATTAGATTGACTAAACTAGCTTATTTTTATATTCTGATTAATTATTAAGGTTCGTTTTTTAATTATTTTCGCATAAACAGCGTGATTATGCAATTCACTTTATGTTCCCATGAATCGCCGAGTGGCCATTAGTATCTTTTCCATCTATCTCCATCTTCTAAATAATATTAAATTGATGAAACTAGCTTTTTTTTCATATTTTGGCTATTAAGGGTTGATTTTTTAATTATTTTTGCAGATGTTCACGTGAATTGCCGAGAGCCCATTAATATATTTTCCCATCCCTCTTCTAAATGTTGCATATTAGATTGACTAGACTAGTTTTTTCTTATATTCTGGTTACTTATTAAGGTTACATATTTTACTTTTTTGAAAAGTGGTTATGAAAATTTTGAAGGGATATTTTCCAAAAAGTGGTATTAAAATAATGATTTAGGCAAATAAAAAAAGCAACCATTTTGGCAAGGATGTATTCACATCTGTAAATATATTGCTATATTTTATTTTTTATTGAAAGATTAATATTTGTAATTATCATTAAGGAAAACTTGTGCTTTACCAAATGGAAATGCTTGTTTTCAATATAAAATAATATATATGTATATATATATACAGTCGAGCCTGCATATAGTGAAGTCGTACAGGACATTGAACATTATTCATTATATCCGATATTTGTAATAAACTGTAACTTCTTTTTGAACAGTTGAATTTTCAACGCATTTGCATAATTCTTTTAAAGTGCACTTAAATTAACATGGCAGTCGATGTTACGGGGTTCGAAGAACTCACACAAATTTTGAAGACTGTCCACGGTAGATTTTGATGTCACTAATTGTCTATTTACTTCAATTTCAATGTCTTCCTCTTCAGAATCATCAGAAGTATTTTGTAACATTGCTGCAATAATGTCATCATCTGTTTCTTGTGCTTCAATTTATATGTTGCAATCGCTAGCAACATAATCAGCAAAAGTAACATCCTCACCCAAAATTCCTTTTTCCTCTAAATTTTTCCATAGGGAACTTTCTTCAGGATCAGGCTCAGAAATGAAATCTGAGTCCCCAAGTCTTAAAAATCCTGCATGTTTCCAGCAGTTTTCGATGGTTGTCGGTTGAACCAAATGCCAGGCATCATTTAAAAATTGGCAAGCAATTTTAATGTCTGCAAGAAAAAGCAGATCAGTTTCTAGATTCAAAAGAACACGTCGAATAATCTGAGATTTGTAATGCACTTTCATACATTTCATTATACCCATATCTATAAAGGCTGCAGTTTTGATGTAACATTCTGTGGAAAGCGACACATTGTAATGTGTTTTAGATTGATATTCGTAGTATGAGCAGAGCAGTTATCAAGCAAAAGCAAAATGTGTCTACCCTTTTTTGGTCTTTCGACATCAAACCCTTTCAGCCATTCTTCAAAAATTACGGAAATAATCCAGGCTTTTTTATTGTCCGGTATATTATGAGTAGATTTTGCAATTCTTGAAATATCATGGGTTTTTTAATTTTCCTATAACTAAAATCTTCCTTTTTTCTGACCTGGCATATTGCAGCAAAGAAGCACCTTTAGCCTGACTTTGGAATATTTTCTTCCTTTACAAAGCTCTCCTTTCAATGCAAATGATTTTTCAAGCAAAAGTTAGTAAAAAAGACCAGTTTCGTCAGCATAAAAACATCTGATGGTTTAAACTTTGACTACTTTTCAACAAGTCATGTACAATTGTATTGTCGACCTGTGTACTTTCTCCACTCACTATTTTAAAAACAATCCCATGTCAATTCTTAAACTGCTGTAGCCATCCATTCCCTGGAAGAAAATCCGGCTTTCCTAAAATCTGTGCAAAATGAATGGCTTTTTCTTTTAGAATGGGTCCATTAATTGGCACATTTTTGCTTCGCACAGTCGTAAACCATTCAAATAAAGTACTCGCGATATCTTCATACATCGATCCACGAAATCGTTTCCTGTCAGAAACAGTCAAGCTTTGATGATACATTTTTAACAATTGAATTTTATCTTTTAAGATTGTAGACAAAGGATTTGCAGAGATTCCAAATTTTTTCGCTACCCTGCATTTTTTCATCGACCTTCATCTACTAATTTTATTGCTTCTATTTTAGTTTCAAGAGGCAAACACTTTCTCTTTTCACCAGACATTATAAAAACTCTTACTATTCTGCACCTTATGATAAGACAAAATCACAACTGTCACCCTATATCCAACTTGCAACTCATTTGACCCTAGTAACCAATAAACAAGTATAACGTCTTCCCCTATGTTTCTCAGAAATTTTTCTCCCTTCTCATTTTTTGTTGTCCACAATTGGGGAAAAAGGGGGTTTGGGGTTCCTTGCCAGAACTAAAACTTCGCAGTATCCGATATTCACACTCCAATACTTCGCTATACGCGATCTTTTTAACAATGTTTAATATTGCAGTTCCAAGCGGACAAAAAAAAATTCGTAATAACCAATACTTCGCTGTATCAGAGCTTGCAATAAGTGGACTCGACTGTATATATATATTTATGCATAGTTATATATATACTTAAATAATTTTATATATATGCATTTTTGTATTATGTGCGTATATATGTTACTGTAAAAGACCGAAATTGGAGAATGTCGACTTTCACCGGTGAATGTCAAAACATACTAAATACATCGGTGAAAGACCGGATATTTGATTATATTCTTGTGCATTCGGACCATCACTGGTGTATATCGACAAGCACAGATATGCTCTGGTGGAGGCTCCCTCCAAATCCTTTGTTCTGCTGCGATTAAAGTTATGTGACATGTATTTGTTATACTCTGGAACATTACTGTTTGTCAGTCTTATGCAAGGTTTGATGGTGCGCGCAACGTTTTCGGAAAATTTTATTTTTTTTATCCGATACCCTAATTTATATTGAATGGATACTGCAGTGAATCGTGATCTTTTTTTTTTAAAGTTAAATGCATTAATTGCGAGTAAACGAGAAAACAATTGTTTTTATTTTTCTCAAGAAAAGTACTCTAAAATACTTTCTGAAGTGATTTCTGCTAAAACTAAGTGCAGCACACCTTTGGATTACAGACGATTAAGACGTTTTGATGTTTTAAAAATTAATGATGAAGAGAAGTTAATTGTACCATTAAAACCAGGAGAAAAGAATATACAGTATTATGTTACCAATGATGAATTGTTCAGTATACTATTTGAAACTCACACCAGAATAGGCCACGGAGGAAGAACACGTATGCTTAAAGATTTGCAAGTTAAATACAAAAATATTACATATGAAGTTGTAATGTATTTAAATTTATGTACACAATGTCAAATGAAGCATAGTGCACCTAAGAATGGTATTGTTGTGAAACCAATGGTCAGTTCTGAGTTAAACTCAAGATGTCAAGTTGATCTGATAGACCTGCAGTCACACAGGGATGGTGGGATGGTGAATATAAGTTCATAATGGTGTGTAAAGATCATTTAACTAAGTTTGTCCAGCTACGACCATTGAAAACTAAGACAGCTGAAGAAGTAGCGTATCACCTTCAAATATTTTTAACATTTGGTGCTCCAGCTATATTGCATTCAGATAATGGTAGGGAATTCAGTAATCAAGTCATATCCGAACTACGCGCTATGTGGAAAGATGTTAAGATAGTTCATGGAAAGCCTCGTCATAGTCAAACACAAGGCTCAGTTGAAAGGGCTAATCAGGATATACAGAATATGTTAACTGCATGGATGAACGATAACGATACAAATAAATGGTCAGATGGTTTGCCCTTTGTTCAGTTTGCAAGAACACTTCATACCACGAAGGAATACGCCAAAGTCTTTATGAAGCCATGTTTGGCATTAAACCAAAAAGAGGCATAGCATCGTCTTTTTTGCCTGGCGAACAAATTGCAAATATTGAAACCGAAGAAAAACTCAAAGAAATTGCTAATACTTTTAAAACCGAAGAACAGCTTGAAGAAACTGTTAATACTTTTGAAGAAAATTTGTGCAATGGCCATACCGAAAACCATATTCCAAAGAGAAATATTGAAGAGGACCTGCAACCTACTACGTCTTCATATCAAGCCCTGACTGAACAACACGAGTTTATTTCTATAAAAAGATCGGCCGCGAAAAAGAATCTCCTACTTCAAGCAACGAAAATGTTACGAACCTCAAAAAAAAATTTCCTCCTGATGTCGACCGTGGTCATACAGATGGCCGAAATGTGTTGGCAGTTGTTGGAATAGAAGACTCTGACTTTTATAAACTAGCAAATAAAAATGGTACCCTCAAGCAGCTTTATACCCGTAATCAGTTCGTAATTTGTAAGAAAAGTTACTTTCCATAGATGAGATTTCTTCTCAAGAAATGTCGCTGAGAGAAGCAGCTGCAGCTCATTCGAGAAGTGGAGGACAAGGCTATACATGCTGTCATTGCAAAAGGAAGTGTTCGACAACTAAATGCAGTTGTAAAAGCAAGGGACTCTTGTGCAATTCAGAGTGTCATAAAAGTTTAAGTTGTTGCAATAAATAAGATTTCAGTCACATAATTAAGTAAGTTTTTTATTGCTATTATTTACTTTTCTCATTTAGAATGTACTGTTTGTTTTAAGTTCAACAGTTTATTTACATGTGCTGTTACTTAAGCTTTCTCCTATTTTGACATATACGGTATAAATGCAAAGTTCTTTATTGACTAAACTTAAAACTAAAATCTTAATGCTTAACATTTATCCAAGTACAACTGCTATCATTATTAAGAAGGCAAGTGATATCGTGCATCCCTTCTTCTCTTGCTAGGATCTAAACCTACATGTCCAAAAAAACAAATCCCAGGCTGCCCTTTAAATCTACCACGGCATTTAAATTCTCCGGGGTTAGTCCCGCAGTTAAAACTCCTACAGAGTGACGAACCCCTCTCCTCACCGTGATTGGTCACTCCTCTCAGCAAGCGAGGCAAAAAAGTTACATCACCCTTGTGACGTTTTTTTGTGCCTGAAACACGGAGAAGAAAATGCAAACCTCTGACATATTCAACATTCACCATTAGTGCATGGTGAATGTCGACATTTACCGGTGTAAGTGAGAAATAAGAATATTTGGCAAATATTTTGGACATACACCTAGCGACTATGTGAATGTTGACATTCACCGGTGAAAATCGACATTCTCCAAATTTCGGTCTTTCACGGTAACATATATATTTCATTTCTTAACCTGACAATGCAAAAAGTCTTAAAACTTCTGACTTATTAACTTAAACTTTCTTCACAAATGAAATCTTTATCAGCTGAGTGGCATCACTATAATGATTGAAGCTGTTATGTTTCATGATCATTGAGTCATAAATAATCCCTTTTATGCGTGATTATGCAAACTCTTGTCTCATGCTGCTATAGAAAATATCAAATTCTACTCTAAAAAGTTTTCACTCAAATTTCAAAAAATCCTAATTCTAGATTTTTCAATAGCTAAGCTGGATATAAAGTTTTGTAGAAATCCATCAGTATTTACAGCAGCTATCATATATACTAGCAATCGACAACAGATGGACATATTACTCTAAAATAGTCAAAATGTGTTCAGCAAATCCTAAAACATGTGTTGTCATTAAAATATTGAAATAGAAAATATTTGTGTAAATAATACTTTCTCTATTCTCTACAGTATGAGAAAGTAAAAATATGGAGACATTTTAGCAGTGATTTGGGGTGTGTTGGGGGGACAGAAAATATACCTATTGATAATCATGTACAAACAGTCGATCATGCAATTAAAGGTCTTGAACAAAGAAACTTCATAACCAAACAGGAAATAATGCCCATCTACCTACAGGATAAAAGAAAAAATGCTTTCCCACAAACCAAAATTAATGAAACAACAAACATTAGTTCAGATGTTTGAACAAAATGATAAAATATAAATTTTCTTTTTTTTTTATTTCTTGTATATTTTTTCTTAAAATTTCTTTTGTTCCATTTTTTTTTTGTATCAAATATTATTTTTTAAACAGTTAACTTTTTGTCATTATTTTTAATAAACATAATGTTTCATAGTGTATTTATTTGATATTAAATTTGAATTTTATTCAAATTCTATAATCCAAAAAATTCTAAAATCCAAAATTGGCAGTCCAAATTTTTGAGGTTGTACTGTACATGCAGATAAAATTATATACAAATATATAAAAAATTTCGAGTTATTTTGAATGTTTCTTTCTCACTCATGTATTCATGGTAAATATCAGTTAAATCAAGTTATTGAAATTATTTTTTGAAATTGGTATTAAAATAGTAGCACACAGTACGTGGAATTTTGATGAAGACAACAGGGAAAACTTTGTGAATTTTATTTTGAAAAATGGGCATGAACTGTGATATCATCATTTAATAAGAAATTATTCAAATCCCATTTTAGAGTTTGAAAAATGCATAATTGCACATCCGATGTGCATCGAAATTCATATTTATTCCCCAAAATTTTACCAGTACGTAAAAATACGAATTACGATTTTTTGTGTTAAATTGCACATTTTTTTTTTTCATGTTTTAATTTTTTGTACTAGGAGACTCTGCTCGCTAACCCCCATAACTCACTTCAAAAGGACTTTCGTGCCGCCTGCGTAGCAGACAGCATACGTAAATGGGTACCATTTTTATTAACTAACAATCACCAGAGCTAGAACTCGCTTCGCTAACTCTCCCAATCTGGACGGTGCATACGACTGCCATGCTCACTGACACTCAGAATCTCAAGGCTCTTCCCTCCATTGTTTGTCACTCATTAACCCTGTAATTTGATCTGCGAGTTGGGATGCTTGGCTTCCTAATCATTGATGCTCACAGAACCCCGGGGCTCTGCCCTCCATTGGCTGCAGCTCATTCACCCCCTGTAACTTGATTTGCGAGTCAAGAGGCTTCGCTTCATTAGCATTTTTGTGTTGCTTGCTACGCAGGCATAATGCATCCGTTGGGGACTGTCCCTTGTTAACTTACATTTACCAATCCTAAAGCTTGCTTAGCAAGCTTTTTCAATTTGGATGGTGCATACGATCGCCTATGTGTCCCATGCTTACTAGGTGCTCGCAAGCATGATGTCCTCATGGGAGCATAGTCTCATTAGTTGACTCTCACCAACTCTCTTAACTTCACGAGCAATGTTACTCCTGGGGAAATTTAGTTTGTTAAACTTTCCCTGTGTGTAACAGAGTATAAGCAGAGTAAAATAAATACAGAGTCTATTTAGTTGAAAACAAAATCACTGTTTTATTCAAAAAATGACAGAGTCTTGCCTAGTTGAACAGGCTGGCTGCTATATTAAGCATGCAGCTAATAACATATACAGGATGTCCCAAAAAGATTGAAACACGCTTTAATTATTTACCTATTGGCGATAAGTGGGCAATGTAAATTGCAAAAATGTTGAAAGTAAGATAGGAAATAAGACTACATTAATGAAATAGTCCTCCCATTAATATTCAAAAAGTTACACTTTTTAAATTTTTATAGGACCCCCTTAGACAAGTTTGGTCAATCAGAATATTTTTATTTTTAATGCAACAAGATCATTAAAAAACCTCTTATCTGTATCTTTAAAATTGAGTGAGTTATATTTAATTTAAAATTGAACATTGTGAATGGGGACCCTATATCAAATTAGAAATGTAAATTTATAAACATATAAAAAAGAAAAAACTGGATGATAATACATAAGATATCCAATTGCGTAGTAAGTACCACTGCTTTATATGATCTCTGTCTGTGTAATGCTTTATTTAGATGCATTTGTGATAAAAAATTTTGACACATATTAACATATTTTTGATCTAAACAATTTCCATCATCAATTTGTTTATGATCCCTATTTTCACTGATGAACAGCCTTTCATATGGTATGGAAAAGTGGCATAAGTCAGATTTTTTCCTTTATCATGATTCAAATGATTTTAAAGATACAGATATGTGGATTTTTTTTAATGATCTTGTTGCATTAAAAATAAAAAATTTCTGATTGACAAAATTTGTCTAAGGGGTTCGTATAAAAATTTAAAAAGTGTAACTTTTTTAAAATTAATGGGAAGACTATTTCATTAACATAGTCTTATTTCCTACCTTACTTTCAACATTTTTGCAATTTACATTGCCCACTTATCTCCAACAGGTAAAGAATTAAAGAATGTTTCAATTTTTTGGGGACACCCGTATACAGGCTTTGAAATGGAGAAAGTGGCTAGGAAGTTCAGTTTTGGAAACACCAGTAAACATTGCTTCACTCTGTATGTTGTTCGACTTCCACCCATTCAAAGATCACATACTGGAATCCGAGTAAACTTGACACATTTGTAGATGACTAGAATGATACATGAACGATTAAAACTGTAAAGCACCGGGTAAAAAGTTCAATCATAATTAGCACCATCACTAATGTCGAGGAAATACTTATTACCATTGTATATACCTCCTTTTTTAATTAAGACATACATCTTTACCCATAATAATTTAACAAGTTATCTCTAACTATAACTGACTCTAGTACATCGGCAAAAAGATAGACTATATCATCATGACCAATGTGGATCATCAACATCTCAATAATGAGTTCATTCGTAATAACGATACTAATGCATTACATGCATAGAAAAACCGGAATACTAGAAGTATCCTACTCCTATGCCTCCAACTGCTGTACTGATATTTCCAAATCGAACTTCATATATATGCCAGAATCGATACCTTCCAGAATGATTTCTAAGGTCCGTCCCTATATATGCAAATGAGTTTATGTACACGTCAGATATTCAAATTTGCATGAAGACTTCTACTCAAAGAATGCGGTGAGTCACTCCCGAGAGAGCGAGGCAAGTCAAAAGTAAATTGGTGTTTTTGAACATCGCTCAGGAGAATAATGAATCACGATTGTTTGTTTACGTTCTTCCAACAGTTACTAAGCTCAACCCCCAAATCACTTCATGAGTTGTGAGGTTTCGTCTTCTACTTCCTGGCATTCGTTGAGCCTGCATCGTGAATCCTTTCTTGCCGCTTGCTATTAAGAATGATAGCTTACTCTATTAGGAAGAAACGGAAAAATTTCATAACTGTAGATTTTGCCATCCCTTATTAACTGACACTCGCTAGCTCTAGTGCCCCTCGCTGCACGAGTCATTTTAATTCAGACAATGCACACATCGCCTACATGCCCCCTACTCTCACGGACTCTACCCTCCATTAACTGCCACTCATAGTTTCATAATACATGTTACTCTTTCAGTATAGCGATATTTACAACAATAAAACATTTAATAGTTGTGCAATATAACAATGACATCCTGATGTTGATGGCAACAATGGTTGCAAAATGCTCCGTTTGTCAAAATAAACGATAAATCATATGATTGTCAACATTTTACATTTTCCAAAGTGCACTACTAACATTGTAGTCATGTTTAGAAATAAATACCTATACTTTTAAAGTTTTTAATACTTCAATAACTCAGACCTCGCCCATTTTGTAACGTTTATCAGAAACCAATTAGAAAGTAACTAGCAATCACCTTGACCAATTAAATCTTCCCCCGTAGAGAAAGAAATTTTTCACTTCTGAAGTGCATAAAAAATTAAATAACTCATTAACCAAATTGAAATTTAAAAAAAGGGGCTCCATCCTGCAAAAATTCAACTATGTAGGTACATATCAACAAAATTTGGAGGTCTTCGTATTGCTAGTCTATCCAGGACACGAACTTGCAGCTCAAAAACCCTTCCTTTGACTTTGACATTAAATATTTCCTAAACTAAACTTTAAATCGAAAAACAGTTTATATCAGTGTATTCCTCTAATATTTCTCTACAAATATACAAACTTTCATATTTTTATATGCTATAGATATTGCGGTACATCACAGAGTAACTTCAGAAACTCTAAATTTGCCAAACAGCGTCAGCTACTTGTTTTTAACACTATAACGACGGATATATTGAACTACCTAGAATGAAGGGCAGCAGTTAATTTGAATTATTATAAAACCTAGAATAATTTTCTTTTGTGTTTTCAAAGACTTTAAGAAAAGTCATAAAATTTCAATGTGCTAGAATTAGCTGTTTTGGAGGAATAGTTTCTCAAAATAGTTATGAAGTTGAAATGACCACTTCTGTCGTTCTAGTGTTAATATAGATATATATGTAATTTTTCATTTTTTGCCTGGCCAGTAGCCAGTCTCTAATATTTGTTAGATATGACTCTTGCATGATTTAGCTTAGTTTTTAATTCGACTTATATATAAGTCGACTTATATATAAGTCGAATTAAAAACTAAGTTTTTGATTTTGGTCAAATATTTTACAGAATTGCATGCTCAGCTTATATTTGGAAAAGATAGCAAAATTAAAATACTCAAAAACTTCAAAATTTAAAATTTTTGATAAACAAAGTTGCAGATTTTCAGTTCAAATTTAATGATAATTAATGAATTCCCTTACCATAAATAATTTCAAAGATGAAAAATTTTTTTTAGTAATTCTCACAGTATTTTTTTTTACTCTTTACATTTCATTCCACATGAAATCAACAAATATTTCTGAAATTTGTAATTGGATGCTTTTTGTTTTTATTTACTTTTTACAGGTAATGGTACAACACATATGTTAACTCCAGAAAAAAATATGATGAATTGTATCTGCAATTCATTCTGTAATAGAAATTCAGAATTTCCAAAATTTACTTTTTCAAGGGTAAAATTAGATGACTGTTAACTCTATAACTACCAGAGATAACTAAACAAACTTTTTCTCTTGAAAGTAGACATTTTGAGCTTTCAAAAAAGATACTTTAGTTTTTATTTTATTTTTTATTGCCCAGGCCGTCCAGCCCACCCAAAGGGTGTAGAGCAAGCAGTTACAACAGACGGCTGGGAAACACATTGAAATAACAATATAACATAGAAATAATAACAACAATAAAGATAGCAAGTAAAACAGACAACTAAATTGTACAAATCATCCAGTCGAACTGGGAAAACATTCTTCACGAACAACATGTCCAACACATTTAGTTTATACAAAGAGCAGAATAACATTTAAATAAAACAAATAATTAATAAATTTTGAAATGTAAGACTATTTGAGCCAAGCAACAATGAAGCACAATAAAAAAAAAAACAATATATAAATAAATAACAATAATAAAAAATTAACTACGACTCAGATATCCAACCAGCGATAGTTATACACTCCTTAGTTCTAGAAATAGAGTTGACATTTTCAATGATTCTAGAAAACCAAGCACCCTTATTTTCATCATTGAGCTTAGACAAATGATAATTAAGACTATGTATACATTGAAAAGCATAGTGGCAACATTACCAACCTGAAGACTAGAGCAATACAAAGAGATTTTAATGTTTTGCTTATGTAAACACTTTATAAATGGACCATGGTCCATAATAAAATAAGAAATTTATTATATTGTTGATCAGTATTAACTTTCGGTAAATAATCTTTAACCCTAACTAGGACAGAATCAGAATTTAAAGAAACTTCCAAAAGTTGCTGCCATTCATTAATAATTTGTGTATTACAAAATTTAGAAAGCAAAGAGTAAGGATAAGGAATAACTAATTATTCCCCACCAGAGGCAGCCATCTTGGCAAAATGATCTGCGGTCTTATTGGTTGTAAAATTCATAACCAAGACAATCTTTTCTTTTTCTTCAAAATACAAACTTCTTGTGTAACATCTTTAGAGTAAATCTATAGAAGCAATACCTAAAATTGAAAATAATGCAATATTAGAGAAAGATCTATATCCATTAGATATTTTCTTTAGAAAAATACTTTATAATGAAACTAACGATTTTAATCCTTCATCAAATTTGCAGCCCAGACCCTTGCACCAAAGATAATAATCTTTTCTAGCACTGTTTTATACCAAATTTTCAAAAGACTCTTGTTCACACCCCAGTTTGCTCCATAAGATTTCCCAAAACCGATACCAAATTTAAAACACTTTTCTTTTAAATAGAAGATATATGGTTTCCAAGACAATTTACTGTCTATTATAATTCCTAAATATTTCGATGTTTAGTAATTTTGAGTGATTTATCGTTCAATTTAAAAATAATGTTCCATTTTAATGACTTCACCTTGCCAAAAACAATTGAGCTGCATTTTTCAGAAGAAATATTTAATTTTAGATCATTAAGAGAAATTGAAATTTTTGCCAATAATATATTAGTGTTAACTTTAAGATACCTATGTGTTTCACCAAACGTTACTACTTCTAAATCATCAGCGTAAGCTTGTAAATAATGAATGGAGTTATTAAGTAAAAGAACATTATCAAAATATATAATCAAAAAAATGGGGGCAATAACTGATCCCTGCAGGGAGCCTTTAGAAATAATTTCAGATATACAAATATTGTCCTCTAGAAAAGTAATCAAGCAGTTAACCAAATACGAAAATATAAAATATGAAATGGAAAAAAAAAATTTAATTTAATCATAATATCAGAAAGAAAAATCCAACTCATATTATCAAAAGCTCCTTTAATGTCTATAGTGGTAAGTGAAATGTGATTATTCAAATTAAAATTCTTAATAACCTCAATGAGAGTGAAAGAAACATCTTCACAGCTCATAAGTTCACTAACACCATACTGATTTTCTTGCAAAATCGCAGTGGACTAATCTATTTACAAACTTTTCTCAAATGTTTTCCCTTAATGACGGGAGTAAATAAATCGACCTGTATGCAGAAACTGTGCCTGGATCCCCTTCCTGGGTTTCAGCAAAAAAAATAACCTTTGCGTTTCACAATCCTTGAGGGAAATAACTAAATTTAAAACAATACCCAATAAATTTAATAAAACATGAGGATACATATTAAATAAACTTTTCTATATATTATTATCTATTAGGCCAAAACCTGGGGCTTTACCCTTTTTAAATTATTAGAAACTGAATTCAACTCTTCTATTTTAACCTCCTCTTACTTGATTTAAATAATGATAATTGAAATGACTAAACTCCTGATCAGTGCAAAAACAATGATTAATTAAACGCTGAATTTTGTCCTTATAGGAAATTTAAATTATAGTTAAACTGTATATTTATACAATGCCTTTTAGCTTGGTATTGCCTTTTAGCTATGGTACTTTCTTAAAATAAACTTAAAGAAAGTACCATAATCCTCTGTACATTTAGTACAAAAGTCCTTCCAAGAGTCAGATTTATCTTTAATAACTAACTTCTTATATTTAGTTCTATTCAACTTAAATTTAATCTTTGCCATATTTATATCAGAAATAGAAGCAGAGTTCTTTATTAAAGAATCGACTCTCCTAGAGAGTGCCTTAACAAAATTTCTGAAAGAAGCTAGCTCTTTCGTCCACCAAGAAAAGACAATTTTTCCTAATTTTCTTTTTTCTGAAGTTTTTAAAAGCAGTCTCTAACCTTATCAATGAAAATGTCAACAAACAAATCTAGCTTTGCAGTACTATTAACATTATCTAATAAATCTTCAATATAACCAATAACAGATCTAAACTTATAAAGAAATTTACTAATGCCTAAAGCAGTCTTGAAATAAAAATTATTAACAATTTCTGTATCCTGATCAAGTTCCAGATAAACAAATTTATGGACGCTTTAGGAATCTATGTCTAAAATTTTGCAAGAGGTAATAGAATCATATACATTATAACTAATAATCGTTAAATCAGGATTACTTTTACCTGAGTGAGAAACAAAAGATGAACCACAGTCCGTATTATTAATAACCATCAAATTATTGTAGAGACAAAAATCAATAACTTTATAACTTCGTTGGTCTATAAATGAGTAACCCCATGCCTCGGCTCTTGTATTAAAATCCCTCCAAGATTAAAAAATGAGAAGTGAAAAAATCACCATTATCAAATTCCTAAAACCAATATCGCCATTCGGAGGAAAATAAACTGAAGAAAGAATTACAACCACATTTCCAAAAAGAAGCTCAACAAAGATCAAAGAAAGAGTATTAAATTTATAATGAAAAGTTAATAACAAGTTACAAATAATAATAGTGGCCTTATTGGAACCAAAACAAAATTGCTGAAATTCTAAAGAGGATAAAGAACCTGATTCCTAGAAACATACAGTTCTTATATACAAATAAAATCAAGATTAAGGGCAATAGCCATTTGAATAGCTAAATTATGCACCAACAAAGATTGATTACAGTTAATTTGAAACCCTCTTAATCTCATTAAACAAAAATTAAAAATTCAAGAACCGAAGCTTGTGGCTTAACAAGTAAAATAAAAAAAATACAATAAAATATACATTTTAAAATTATAAAATAAATTATTTACAAATACAGTTAGCAATCAAACCTTTTAAGTATCAGTCTGCAATTTCCTAATGAGACCAATGGCCTCTTCACAAACAGAACATTTCTTCTTATCTAAAGCAGCATGATTAAAGTCATAATTCACTCCATTTTTATTAGCACTTATACAATTAATACATTAATACAATTACATTCAGAATTACATTAACTAGTTCTACCACATTTTCCACAGAAAGCGATCATAAGAAAAAGACAAATGACCATAATCCTGACAATTAAAGCATGTTTTAAGTGCTATATATATTTTTTTTTACCGAAAAGAAATTGAAGTTATGAAACATTTTTCTCTTTTTTAAAATAAAAGCAGCAATAGAAAAAGGAATCTTAATTACACCCATTAAAGTTAAAGAAATTCTTAATTACCTTAATCTCTTCCAGCTTAATATTTTTATCATTTAGCATCACTAATATTTTAAATCATCCTCCTGAATGTTACTAGGGACATTAAAAATTATCAGAGCTTGTTTCCTAGTAAGAGCCACCAGTTTAACCACTGAAAATTTTATTACAATGTTTGATTCCATAAACTTAAGAATAATAGAGTCAGCTGAACCTTTACAAGGGATCCGTTAGGTAATGGAACAACAGATTTCAAAAACACATCTTTACTACAAGTGGAGGAAGAGAGATCTTTTCTAAGTTTCTTATAACCTTTATTCCAATCCAAACCCTTAAGAACAGTAGCATATGAAGACAGGAGCAGATTTACCCACGTTAACATGTTTTGTAGGAGACTTCTTATTGGGAGACAGCAGTGTAGTAGACCTGACATACCTCTCAGTTTACAGGTTCAATTCCACACCACTGGGTGCCGCTCTAGGACGACTCAGCTCAGCTGAGGCCCTGCAAGAGCACAAGTGGGAACAAAGACCAATAGTAAAATAAGGATGAGACACAATGCCAAGACCAGAAGAACTGGAAGGAACAGAAACAGTTTTACCAGAATTTACAGAATTTAAAGCTTTAACCTGTTGTAAAGCATTATTCATAGCCTCATTAAACATATTAGAATTAAAAACACCCTTAATAGAATTCTTAACCAAAGATGGAATCTTCTCCTGATTTCCTCTCTAAATTCATTAAAATGAGTAATATCAGGTTGTGCTTCGACTTTCCAATTCATAAACAATACAGTACTCTCTAAGTTGAAGCTTCTTTTGACATAACATTTATTATTTTTACTCAGTTTTCTATATCTATGAAAAATAATTCTCAATCTACTAGAACTCCATCTATAACCTTTATGAAACCACCTTAATTGTTCAAAATCCATATAAGAGCCTTCTTCTGAACATTCCTTGGGCATAACCAGTATCTTGACATCCTCTACACCAGCTTCAACCTCTATTCCAATCAAAGTCCTTGACAAAGAGTCCATGCTTGTTATACTTTTAGCCAAAATTGTATTTTTTAACTGAATCCCAAAATTTTCACATACAGGGGTTTTATTAGAGGGAAAATCTTAAGAACTATTCTTATCATCCATTTAGAAACTATCAAAACAAAAACAAATCTTTCCTTTAAGTTAGCAAAATCCACTTTCAAATGTACCATTTATTCAATAATCGCTAGAGAGCACACACATTTCTAATGTGTAACTTATAATCAAAAGTAAATAAACAGTCCATTATAGATGCCATTAGAAAAGAAATAAAACAACTCTATACTACTTAATAACAACATTGACAATGTATTTCATATTGTTGAAAAGTTCAATTACCTAAACATTTATGCACAAACAATTACATTTTTTCATACCTCCATAAAGAGGATATTTTTGCATGTAATATTAACATATGTTTAACAGTATTAAATAGCAAAATTCATATAATTGCAACAAATTAAAAAAAAAAAGAAATTGACAAAGATCTCAGAGTTCAAATAGGAAATTATTCTCACAAAATAATTAATTCTCAAAATAACAGAACACTATTAAAACTACTTTCATCTGTAATTAAAAAAGTAATTGATAAAAATCTACCACCATAATGAAACAAATTATGTATAAATAAGTATATAAATAAATTTTACATATAATCTGATATTTTCTAAAAGATCACATAACATACTTCTAAATATACGCGTCAAATTCTAAATAACTCAAAAAAATTATTTAAGTTATTTTTAAGTTAAAAATAAACATTACAAATCTTACATATAATTGCCAGCAACAAATTTAATAAAATATGATATGTTTCAAAAATTAGTCCTCAAATAAAAAGTTACATCAGATTTTAAGTTCAAAGTGATAAACTGTCTTTAACACATAATTATAAAAATGGTTAACATAAGATTGGATTACTAGACAACAAATAAAAAATGCAAAACATGGCAGGAAGAATATGCAGGAGCAAATTGGGATGATTTTAGGTCACCATTTACAATGCCATTTTTTACTTCCATCTCAATATCTGTCCAATGGAAGAACAAATGCATGGAAAGCATATTTTGCTTTAAGTTGACTGTATTTTGCTTGACTTAAGTTGTCTGTATCTTTTAATTCAATTGAGTTAAAATGAACTCAAATTCAGTGAATATAAATATGTAAAATCACCTATAGCTTTTCTTAGTGTTTGCTATTAAGTTTCTATCTTGCATTATTTAATGACAATGATTTAATATTTTCATGTCTATTTTTGTCAAAGTAGCAAAAAGTTTTTGATAAAAAAAAAAAACTCTTTCAATTTAACAAATGTAAATAAATCTTGAAAATATACAAAAACCTTGAACTAAAAAACATAGTGGGTGGGCACCAAGCTATATTTGTCTAATTGTTATCCATCAGTTGGATTTAAACATTTTTGGTGTTTATTCTCAGCTATGACATGCCCATGCAGCACATCTCATCCATGTCACTTTACCACATTGTGGGTAATAGAGTTGGAAGTAACTGAGCAAAAATAATGGCATTACCTGTAACAATTACTTGTCATATAATGGAAATCCTTCTTGTTACTTTATCCAAGTATTCAATATTTTTTTAATTCACAAATGGTTAACTTTTGTTTTCCACATTTTATCTTAATTTCAATTCATTTTTCAAAGAGAATAAATGTGATAATTGTACTATTTATTAAAATTTATAATTTTGTTAGCTTATAAAGATTGATTAAAATATCCAAATATGAGAAAACCAAATTCTAAAATTTTTAAAACTGAATATTTCACTTTCAGTTTTTCTTGACAGCAGTAATTATGTGCATCCCAAATCTTAAAAAAATTCTTTTTTAAGTAATTCAATTCATTAGTTAACAATTCATATTCATGCTTAATTCATTAGTTAACAATTCATATTCATGTTGTTTAAGTCTATTTCTATCATAACCAATATCAGAATTTTAAAAAAATACTTATTTTATCAGCTTTCCTTCTCAAGTTATTTTAATTTATTTTTACAAAAATACTTAAAATTTATTTTTAAAGCTGACAAAAAGTCTGTCATGCCGATGAATTAGAAGTATCATTTGTCTGATCTGTGTTAATATATGTTATTTTAATTTTTGCCTTTTACACCCATAGTTTAATTCAAGCTTTTTTACTTTCCTTATATACATAATGTACAAGTAAAGTATTGTGACACGGTCGAAAATTCGAATTCCAGTTTTCGACGGGAGAGCACGTCTTAAGCATCCCTGATCACGAATGAAACATTTTTGAAGTGATGTCTGTATGTGTGTGAAAGTGTGTGTGTGTGAAAGTATGTGTGTCAGTGAGTCAGTGGAAACGATATCTTACGAATGGAGCGATTCAAATGAAATTTGATACAAAAATCACAATCCCTGAATACTGGAATCCTATTGTTTTAAAACACAATCGAATGTTCAGAACTCCCCTAAATTTTCGAGTGAAATTTTGAAAAAATCATCAAAAAATCAAAACCCTTAATAAAGTTACACAAATAGACAATTTCTTATGTAATTTTTCCTTAGAAAACGATTGACATAAGCTTTAGAATGCTAGCATGAGCCGTTCTCGAGATATTGCACATTTTTCAAATAAATTTATCAAAAAATCCCATAAATTAAAAAAATATATTAACTATTAAGAAACACGCTCACTTTTCATATGTAATATCATATGATAAATTTGGTGACATCATTATCGTGGATCTAACTTGTTCCATTCACGAGAAAAGATACTTTGAGTAATATTTTGTATTTGAACATCAATAGTCATTTATCCGCTGTAAGAATGAGTTATTTCTCTGTCCATAACGCTTGGCGAGATTTTGGCGACGAATTTAGCAGAATGTCGCCAACTTGGTGACATTTTTAAATGTGTGTGTGTGTGTGTGTGTGTGTGTGTGTTGCCAAATTAACGAAAATCTCGCCAAATGGATAAAAATGATGCTAACTCAATGAAAATGACGACTAATCTACTATAAAAATAACAGAGTATCTACTATAAGAATAACATTATTTTTAACTGTAAAAGTAGTAAATTCATTGCATTATATAAGGAAAGTCATGTGCTGCCCACATCAGATTTTTTTTTTTTACACTGACTATACTACTATCAATGTTCTGGGAAATAAAACTTTGGGTAAAAATTCGAGTTTTAAGCATGAAAACATTTTAAAAATAGAAAGACAAATAAAAATTGGCAATTATTAAAAGTCTTTAATTAAAATCTCCAGGCATTATTATGCACTTCATCATTGGCAGAGTGAAAATAAGTAGAAAGCATGAGCTTAAATACACAGGCCACAACTGCGAGATAAAATTTGCATGTAAATCATTTTACATTTTGAATATGATACATTTAAAAAATATAATTTAATTGCAACTGTTGTTGTGTTCACGCAGAATACGATCACGTTAAACATGTGGGTCTGTAAGTCCTTACGAGAGATCACGTTAAACATGTGGGTTCGTAAGTCCTTCGGAGAGGTTGGTGGTAGGGGAAGGAGGGTACAGCCCCTGTGGATACTTCCCTCACTGGGTTTCGGTCTAAATTGGGTGACTCTTCCCAGCTGTCCAAACAGTTACCTTACACCTTTCTGGTAGGTCGGACGGTCTGGGTCTCTGCAACAACAAGATGCCTAAAATCTTAAAAAAGAGCCAATTATAGTTAAGGGAAAATATTCTTTTTCTCTACATAATTATTTATTTATTTTGATTTTGTAGGCACAAAATTTTTTATTATATACAGATATTGTGTAAATTTCCAACTGAATTATATGATATAAAAGTAACAAAAAATATGTGAAATTTATTTTTAGGTATTTTTACCAATGTTAAAAATATCAACAAATTTCTCTTTAAATCATTTCTGAGTAAAAATACTGTATAGAATACAATGAAATGTCTGAGGGATACATTTCCATATGCACTTTATATAGTAAAAAATCTGATGTGAGCAGCAGATGACTTTCCTTATATAATGCAATAAATTTACTTCTTTCGCAGTGAAAGAATGATATATAAGATCCTTGGGGCAGGGTTGTTTATGTTGAATTGTACATTTGGCGCTCTTCCGGATGATAGCATGTAATATTTTTACATACCTAATTAACTATGCAGCTTTAAATTAACAATTACTAATATTAATAGCATCCTCAATAAGCAATATAGTCTATTAAAATATTTCAATAATTAATTTATCAATTAGGCATTTCATTAACTTGGCGTTATTTTTGCAATTTTAATGATACTTTCATTAATCTGCGGCGAAACATCGCTAGATTATTTGCCAAGTTCACCAAGTATTACAGATATGCCCATCATATAATGGAATTAAAAATTTGTAAAACATTACCTCACATTTGTCATCATTTTTATTAATTTGGCGACATCTTTATCAATTTGGGACAACAATTAAAAAGTTGCCAAGTTGGCAACATCCAGCCTAAGTTTTGCCAAGCGTTATGGATGGACAGAGAAATTGGTTACTCTTAAACTCGATTCTTATGGTCTTTCCAAGAAATTGAGTTTTCATCAATTAGTCATCATTTTCATTGGTTTAGCATTATTTTTATCAATCAGGTGACATATTCGTCAATTTGGCAACATCTCCAGAATTTCGCCAGGCATTATGGATGGAGAAATAGGTTATTCTTATAGTAGGTAAATGACTATTGGCATCCAAATACAAAACTATCACCTAAAGTATCTTCTCTTGTGAATGGAACTAAATAGATTCATGAGAATAACAAATTTATCAAATATTACATATGGAAAGTGAACATATTTTTACACAATAGTTAATATTTTTTTATTTTGTGATTTTTTGATAAATTTATTTGAAAAATGTGCAATACCTCGAGAACGGTTTATGCTAGCATTCTAATTTTTATGTCAATAATTTTCTAATGAAAAATTACATAAGAAATAATTATTTGCGTAACTTTATTTTAGATTTTAATTTTTTGATGATTTTTCAAAATATTGTTCGAAAATAGAGATCTTCTGAACATTCAATTGCATTTAAAAACAATAGGTTTCCAAGATTCATAGATAGTAATTTTTGTACCAAATTCCATCTGAATCATTCCATGGATTTGTTCATTTATAGAGTTCATATCAGCATGGCGGCATAGTGACAATTTCACCAAATCATAATCGATCAGTGCCAACAGTGCAAACATGGGCAACAAATTTGTTACCTGAAACACGATATGCAGTTTGATTGCAAATCAACCAGAAGCCATGTTGTACATGTTGCCTGATGCCAAACTGAAGCTTTGAGTTGTGAAAATGTTTCTCAGATATAAAAATCGATAGTTTGTTCATTACAAAAGTTTTAATTTCAAACCAATGAAAAAAATGTTTTAAAAGCTAAATGGATACCCATACAGAAATTTATCTTTTAATATAATTTTCATCATATTATTTCCATTTCATTTTCAAGCTACAACTAAATATATATTGAAGGGCCCCCGAAAATTTTGTAAAAAGTCTTTCTTTTTATACAGATTTTCAAATATAGACAAAATCCTGTTGTTGTTGTTGAGACCCAGACAGTCCGACCTACCAGAAAGGTGTAAGGTAACTGTTGGACGGCTGGGAAGTGCCACCCAATTTAGACCGGAACCCAGTGGGGGAGGCATCCACATAGACTGTACCCTCCTTCCCCTACCACCAACCTCTCGGAAGGACTTATGGACCCACATGTTTAACGTGATCGTACTCCGCATGAAATTTTGAACAGAATTTTTCCAGTTTCTCTGGTCACTATGTGTTTTTAAGGTCTGTCTTCTTTCAGGGGAAAGATTCTGAATAGATTTCCTTCTTCTGAGGACATTAATACCAAAAATGTTGGCTGACATATGAATGGGGGGAGCCATTTTGTTCTTTTTGCGGTTTCATGAGCTTTCAAAATATATATTAAATGAAGTATTGGATATTAAAAATTATATTGTTTGTGGAAGATAAGGCCAATATATAAATTGGTCTAACTGTGCTGAGATTGTTGAAATTAAGATTTAAATTGTGTGGCCATCATAGGATGGGTTAATACCGCAACTAGATGCTAGAACATAGATTTTAATACATAGTCACTGAAAGTGATGGGTTTCATGTAATTTTAATTAGAGATTTGCATACTAAAACACAGGCAAAATGGGGTGCATTTTCAAATATTAAAAAAAAAAATTGCCACCGCTGCTGACAACTTCTTAAATTTTCTACAAAGCTAGAGCCAGATTTATGGCATCAAATAATTTGCAATTTTGCATGATGGTTTAGTTTAGAATATTGTGCTATATGTAGTCTCCTATTTTGGTTTCAATTGGATTAAAATTTGTATTCTTTATAAAATTTTGAAATGAAAATTTATTTTTTGCAGTTTTTTTTCTTCATTTATCTTTATCTAACTGTTATTGAAAATGTTGTTTCAAGGGAATTAATAACTTAATAATTTAGCTTTCATTATTGAAAATGCCATTGCCATTTCAAAAGAAATATTATTTAAATGATTGTAACAATCAAAAAGCTAGCTATAGCTGCCACTGATGCTGACAAAATCCTTTCATAATTTACTGACAAGATTAGCACCTGACCTATAGCATCAAATAATTTGCAATTTTGCATGATGATTTAGAATACTGTGCCATATGTCACCTTCTATTTTGGTTACAATCTGATTAAAATTTCTATTATACAATTTTAGAGATTTATTTTTTTTTTATAATTTATTATTCAGAGTTCTAATACTGAAGCTATCGTTGAGACTTTATCGTTGACAATTATTATTGTTACATTTTAAAAATCTTATTATAAATGCATAATTGAAAGTTACATATTTACACATTAAGGGAGGGGTGAAAGAACATGCAAAGTGAGATCTGGCAACTAATGAGAATCAGTGAACAAGGGGCTAAGCACAAACAACGATATTGCATCTGCATAACAGGTGATATGAAGAAGCTCATAAAGCGAGATTCGGCATTTAGTAGCAATTAGTGAGTAGCAGCAAACAGGGGGAGGAGTCTTCAAGCTCTGGTATTGCCGAGTTCTATCGAACAAAGAAGACAAGAGTACTTATGTGCACCCACTGGTTTGAAAGATTATGTGAAGTGAGTGCCAGGAAATATAGAATGGATTTTAAAAGGGTATATTATAAATTATTTGTGCTTCTCAAGCTAAAAAGTAGTCTTTAAATCTGAGCTCTAGTATAATTGGAAGCCGAGATATGATCAAATTAGTGAAGAAAACAGAATAGCTTGATAAGACACACTATGAATTCAACAAACAGTTTCATACAGAAAAGCTAGAATACATATTGAAAATTAAGTTTAAAAAACATTTTAAGACTGAAATCTGAAAATATAAGCTGCAAAGTACTTCATTATCTGATCACAATTCTCAAATAAAAAATTTTAAATGTAATGCCTCATAAGTTTGTCCGATTCTATTTTTCACAAAATGCTTATAATAATGAATTTTTTTTATTATACATTTAAAATATTAAAATATATTTAAAATTTAGAGAAAATTAAAATTTTGCATTTTAAACTAGTTTCTGTTACAACATGTCTCATTCAGTGATCACTGTTATTTATGTTCAATAATTTCAATTTTTAAGCACACAATTTTTAAACTAATTTGAAATTTTAAAAAAATCTCAAAGTGTACCATCCCAGGAGTTCATTTAACCCTGTATTGAATTTTGCAGCTATTTGATGCTTCAATTCTCCACTATAGGTGATACAGACAGATAACTTTTATTATGCAAGACCCACAAGTAAATGTAGCAGCCTTGTTGATTAGCTTGATCACATATTTCAACTTGTGCATGTGACAAAGGTATATCAGTACAAACTTGTCACAAGCAATTCTTTATTCCATAATGTCTTAAAGACCTATGACAATGCATGGGTGACACTGATACTCTCCATTGGTTCTGTAATGAGTGTATTTTCCAGTTGAAATGCAGGGAATAGTAGTCAGTAGCATCAAATTACAAATGAGTTTATTTATATTCTCTTATTTCTTGCCGACTGGTCTTCCATGTCTCCAGAATATAGCATATTGCCAGCTGTCTCATCATTTTCTTGTCATTCGCTATCATGGCCAGCAGAAATCTTCTGGGTGTTCAAAGAAGCATGTTGGCAGACAGTATTACCCACATCTTTCATATATGTTTTTAAATACCACAAAGTACTAATTTTAGGACACAAAATGTTAGAACCACCAATAATAAGAAGATGTTGATTTCATTACTAAGTTCAGAAGAGCATATACTAGCACAAATTAAGAATCACCTTTAAAATGTTTCTTTGCCGATACAATGCAAATACAAAAATTTGCGTATACTGCAGTGAGCAAGTCTACCTGGTGCTCTGTGTGCTAGGTTGGGCAGAACTTCTCCATTAGAAACCACAGAGAAACATCAATTATAGGATTTCTTGAAACAAGAAATTCCATTTAGCAAATAATGGATAAAGTTGGTTATCACATTAGTCAGAATTAAATAAGGATTTCTTTGCCAGTATCCAACAAAACAAAAATAAATAACTTTAAAAACTAAATTAAGAATGTATATTCAGAGAAAAATAAGTTACAAAAAGCACATCCAATAATCACTATGCCTTGTCATAAAATTGATACTATACAACACCCACCTCATAGGATGAAGGACAATCATAGGATGAAGATAAGAAGCAGATACAACGTGACTACAGGTAAATTGCTTCTGTCTATTAGGAATTTAAGCTCAGCTCAGCTAAACTCCAATAAAGGTGCCTTAACACTCATGACGATGCAAAGCTAGATGGCCAAAGTTTGAATTCATGCATGCACAATATGATGAAAAAATTGAAGGAAATTCTATTCAGCGGTAAACAAAGACCACAATGGCAAATTCAAAATGAAACTGAATTGAATGCATACCGTACGGTTGACGACACTGCAACAGTCAATAGAAAGCATTGTAAATACTGTGTTATAATTTGTGCACTGTCTTTTTGTGCTTGCTTCTGAATTTTACTTTTTTTTTCTTCACCTGTTAAATCAATATTTTGCATAGCAGCTTTTTATTTGAAAATTTTTAATACAGGTGATTTCAGACTAATAGAGCTCATACAGATGAAAGAGCATCTGTATGACAATTCAAAAAGCGATTTGTAAAAAAAAAAATCCACTCTATTTTGAGATGCAAAATTAGTTTTAAAAAGTAATATAGCAGATGTTGAAAACTGTAATGAAACATAAAATAATAATAAATGTATTCATTCAGATTCTTTCACCTTAAGAAAGGTCAAATTGAACAAAATGAGGATTAGGTTGAACAATATGATGGTGAGGTTGGTGGTTCCTCATAATATGAGGGCGAGACCAATGATTCTGCAGAATGTGCGGGTGTAGTTGGTGATTCTCCACTATATGAGGATGAGGCTGGTGATTCTGCACAATATGTGGGTGAGGGTGGAGACCTGCAGTGTGAAGGTGGTGAAGACAGACAATACCTGGGTGACACTGGACTAAATGAAGGGGATATTCTTCCTTGCTTTGGAGGTGAGAGTAGTTTTAATGGGTGATGGAATTTTCTTTTCTTAGATGGGTGTGAAGAACTGCTTGTTGGCATTCTATCTAAAAATAAAGGATTAGTCTTTTCAAACTTTCTCTTTTTTGCATAATAAACTGATAAATGATGCAGAATCTCAGCAGCAAGGTCAATTCTTCTCTCTGTGAGATTCTTCCACTCATCCATAACTAAAATTGTATCAGCATTAAAATATATGAAGTTTTGAGCAGTAGTCTTGAATGCTCTATCATTGTGTGTATCTGCAAGAATCAACATCTTGCATACATTTTCATTATTCATGTGACTTTGTAGATAAGATGAACAGTTCTGTTTTAAGGTTAGTACTTCATACTTATCAGCAGCTGCATATAATTGCATAACAGAAGCAATGTTTGGAACTGTGACTTTTCCAGCATAGATATATTCAAGCAGCAAAGCCACAGTATCGGGTTCAATATCTTTAATTTCAACTTGATTAGTGATACTCTCAGTCATGTTAGCTTGAAGCATGCTAGAAAAAACAGGAGATCGGGCTGCAAGAATTGCTTTATGTGCAGGAAATTTAATGTCACCTATTATAAGTGATACATTACTAAATTCCATATTCTTGTATAACTTGTGTAAATCATTACTCAGATTGTTGAAATTGCAATGTTGGGAAGATACACATTTTGATTCTAATTTTTTATGACTGGATGATACATTTCCATTGGTAATAGATAGTTCACATTTGAAAGAAAGGGTGCTATTTGTAAAATATTCCATTCCACCTTGTATTTGTTTCTTCCATACATCCATTGGAACAATATAATCTTCTCCTACACTAAACATATGAAAAGATGAAATTGCATATGCTGTGGGAATATCATATCTAGTATTCATCAGTTCAATTTTAAAATGTAAGTAAATTGAACTTGACACTTCTGCTGATACGTTCTTTATGTGTATCTCAAGTTTTTCATTACCCTGATGATTGTTAAGGCATGCAACAAGTCTCCATTGACTTAACTCATTAGCATTTATATACAACAGTGGGCTAAATACCTTTTCATTTAAACCCATTAGGTTAAATTTTTCAATCGACAACCGATATGAGACACTGAATAATTGAACATGGCTCTGAACAGAAAGTGATAATGGTACAGTATGTAATTTCTTACAAAGACTTAACTCATACTTATGAGCAGCAGCGCACAATGGCTTATCAGATTTCAAACTATCTAACTTTCCTGTGTATATATCTTCAAGCAAAGTTTCTAATTCATGTGGCTCCATCTCAATTTTTAATTCATCACAATGCTTCCGGGAATGTTCTGTCTTTAGTAACTCAGGGCATCGAGACCATAGCACACACTTGTGTGCTTTCATAACTTGATTATATGAACGAAGAACAACATCCCAAAGTGTCTCATTCGCCAATAACTTTCTTAAATCTTGTGAAAGATTCATAATATCTTTTTCTTCTCCCAGCTTAATGCTGTTTTCTTTTTCACTTGAAAAAAATTTATATTGGAGAGATAATTTTAACTGATTATTTAAAGAATGAAGTTTAATTGTGGAAGTCCAAATTTTTCCTTTACTAAAGGTATAAGTATGACACATATTTGAAATGCATTTAGGATACAAAGAGGATACACTGAACTTAACAGAAACAGATTGTGGACCATCATCATTGGATCTTTTCAAAAATACCAGCAATATATTTTCTTTCAAATTTCCAGTAGGGTAACAACCCATAATCCATTTTGTTCCTGGAAAAGTTGGGATTTCAAATTCAGGAGACTCAGTAACTGAAATGCTACAAGGATTTAAGAGAAAGAAGTTTTCAATTGTCCAGTGACATTCAAATTCGATTGCTGATTTTTTCATTTTGGCAGACATCACTCAATAATCCATCTAACTACAAATATATTGATGATTCTTTAAAATTTGTAGCTAGCCAGGTAACAGGTTAAAAAATTGATTCTGTAAAAAAAAAAACAAATATTTACTGATTTTGATAAAATAGCTACTTATTTTATAGCAAAACATAACATGATTACTTTAAACATATTTTATCAATTCTGAATAATCCCACAAAAATAATTTGTGTAGTAACTTATGATTACTTTTTTTGGTCATATTATAATCTTTGGAGTTTTTATTTAAAATCTATCAGCTGCATAGTAGCAGATTTCTTTTTTCTTCAGAAAATTTTCTGATATTTTTTCATTTTTTTTGTAATTTGAAAATGGAATACAATACCTTTCCACACTGCATTCTGAAAAGCAAGTAGCTTTACAAGAAGTATTTATTCATTTAGTTTTCTCTTCTCAGAAGGAAAGATGAATGAACAAATACGTTTTTTTTTTTTAAATTAATAGATAAGAACCTGAGGTGTATGTCGCACAAGTCACATTTTACTCATTTTAAGAAAAAAGAATTGATGATGGTTTCAGACTAATGAAACCAAAATGATTTTGCATAAATAATGTTTGGAAAGTAAAACTCTAAAAGTTTAATAAGTTTAT
Organism: Amaurobius ferox; assembly: GCA_951213105.1. Classification (NCBI taxonomy): domain Eukaryota; kingdom Metazoa; phylum Arthropoda; class Arachnida; order Araneae; family Amaurobiidae; genus Amaurobius; species Amaurobius ferox. Next base: position 42,795,584 of record OX578152.1, read on the forward strand.
TAGAGTCTATAGTAACTACAGTAAGATATGTAATTGAAAAACGGCTTAATTTTTCTTTTATGAGTGAATATCAAGTCTATACAAGTTTGATCATGCATAGCAGATTGTACAGGATCTTATAACTACTATTTCGAAAACTAAGAACTTAATTTGAAATACATAAATATAAATCTTTATTTATACATATATATATATATATATATATACAGGGTGTCCAGTGCTATCAGTCACCAATGGCTATTTCCTCAACCATTAGTCATAGAGACATACTTTCAATTGAAAAAATGTTTTAAATTTTAAAATCTATTATCTTAGAAACAGTTTAAATCAATATATGCATTACTAAAAGAAATACAAAATATAAATTTTTATACAGTCTGTCGGTCCTACTAGTTATATTTAGGGAAATCATCCTCATACAATTTCATGCAAAATAAAAAAAAAAAAATCATCCCTTGATGACCAAAATTCACAGAGTTATGAAGCAACTTTATAACTTAAATTCACCTTTCCCCACATTAAAATGTGAGTTTCAAGCAACCTTTAAGGGACTATTTAAATATGAAATTTCTTTATGTTATTTAACACAAGTTGTATTTTCTTTTTACTTCTATTGTCAATACAAGCTGTATTTTTGATATTTTTTTGTGTTACAAATAATTATAACTTTAATATTATTTAGTGTAATGTTTATTGCTGCAAAAAATAATGAAATTGCTGTGAAATATTTGTCTCTCCAATTATTTTGTGTATGACCCCATTTCTCAACACAAAAAGTGCTCCAACTTTAAGCAGTTATAAGTCGGTGAATTTTGGTCGTAAAAGGATAATTTTTTATTATTATTATTATTATTATTATTATTATTTTGTATGAAATCGTATGAGGATGATTTTCCTAAATATAACTGGTAAGACCAGGGAACCGTATAAAATTTATATTTCGTATTTCTTTCAGAAATGCATTTATTGATTTAAATTGTTTCTAAGATAATAGATTTTAAAATTTAAAACATTTTTGCAATTGAAAATATATCTCTGTGACTAATGGTTGAAGAAATAGCCATTGATCACCGATAGCACTGTACTGTATATACATACACTTATATATCTATACAAGGTGTCACAAAAACATTGACCTCGACTTTTATTCCTTAAATATTGATCTTAGACATATATAATGAATTACAAAGTTGCGCAAAAAAAGGTACAGAATTTTATGAAATCGATTAAAATTTTCATGGGAATTAACTTTTAAGAAATACAAAATTTAAATTTTTATACGGCCCATTTCCAATGAGTAAAATGTGCCCCATAAATATATACACTAATAAGGTGATGTACAAAATTTCAGTACTTTAAAAAGTCCCAGAGATATGAAAAGACAAAAATGCTGACTTAAACCACTTTTAGATGCATCTACATGGGTTCTCAGAGGGGAAAAATAATGTCTGCAGATCAGTGGCGCACCCACGGGGGGGGGGGGGGGGATCTACTAATCGTGATCTACTAATATACTAAAGTATTTTGAAAGTTTAACTTAGTTAGATATTTGCTTGAAAGTTAAAACTTTAGTTTAGTTTTACCTGGAAAGAGAAATTTTGTTGAAGCGGAGAATGTTTGTAGAGGCAAGAAATTCAGTTGGCATTAATGATCCTTAATAGCATGCTCAGAAACTCTTAAGGTTTCCAGATTAAAATTTTGAGGGGGAGAAAAAACAAACTAGTTAAAATATATTTTTTTTAAATCATATCACATGAAAATGTGAATGTATAAAAAAAAAAATATGTAGCTCATTTTTTGTTAACAAATATATGAAAAACAAATACATAGCACTAAATCATTACAAAATGTGTAAACAATGTTTGCTTGTAACCAGTGGCGCACCCACGGGGGGGGGGGGGGGGCCGAGGGGGCCCTGGCCCCCCCCTTGGGCTGACAAAGCAAAACGCGAAGGGCGCTGTCAGCACAAGGGAGAACTAGGTCTGCCTTCGAGAAAGTATAAAAAAAAAACATTTACAACCATTATTGTAATAAATAATTTTAATCATTGTGAAGAAAACAATTCCAGCATATCCCAACACTTACACTGAATGTAATTATACATATAAAGCTCTTTATCGTACTGTACAAATTATAAATTAATTCGCACTAAAGGCGCCAATTCTGGAAACCCGTTCTTCTTAAGACGTTTCTACCTGTGATTGAATTTAACTAATGGACTCGTCCAAAATCACGTGACCCAAACGCGCCTGGTGCTCTGTTCTGGACGAAACTCTATGGGGGAAGCGGCTGTTCGCTCGAAAACTCGAGGATTTCGTTTACCCAGTGAGAAAATTGTGGAAGTGAATAAATAGATCGTGCCAACGCTTCGCGAATTAAGTGTTGCTGTGAGTTGAAATAAAGTGCGACGTTACGACACAAGGTGATAACAGTGAATTGGTAGTTTCGGAACGAGGGCCTGCGTGGTGAATAGCTGAATTTAATAATGGTCCTGAACTTTCAACTGATCTTACAGTGAAATGCATCTTTAACGATCAGTGTGTGTGTTTATGTGCGTATTTCGGCTATATAGCAAATTTTGTTCTTGAATAACTGAGGAGCAAGGTAAAAAAAAAAGACAATGAGTGAAAAACGAAAAGGGCTAGGCCAACAGACACTGGGAAATTATTTAAAAAAAAAAGTAAGATTGCAAATAGTGACGTTCCCAACGACGTTTCCCTGAGCTCTTGTTACATTGATGAGGCTGCAGTCGAAGCAAGCAACAGCCGTGACCCCGGGCTGTCTTCAAACGCTTGTGAGGAGGTAAAGGTAGGACAAAACACAATACCAAACACAGTTGAAATAGAAATTCTGGCTGCAGATATTTTTAATTATGTCAAGAAATCTAACCTCACAGATGAAGATAGGATAACAGCGCTAAAAAATCTTTGGGAACCATATGCAAATTACAGTTTTCCTGCTACTGTCACTAGTGCTGTATCAAGTCAAGGAAAACCTCACCACACTCGGAAGTTCTGCTCATCTTGGTTGAGTAAGCATAACTGGCTAGCTTACTCAAAGGCAGAGGACAGTGCCTATTGCAAATTTTGTGTTCTCTTTGCACCCCATGAAGTTGGTTTAAGATCCACACAAGCTACAGGTCAACTTGTGTCAAAAGGATTTAATAATTGGAAGAAGGCCTTGGAGAAGTTCAGTCAACATGAAAATTTTTTCTATCATAAGGATTCAGTTCTCAAAGCAGTGCTGAGAGGTCATTCTCCACAATGAAGAGGTTGAAAACTTACTTGAGAAACAGTATGAGTGAAACCAGACTGAATGGACTGGCGTCAATGAACATTCACCGTGAAGTGGAAATTGATCCAGACCAGATAATTAATGCTCTGGCTACAAAGAAAAACAGGAGGCTGGACTTCGTTTTATAAATATGTATAGATCATAATTGAATAATATAACAATATGTAATCATGAGAGAGTGGTTGAAAACAAGTATACAGTATAAGCAGACCAGAACAAATAATTTTATCTTCATCTATTTCTTAATTTGTGTTGTTTTGTATAAATATCTACTACTACTTCTTCTAATCATTCAATTCTCTTGCACTGCACTAAAGAATTGTTAGTAATTTGATAAAAATAAATGTACAAAAAAAGACAACCGCCTTGTTAATTGATATGGCCTCTGATCATTTTTTCTCGGAAAATTTATCGAGGAGTCATCCTCTTTCATAAAAATTTTGTGCACCAATGGCCCCCCCCTTAGGAATATTCTGGGTGCGCCACTGCTGCAGATCGTGTTTCATGGGTCATACACAAATTACGAAAGAAAACAATGATTACATAAATAAATAATAATTTTGCTATTTAGTGGTACAAAAGTGTATAGAAATAATAACTTTACACAAAGATTACAAAGCTTATTCAAAATGATTTCCATCCATGCCAATACAGAGCTGCATTCGCCTGATAACACTTCGATCAAGCTCTTGTTCGGTGATGTCACAACAACCATCTTGAATGTGTTGTTGCAACTCTGCTTTAATTAAGGGGGTGACAGATAAACAGTTGTGCGTAAACGAGCTCACAAATAAAAATCCATAGCCATTAAATCAGGCGATCTAGAGGGAAATTCGACTGGCTCATGCAAGCCAATCCACTTGTATGGAAACTCGTTATTTAACCAGTGTTTCACAACTCTAGTATGGTGAGCTGGAGATCCATCCTGTTGAAGTCATACATGTGGAAGTACTGTTAGGGGCAGGTCATCCATAAAATCATGAATAACTGCATTCAGAATCTCAATAACATATCTGTCACCCGTTAACGTACCATCATACAGTATGGGTCCAAGCAAATGGTTTCTGAAAATACTACACCATACATTCACAGAAAATTGCCTCTGATGATGAATATCATATACCCCAAATGGATTTGTGTCAGACCAGAAGTGCTCATTTTGAGGATTTATGCATCCATCTTGTTTAAAACAGCATTCGTCAATCCAAATTACGTTTTTTAAGAAAAAGGAATTTGCATCTTCCTGATTTAGAGCCCAATTACAAAAATCTAGATGACGTTGATAATTTGTTGGCTCCTGCCCTTGCACACCATGAAAGTTAAACGGATGCCATTTATTCAGTCTCAGTATTCTCCACACTGTTGCATGTGGTATGTTCATTTCTGAAGCAGTGGAATGGACAGTACTATATGGATGACCACAAAAGTAAATCAAAATATCAATTTCTACATCAGTTAACCCTTTCGGGACGATTGGCACGCAACGTGTCGGCTGCGAACTTGCATTAAAGGACGGACGGCATGCACTCGTGAGGGAGGAAACTTTACTGTAAACGGATAGTGGCACGCATGCGTGCCTTCACGTGGAACGTTTTAATTTGTCTAACAGATGGCGTTAAATGTCCGTGGAACTAACTTCAATGTATTTTGTAGATGCATAACCTTGGCTAAAGAGGATCCAATGAATTATTTCTCCATTTGGAGCGGTGATTTGTAATATAAACAGACAGAGCAATTCTCGCAGCATCAACAATTTTATAATTGAGTTTCGGGTTTTGTTTTTATTTCAGCGTTATGATTTCATTGGTGAATCATAGGAATATAAGAAAGTTTTTTTTTTGTTTCGGTTTTAGAGGCAGTGAAATTATTCGTTTATTTAGGATAAAAGAATGGGAGCAACTAACGAGTATTTTTTATTCAGATTTGTATGAAAAGTATACAGCAAATAGAAAATAAATATTTCTTTTATTCCTGAAAAAAGTAGATTTTTGTTTTGAATAGGTAATTTTTAGTGAATTTTTTTCAAGTTAGGCTTAGCGAAAAAAATTTGCCGTTCTTTGGGAATAGTTCGGAAGCGAAGCGCTCCGTCTTTTGGGCCGCGGCAGTTCCAGAATACCACCATCCGGAAAGGATTAAGTGAAGTCTGGGCCTACCTAGTCCACCTACACAATGTACGCTTCCTCCTTCATGCACTCGTTGCACCAATAGGGAAATACATCTCCCAGAAGTATGTAAAGAATTAGGAAAAGTATGTTGATATTCCTGTGCAGTTTCATTAACATTGCAATTACATAAACTGTACAGCATAAGCATTTCAAAAAGTTCATTGCTGTATTGCAACATACTGTTGGTACAGGCTAACTACACTCTCAAAATGTAGCAGAAATGTGAAATACTTAAGGGTCACTCAGACTGCCGTGCTGCGCACGCTACGCTTGTGTAAAAGAGGCAATTGAACAAAAACAGAGCAAAAACAACTTTCTCATGTGATGATGCATCTGTTACGAATGTGTGACGCACCAATCAGAGGCAGATATTTGCATATGCATACATTTCTAAGCTGTTTTAATGTTTATTTTGATTGTGCCATTTTCAAGTTTTATTCTGTAATTAATCATATAAAATTTTAAGGTATTTTTCAGGAAGCATATTTTTGAAAAATTGTAAATAAATCTAAAGAGGCAGATATTATTTGCCTATGATGCATTTCTACGATGCGTCATTTGCACTCTTGCCATAAACATTTACATTTTAATTTGTGATTAATCCCTCACCAACTTCGTTTAAACATATCTCTGGGATTTTTATGATAAAATGCTGAAATTTTGTACATCACCTTATTAGTGTATGGGGCACATTTTACTCATTGGAAATGTTTTTGTACGGGGGGGGGGGGGGGGGGGCATATAAAAATTTTAATTTTGTATTTCTTCAAATTAAATCCCCTAAAAATTTTTATCGATTTCATAAAATTCTGTACCTGTTTTTATGCAACTTCGTAATGTATTATACAGAGTATATCTGAATTCATCATCAATATTTGGTGGAGAGGTAGGGAATAGGATAAGACTATTTCACATGGGAAAGCATAGGCGCAAACTACCTCACATTTCTTCAGACTGTGTTACCAAGTCTTATGAATGAGGATCCTGCTGATATTCTCCGGCAAATGTGGTTCCAGCATGACGGTGCTCCAGTACATTTTGCAAATGATGTGCGTGGTTACCTGACCAGAAAATTTGAAGCTCAATGGATTGGTCGCGATGGATCAGTTTGTTGGCTACCACGGTTACCGGATCTACCTCCAATCGACTTCTTTGTATGGGGTGCAATGAAAAACATGGTGTACGAGACTCCTGTTGCCAGTGCTATGGACCTTGCAGCACACATATCGGTTGTCGCTGCAAACATCTGGAAAATGCTGGGCATATTCCAGAAAGTCCAGTTGTCCATGCAACGTCATTGTGAGGCATGTACTCTAGCAAATGGTCGGCATTTCGAGCACCTCTTGTAAGTCTATACAAATGATGCACAAATAAAAGTTTTCTTTTCTTACAACTTTCTTGTTATGTTTTCTTTCCATCATTTAACCAGGCTCATGTTTCCCTACTACATGACATCTGCATCCATGTTTTCCTATGTGAAATTGTCTTCTTTTCCTATTCCCTACCTCCCCACCAAATATTGATGATGAATTCAGATACACCCTGTATATGTCTAAGATCAATATTTAAGGAATAAAAGCCAAGGTCAATGTTTTTGGGACACCCTGTATATCTCCTTGTACGACTACAAATTACTTTTTTACCGATTATAGCTATTACTTTTAGAGATATATAAGCATTACTTGCAAACTAAACTTTAACAACAGAAAATTTTCAATCTTCAAAAAGACAAGGTAAATGCTCAAAAACTTAAAGAGCTTTATAAAAACTACTTATTGATCTAGTAACTGAATTTCCTACTGAACATTTTTGTCACTTACTATCTATATCTATCTTATAGTTTAGAAGATATTTTGAGTGAAAGTAAAAAGTAAAACAAAACTCCCTAGAAAAAAAACTTTTTATTTATATATTTATTAAAGAGTTCGAAATATTAACAAGGTTCATACTTAATATCTAAAACTAAATTGTCTGATATTTCCAGGTTCTTTAAAGAAATTTTCATACACTTCCAGGTTTACTGCAAACAATAAGTATGATTGCTATTTATTATTCTTTTATGACAACTAATAATTAAATAATTTGTTGTCATCTATTACATAATTAAAGACTTGCCTAAATAATGCAGAAAACATTTGGATCACCACTTTTTATACTTAAAAATTAAAATATTACTTACTTATTATTTAATATCTTAATCATTACTTCACAATAAAAAATTATATTCTCAGTTAATTATACATTCATTATGCTGTTTTTTTTTTTCGAGTTCAGTATTTCAGAGTTCAAATTCAGTTATCGGGACGAGGGATGAAAAAACATGAGATCATATTCACGTCAACTCCACATTTTCCAGGGTTTTGATGAAAATATACAATTTTTGCTTCCCTTGTTTTTTTAGCTGCTTAGTCTCTGATGTTTTAAATGTTCAAGTTCTCCCTAATGTGTATTAACCCTGATTAAAACAGGGTTGCAAAAAAGCCGGCTAAAATTAATAAAAGCCACACAGGTGGCTTTTATTGGTTTTAACTGGCTTTTTTTTTGGCCAAAATTGGCTTTTTTTTGGCTAAAATTGGCTTTTTTTAAAAAAAAAAAAAAGGTGAAGGATTTTAATTTCAAATTATACATTTTTGAGTGTTCTTTAACAAATTTTAAAGGTATTTTATTGGGTTAGAATTTAATAAATAATTTTATTTCTCAATAATGAAAACATTAATATTGGAATACCTGCTAGTGCAAAAAAGCCAGCTAAATTTTAAAAAGGCATACCAACTGCTTTACTTGGTTTACATTGGCCTTGAACACATTTTTTTAAAAATGTTATTGCTTTAAATAATGAAATATTTTATTTTAGGCCAACAGTTACTTAGTGATATATCTTATTAGTTAACTAATTTTAAGGATTTTATTGATATGTAAGAATCTTATTTATTTTTGCTTTCTTAAGAGTCTTATATTTAAAATCATGCATAAAGTCATTTAATAAAAAACACTATTTATCACTATTGAAAACAGTATTAGGAATAACATATGTATGAACTCTTTTGAATAGCATCAAGCTTTTCAAAAATTTATTTTAACAAGTTTTAATTTGAGAACAATTTTTAACCTTTTTTGATTGCTCTCTCTTGTTACCAGTGTGTAAATAGTAGTGTGTAAAAAAAATGTTTTTCCTTTTTGAAGTAAAATTGACTTTTTTCCCTTTTCGATGTGTGGTGATTTGTCTGTTTAATTAATTATAGTCTTTAAAATATGTAGTATATGTAATGTAGAGCTATGCATTATGTAACAGAGGCTTTCAAAACACCATCTTGGTGTCTAATTTAATGCATTCACCTCAATATATATATATTTTTCCTTTTAGACATATTACCTTCATAGTATTTTTCTAGTGGTCATAAAATCTTGTGTACTTGGTAACATTTAATAGAAGTTTATAAACATTTAGGAGTGCATCAAAGATAAAGTAATGCAAATTTAATGTCAATTGGATGTAAACCACCTTTTCTTAATAAAAGCCGGCTGTTTTTGTTTTTAATTACTTAAAAAAAAGCCGGCTTTTATTAAGAAAAGGTGGTTTACAGCCAATTGACATTAAATTTTATATTTTATATTTTAAATTTTATATTAGGCCGGCTTTTTTTTAAGTAATTAAAAACAAAAACAGCCGGCCGGCTTCTTTTGGCCTGGCTAAAAATCCGGCAACTCTGGATTAAAATATAAATTATTTTTGAATATTTATAAATAGTACCATATTTCTGACAAAACAAGTATAAACTGTTTATATGTATACCTCTAAAGTACAGGGTGATTCAAATTAAAGTATTCCTGTTTGGAAAACACTAGATAAAATTAATACAGATACTATTTAATTTATTCACAATATGATAAAAATTTTCACAATTAATTTATTCACAATATGATAAAAATTTAATTTAAATAAAACAATTTAATTTAAATAAAACAATTTATTCACAATATGATAAAAATTTAATTTAAATAAAACAATTTAATTTAAATAAAACAATTTATTCACAATATGATAAAAATTTAATTTAAATAAAACAATTTAATTTAAATAAATCAATTTATTCACAATATGATAAAAATTTAATTTAAATAAAACAATTTATACAAAACAATTTAATTTATTCACAATATGATAAAAATCCTCCTGTTTGGAAAACTCTAGACAGATAACCCATGGGCGTAACATCTCCAAATTTGCAGGGCATACATTTCACACCATAGGAAAATGATCGGTGCAATAAAAGTGCTGTTCAAAAAATGGCTAACAGGTGAAAATGTGGTGTTGTGATCATTTGCAGATAATGAATATAAAACATGACACTACCAATAAGCAACAACATTTGAAGTAGTAACATATGAATTTATTAATACACTCCATACACGCATAAACCCTCAATCACACAGAGGTGTGGATAACAGAGTAGCTTGCAGTGCACTAATAGCACAGTAGGCAGAACAAAATTTGCATAATACACACATGAAAGGGCCTCATATGAGAGTATGAAAAGACATGCAAATTCTGTCAGAGCATTATTCGACAAACACTATGGTTGTCTCGCTACTAGAAAATGTGTTGCTGTTAAAGTTGTTTTACCAAAGCAGCAAAAATAAATGCTAAAGTGCTGTGCTTGTACAGAGGACAGAAAGCATTGCATATGGGTCCACTAACACCTTGTACTTCACAACGAATGGTTCATCGGTACGACGAGACAAAAAGCTTTGCAGTTCGAGCAGGATGAGGATGAAAACAACGAATATCACAGGTGGTTAAATATGTTGCAACTGCTGTCGTTGAACAGTCCAATGAGAATACAGCAAGACGATTTAGTACTCACGTTGTAGCAAGACAACTGAATTTGCAGTACACAGAAGTATGGAGATGTTTGCGGAAAGAACTGGAAACCTATCTGTATAAGATTCACTACTTACAAGAGTTAAAACCTGCCAATAACAATGTGCATAAAATGTTCACTTTGTCACGCTTGGCATGCATGCAAGTAGATCCGAATTAGTTGTGGAACATCTTATGAAGTGATGAGGCTCACTTTCACATCTGCTGAACAGTGAACACAGAATACTGCTGCATCTGGGCAGAGAACCCTCATTGAGTCCAACGGATGTTCTTGCATTCACTGTATCTGACTGCATAGATAGATTTCACTGCCATGTTTTTGGTTGGGCTATTTTGCTTTAAGGAAAACAGCCTGCAGAGTCTAAAGACCTGTTCTATAACTGCAGCACAGTAATCAAGATATGTTGCAGGGTTTCGTCATTCCAGAACTCCAGCAATGAGGATGCCTCCATCAACGTTCCAACAAGATGGATCTGTCAAGAACATTAAGAGTGACATTCAACAGTTGCTGCAACATCATTTTTCAGAAAATATCATTATCAGTCATGCATTTTCTACATGGGGGTCTCTGTGTTAACCAGACCTTACACTTAGTGATTTCTAGCTTTGGAGTTACCTGAAACACAAAGTTCATCAAGGAAATCGTGAAATATGTTAGATTTGAAGAGCCAGATCACCGTGTATGCACGTAACATCTATATACTGATCAGTTATGCACTGCTGTAGATCATGCTATGACACGGTATCAGTTGTTGGCCCTGCAATGGACATGTTGAACATATCAAACATATTGATGGTCATATTAAACACCATCTGTGAGACCATTTTTAGACAGCTCCTATAAGCCTTTGTTTGCTCTTATGTTAGGCGCATATGTTTCGTTGGTGCTGTTCACCACATCTCTGTGTGATCGAGAGTTTGTGTGTATGAAGTATAATAATAAATTCACATGCTATGACTTTATATGCTGATGTTTATTGGCAGTGTCATGTTTTATATTCATTATCTATAATGATCACAGCATCATACTTTCACCTTTCGGCCATTTTTGGAACCACACTTTTTATTGCACTGATCATTTTCCCATAGTGCAGGGTTCCCACTAAGTCAGGAAAAGAGGGGGAGAATTTCTCTCCTTCCAAAAAATTTTGGGAGAGATTTTCTGTTATAAGGAGAGACACTTAAAATTTCATTTTTTTTATGATGCTAATTTAGAAAGTAATAAAAAAGAAAGCATTAACTATAACTCATATTCTACGACATTTAAATTTTTTAATTCTTAAAACTAACATTCTTTTTAAAAATTAATTAGGAGTCGTTTAAGTATTAAGTAAGCACATTTTTGGTAATTTTATAGCTCCCCCCCCCCCCACTTGTTAGCAAAAATACTCAAATTCCTGACTTCCCCCATGCTTACGTTATGATTTTATTTGCTGACATAAAAACGTCTACATGGGTTATTTTATGTAAAATGACTCACATGCGAATTTACGATTTTTTTGTCTGTAAACTGCAAAAGTCGAGGGCCGACTGTATTTACTTTATATTTTGATTTTTAAAATCATTTTATGATCAATTTTCATGCAGCAATAGCAATTAAAAACTTTAAACGATTTTTGATCGCCGAAGGCGAATATCGACGAAAACTATTTCACTAGGCAAATAGAATTAGGTAATAAATTTGACTTTATGTTTGAAAATGGATTTTTTTTTTTGTATTTTTTACAAAACTTGCAGAACATAAGGATTGCATCGTCCTTTTGTTGAATCTCAAGCCAGTCATGTGATTTTAGCCATTTTGTTTGACTCGACTTTTTCTTTTTGTTTTCAAAATAGCCCTTTATTTCATAAATAATACGTTTGTAAAATAATTTTTCTGTATAAAACGCGAAACAATTACAAACACTGTAGTCGATGCAAACAGATTGGAAAAGTGGGAAATATTTTTCAAATTAAACGAGGTATGCCGAGGATAGCGTACAAATGCAGATTTTTCGTGATACTGCTGCAAAATAACCTTTCATTTTATTAATAATACGGTAGAAAAATGGTTTGGTTTTTATTATTTGTATATTAAACGACATAATTATAAAAAAATTCAGTCGATGCAAATATATTGTAAAAATGGCAAAAAGATATTCATTGGTCATCTCTCCTCAGAAAATGTGGGAATCGCCGTATGCGAACGCCGTTTTCGCAATCGCGGAGAAACAGATTTTCAGATCATGTAAGAAAGGAATGTCTCTGATAAAAAATTCGTTGCTTTGTTCAAATTTTGTAACATTTTTTGGGCATATATGGCCAATTTCACGACATTTTCGGGATTTTTGTAACCTGTAGACATACTGTGTACGGGGGAAAGGACTTTCGTCCGCGGAAAGAAGAAAATTTCTCGAGCAAAACACAAAAAATGCGGGAAGTACCCGGAAAGAGCATAATTCAAATCCGTGAAAGAATCCTATAAAAAAAAGCAAAATTTTATTTGATCGAATTTGCCACCCGCGCAAGCTGAAGGGACACATATAGTTTTCTATAAAATATCTCTCTAATTAGAAACACGTAGAACTTTAGTGTACCCAAATCGACTGCGATTCAGACGTAGCTACGAAATCGCGGTCCGCGACCGCTCGGCAATCGGCCCACGATTCGCAACAACGAGGCAACTGATCGCGATTTGCGGTCGCGAAGCAATCGGCCCGATTTCCGATCGGGCATTGGATTTCTCGGTATCCAATTTGAAGGAAAAAATAATTTTAGGCCGGAACTGGAGAGAGAGAAATTCTCGCGCAGTCTAAATTTTTACGCGAGATTTTTCATGGATTGCGCGAGAATCTCGCGGGTTCGCGCTGAAATGGGAACCCTGCCATAGTGTGAAATGTATACCCTGCAAATTTGGTGAAGTTACATCCACGGGTTGCTTCTCCTGAGCGTTCCAAACAGGGATACTTTAATTTGAACTACCCTGTACTTACATTTTTCATAACTTGGTCAGATACCCCGACTACAAATATCAAAAGCAGGTAAAGTTTGAAGAAGTCTATTCTTTCAGCATTAAATTCTGTGAAATTTATATAAATATGAAGTGTTTCCACTAGTGACTTTGATGAAGAAAAATGTTTTAAAAGCACTAAATATATTCTTAACACTTCTTCCATGAAGTTGTCTTTTATCTAATCATACTCACCTCACCCATTCAACTGTAAGCAGATATTTTTAAAGATTAATAATACACATATTTTTTCTTATAAATATTTAGTAAATTTTATACCTGTAAAATTTTTTTTTTATTTTTGTCATTAAAAAAATGATAGGTGTTCATTTATCAACTGGTATTGAAAAAAAAATAATATATTATTTAACCATTTATAGAAATTTATTTTTCTGTTTTTTATATTTATATCATTTGTGAAGATGATATATTTCCATCCTAAAAAATTGAAATTTATGATGATTGTTACTCATTAAACAATTATTATTATTAACAATTTTATTGCAAAAATTCTTGCAAGTAATATGACACTCTGGTGGCAAATTATATTACATGAAATATCAGCTTTTCGGATTCCACTTTTACTCTGCAGATAGTAGACTTTGACAACAATTTTTTGAATAAAATCAGTTCAAAAGCATATATCTATATATTTAATGTAAATAATTGTAGCTACTGATTACAGCCTATGCAGATATAAGACATTTCATACAAAGAATTTTTATATAATTAAAAAAAAAATTACCAAAGTTATATATGTACAGGGTTCATTCTAGGATTTCAAAAGGGCTGAGTGCTACCTTCCAAAAAAGGGTACATACTTTTAAAAAGGCCCAATTACAAATTTTAGCTAAAGGATGTATTGTATAATGTGGCCGAAATATGGAATAAAACAGGTAGAGATAATTTATCTATTTCATATATAAACTAAGTGCAAGGCACCACTATGTCTGTTAGCAAGGAAAGCCCCCCCCCCCCCCTCCCCTTAGTGGATCCACCTTTATAAAATCTATTATTTGGCTATTGAGGCAGAGGTGAGGATTTTTAAAAAATAAAGATAATTTAAGAGATTGGCAAAATACAAAACTTATTTTTTCTAATAAGACAGACAAGTTTCCAGAAATATTTTTATTTTTTAATCAGCAATATTGTCCACATGCATTTATTATTGCTATATCTTATCATTTTTGACATTAAATATACTTTCAAAACTTACTTTAGGTGTTTTTTCTAAATTCTGTAAGTCATTGTCAGTATCCCCCTCTTTTCCATTTCTTATAAGCTTTCAAAATTTAGATTTTTCATTTATCCAGTTTCTGAACATTTTAAACATTTATTATTACTCATTTCACTTTCCCTGCAATACATGGTAATGTATAGGGAAAGTATTGGAATCATACCGAAAATCACAACTCAGTTATTGACAGAGATACATGTTTTGACACCACTAGAATATGATAAAGCCATTTTTAGTGTGACGTCTGTGTGTGTGTCTGTCTGTCTGTGCAGATTTTGTATCCACTCTAACTCAAAAAACTAATTGACCGAATTTCATCAAATTTGGTAGGTAAGTCACTTGTGGGCGAATCTGGTGCTGATTAGTTTTGGCTATGATTCGGGATAAAAGAACCTGCCTTTTTTTTGTGAAATGGCCTGCAAAAACCTGTATCCACTCTAGCTGAAAAATTAATGGACTGAATTTCACAAAATTCGGTAGATAAGTCTCTTGTGGGTCACCCTGGTGCTTATTAGATTTTGGTACGATTCAGAAAAACCTGCCTTTTTTGTAATTTATGGCCTGCAAAAATTGTCAAAATCTAAAATAAAAAATTACATATGCTCAAATATATCCATTAAATGCTCGTTTTATACATAATGTTTAACGAAGAAAAGAATAAGACGAACCCCATTACACTAGGACTAGCCGTTCTCGAGATATTTTAGTTTTTTTGTATTTCCTCTAACCACCTTTGAAAATGAGTCCAGTTACCAAATGAGAACAAAAATTGAATTAAAAGTGAATTCAATTTAATTAAAATAAAGCGATATGTGGATATAAGTCTGCAGGGAAAGTCATGTGCTGCCCACATCAATTTTTTTACTTTCCCTGCAATAAAATGGTAATGTATAGGGAAAGTATTGGAATCATACCGAAAATTGCAACTCGAGTTTTCGACGGATCTACACGTTTCGAGACCTCTAGAATACGAAAAAACTATTTTTAGCATGACGTCTGTGTGTATGTCTGTACGTCTGTCTGTCTATGTGTCTGTCTGCAATGCATGTCTCCTCTCTAACTAAAAAACTAATGGACCGAACTTCACAAAATTTGGTATGTAAGTCACTTGCGTGAGACCCTGGTGCTGATTAGGTTCGATTCGTAAAAACAGAACCCGCCTTTTTTTGTGAAATGGCCCGTAAAATTTTCATGAATCCACTCTAGCTAAAATACTAATTGACCAAATTTCACAAAAGTTGGTAGATAAGTTACTTGTAGGATGATCTGGTGCTGATTAGATTTTGGTACGATTTGGAAAAGAACAAAACCTGCCTTTTTTTACGAAATAGCCAACAAAAATCGCCAAAATCTAAAATAAAAAAACTACGTATGCTCAAATATATCCGTTAAATACTTGTTTCATACGTAATTTTTAACGAAGAAAAGAATAAGACCAACTCCATTACACTAGGACTAGCTGTTCTCGAGATATTTTAGTTTTTTCGTATTTTCTCTACGCCACCTTTGAAAATAGGTTCAGTTACCAAATGAGAACGAAAATTGAATTAAAAGTGAATTAAATTTAAATAAAATAATGAGAACATGGATATTAGTCTGCAGGGAAAGTCATGTGCTGCCCACATCAGATTTTTACTTTCCCTGCAATACATGGTAATGTATAGGGAAAGTATTCGAATCATGCCGAAAATCGCAACTCAAGTTTTCGACGGATCTACATGTTTTGAGACTAGACCTCTAGAATACAGAAAAACTATTTTTAACGTGACGTCTGTGTGTGTGTCTGTCTGTGCAATGTATGTATGCACTCTAACTCAAAAACTAATAGACCAAATTTCATAAAATTTGGTAGGTAAGTCACTTGGATGAGACCCTGGTACTAATTAGTTTTTGGTACAATTTGGGATAAAAGAACTGCCTTTTTTTTGCGAAATCGCCCACAAAAATTGCCTGTATCCCCTCTAGCTGAAAAACTAATGGACCAAATTTCACAGAATTTGGTAGATAAGTCGTGTGTTTGTGGGTTACCCTAGTGCTAATTAGAATTTGGTAGGATTCGGAAAAAAATAACCTGCTTTTTTTTGCAAAATGGCTCACGAAAATTGTCAGAATCTAAAATAAAAAACTATGTATGATTAAATATATCTATTAAATGCTTCTTTTATACATAATTTTTAATGAATAAAATCAATCCCATTACACTAGGACTAGCCATTCTCAAGACATTTTAGTTATTTCATATTTTCTCTACGCCACCTTTAAAAATAAGTCCAGTTACCAAATGAGAATGAACATTGAATTAAAAGTGAATTAAATTTAATTAAAATAAAGAGAACATGGATATAAGTCTGCAGAGAAAGTCATGTGCTGCCCACATCAGATTTTCTAATCTTGTTTCAAATCTTACCAATGTATTTTGTTATATGTCTTTTAAGGTGCTTTACAATTATTTTCAAGGTCACAATAAAAAAAAATTATTTTACCATGCAGCATTCAAATACTTTTGGGGGGCAATTTTAAAGTCATCCCACTCCCCATATAACACTTTAATTATTTAAGATTATTTCAGCTTCAGCTTTAATCTTTTGCTAAAATAACAGATTATTTCCGAATATGGCTGTTTAAGTTTTCTCATCTTGATTTTTCTTTTTCTTACTTTTCCAAGTTGAAGCATTTACTATTATTTATTCCTTTTTTATTTTTAAGAGGGCCAGCCACTAATTTTTCTTTAATTTATGGAGTTTTATCAATGAGTTTTGATGATTTTTAATTAATTTATATTCTTGTTTCTACCTTTTGATCACTTACTCTGCAACTTTAGCATTGTCACAATCCCGATATTTCAGCCATTTTTCCCATTATATAACGGACGTTATGAATTTAGCAACCTTTTTTGTTGTAAAAATTTCCCAAAACGTTTATTTCATAACAATTATTCTTTATCAAAGGAATTTGATTTTTCTTAATGTTTCAATGTTTCTGAATTTAAATATCACTTTATATCTCTAAACACATGACATTTTTCTAATTTACTTGAATTTTACCAATCAACATAATGGGAGAGAGGGCATGAACCAACTTTGTCTGCATCTGCAGGTAAGCTGAAAATCAAACGAATTTAGCTTTGAATTGCTGAAATTTCCTGAGCGAGAAACTGTCACACACCGAAACTTTAAAAGATGCTAAATTCTTGAGATCTATGGCTTTAAAATTAATAGAAAGTATAGTTGGGCAGAAAAGTAGCCTTTAAATGTGCGACTTTTGCCACCCTCCTTCATATTTATAGCATAGTCATCTATGGACAGTAAATATGTAGGTCAAAGTAAAACAACAATAAGTCATTGCAATATCGGCAATTTATCTTGAATAAGCTCCCCCCCCCCCCCCAAGGTTGATGTTCCATATTAGTGTTTTTCACTAAAATTTGTACAGATTTCATTCAGTTTGTTTGAAAGTGAAATTTTTTATATTTCTGATGGTGTCAAGATGGAAACTTTATGATAATATTTTAGGTTGCTTGGAATCGATTTGTGTGAATATTAGATATGCAGATTCGCTGTGGCCAAGTTTGCAGTCATGGCAACCAAAATTATCACAGTAAGTCACCATTTCTAGTGACCGAACTTTCTCCGGAATTCCTCCAGTCCCATGGCACTGGCGGCCAGTAGATCTGGCTGATTATCTCAGGGTAACAAATCGTGAGCCGACTGCCAAGTGTTCGCAAACAGGGATTCCGTAGCTACGAGTTAATCATAGTCAATCCCAATTTGGTCACACTGAGGGCACGACATGTTCCTAATTAGAGAAATATTTTAGAGAAAACCATAAACGTGTCATACCCATGAGCGCAAATCGCAAATTCGATTGTATAAAATTTTGCTTTTATTTTACAGGATTCTTCCGCGAAATTCGCAATTATGTTCTTTCAAAGTACTACCCACACAATTTTTCTTTTTTTTTTGTCAGAGGAATTTTCTTCCACAGACTAAAATCCTTATCCCTGTTTCCAAGATGTCTACATCTACAGATCCCAAAAAAGTCATCTGTCATATCCTAAAAATGTCGCAAAATGTTAATAAAGCCCTAAATTTAGATCAGAGTTTTCCCTTTTTTATATCTGAAAATCTGTGTATCCAAGATTGTAAAATCGTCGATTTCCACTGTCGCTGAAGGAAGATGACCAATGATTATTTTTCTGCTCCTTTTACAATCTATTTGAATCAACTGAAATTTTTATAATTATTTCATTTTATATACAAAAAAAATTCTACTGTATTATTGATAAAATGAAGGGTTATTTTGCAGCAGGATCACGAAAATCTGAATTTGTACACAATCCTGGAATATACCCAGTTTAATTTGAAAAATATTTTCCACTTTTGCAATCTGTTTGCATTGATTACAATATTTGTAATTATTTTGCATTGATTATAATATTTGTAATTGTTTTGCATTTTAGAGAAAAAAACTATTTTCCAAACATATTATTTATGAAATAAAAGGCTATTTTGCAGCAGCATTGCGAAAAATTGCACTTGTACGTAATCCATGGTATATTTAATTTAATTTGGAAAATATTTTCACTTTTGCAATCTGTTTGCATCGATAATATTTGTAATTATTATGTTTTATACAGAAAATCTATTTCTCAAATGTATTATTAATAAAATAAAGAACCATTTTGCAGCAGAATCCCGAAAACGGCATTTATTCGTGATCCTCTAAATATTCTGTTTAATTATTAACTTATTTTCCACTTATATACAATCTGTTTGCATTAATATTTACACTTTGCAGTAGGATTCATTCTTCTATCTTTGTATATATGAGCATTTCATAAATTAGCATACTTGAGGTTGCTGAAAATTATATAGTGTTCACTCTAGATTAAAATTGGAAGGGCGCAGGCCCTGCCTTTTTCAATTTTGAAGAATTGCGCCCTACCCCTTTTCATCCCTCTACCAAAATGCCCTGCCCTTTTTAAAGCCTTTTTCCGTATTAAAAATATTTTTTAGGTATTATGGGGTACGAATTAAAAAAACAAAAAGATCGCGAATTTTCTTTTTTTTTTGCTGTATTTATTTTCAATTTTTTTTTTTTTTACATTTAGATGGTAAGAAATAAAGTAACCTTTCATTTTCGTTTTTTCCACCTCCACCTCGCTACAACCCTTCCTAGCTAGGAAGTTTCCCTTCTTGCTGATCTAAAAATAGATCTTCCCTCACTACAATGACATCATCTTTTATCTCCCTACAAATCTTGCCTTCCCTTGTTGCTGTGAGCTTTCTGTGGTTACTCTGTAAAGCACTGGTGACTGATTTATTTATCTTGGCTTTTCTTACTACTTGGGTCTCAGAAAGATTGTTTAGAAAGTATTATTTTTCTTCTTGATCCTGTGTTGCCACATTAAAAATGCCGAGCAAGAAAACAAGAATGAAGATTTTAAATAAAGAAAAGGAAGAAATTAGTAAAAAGTGCAGAAAATTAAACCAGATGTTTGAAAACCATTTGAAATTAAAAGTAAGTTTTTTAAATAATGAAGTCATGGGGTGCCCACAGGAAAAGAAAGCTGCTGCTTTCTCCGATTTTAGATTCCAAAAATCGTAAAAATTAATGAATATGGTGAAATATATATTTTTTAACCATTTGCCACTCTTTAAATTCCATCCTGCGTGCATCCTTGACTACTTAAATAATTAAATTTTTTCTGTTTTATGTAAGTTATCTTGTCACAGGGCTGTGCGGAGGGGGGTTCTAAAATTTTATAATAAAAAGAAGGTTGACTATACACATGTAATATGGTTATTTTGAAAACTGAATTAGCAACATCTCCCCCCCCCCCCGAAGTACATATGGTAAATACATAGCTAGCAACCCTGGGACCTATACAATAGTCAGGAATTTGTTTTGTGTGTCAGTTCTCTGTTTATAGCCTTTGTGATAATCAGCATTAAATAAAAATCATATTGCATTCAATTATCCGTAGAAAATTTAATTTTATATGCAGTAATATATGCTGTATCCTGTTATACATATGCGGTTCGAAAAAGAGACCTCCCGAATAATTCGGGAGAGTTGGCAGCTATGTAAATGAAATGTTTGTAGATTAGCTTTTTAAATATGCACCTAATACTACATTTTATTTGAAAACTAATGTAGCAATGTACCCCCCCCCCCCCCCCCCCGACTTAAAACATTTTATTTTTTCTGTTTTTTAAACAGAGTTTTTTTTTAGCATCCAAAATGTGTGTAGTTTTTGTACTTGTTTAAAAAATATTACCTACTAATAACTAATACTTCAATTCATTTTTTTTAAATAAAAAAAAAATAGTAGTGGATTAAACATTTAGATTTTAAAAAAAAGTATTAAACTGATGATAGTAATAAATTGACCAAAAATAGTAAATTCCTGCTATTTTTTTTTTAGGTTTCTGTAGATGAATTTAAATCAAACAGTGATAAACAGGTATCAAAATCCATTCAGGAAATAACTTCCTCTGCATCTCAAGATGGTAATGAAACAATACCGAGTCCTAAGAAGTTAATGATAGCATCTACTGCACAGAATTTAGAGATTAGTAATCATCAGGATGATGACTTATCTTTTTACCAAAATATTTGTCAATCAAATGAAAGCACGACTAATGCGCCAGGAGAAAGTTCATCTTCATATAACCAAATAAGAGAGTCACATTGTGCACTCATACCTCAGGGAATAACGTCTGAAGAAAACACAATTTTTTCTGTAAAACAGAAAAATCACCCTCATATTAGCAAGGAAATTACTCCAGTTTCCAGCTCTCAAGAATGCTTAGATGCAAAAATCAATTGTGCAAAGAAACATTCTGAACATCTCGGTGAATTTAAAGATGAATGGATAAAAGATTTCCCTTGGGTAAACTGTGAAATTAGAGAAGGAAAACAAGTATTATTTTGCAGTTTATGCTCAGAATATTTATCAATCTATAATAAATACCAAAATTCTGCATGGATTAACAAAGGCTTTTTGACAGTCAGACAAAATAAAATAAAAGAACATATGCATTCTGAAATGCATAAAGAAGCTGTAAAATTAGAAATTAATATGAAGAAGAAAATGGAAAATCAAGGGAAAAATGGAGAAGATTTAAAAAAATTTAAAGCTGTTGAGAGTGCCATGAAATGTTTAAATTTTCTAATTAAACATAATATACCACATTTTACTGTTTTTAACGCTTTTATTGATTTTTGCATTGATGAATTATAGTCTCCTGTGCTAGCACCATTACGAAAATCAAAATTTGTTAATTACACAAGCTATGAAGCTATATAATGGATTTCCTCAACTCAATGGCAACTAGTATTAGAAAAGACATTATTCAGGATATCAATGAAAGTCCTTGCTATTCATTAATGACAGACGAAACAACAAATATTTCCAATAGAAAGCATTTAGCGATTGTTGTAAGATACCTAAAGGATGGTAATTCCAAAGTATCGTTCCTAAGTGATACAGATATACCAAATGGGAAATCTGAAACTATTTTTTTTTGCACTTTCATCAGATGTGCAACAATGTGGAGGATTTACAAAACTTTTGGGGTTTGGAAGTGATGGTGCTTCTGCAATGTTAGGTTGCAAAAGTGGAGTGGCAATGAAAATTAAAAATGAAAATAAACAAACTGTAGTAGTGCATTGTTTAAATCATCGTTTGGTGCTTGCAACTAAAGATAGCTTTGAAAGTGTCAAATCTTTTGTTCATTTGGATGAAACTTTAATAGCGCTTTTTAAATATTATAAGCACAGTGCTGTAAAAAGTGGCAGCCTGAGAGAAGTCCAAAAAGCCTTAACCCTTTCACGACCCAAAAGACGGAGCCTTCGCTTCCGAACTGGTCCCAAAGGACGGCACATTTTTTGCGCTAAGCCTAACTCTCGAAAAAAATTCACTAAAAATCACCTATTCAACACAGAAATCTACTCTTTTCAGGAATAAAAGAAATATTTAATTTCTATTTGATGTATATTTTTCATACAAATCTGAATACAAAATACTCATTAGTTGCTCCCATTCTTTTATCCGAAATAAACGAATAATTTCACTACCTCTAAAACCCAAACAAAAAAAATACTCTCTTATATTCCTATGATTCACCAACGAAATCATAACGCTGAAATAAAAATAAAAACCAAAACTCAATTATAAAATTGTTGATGCTACGAGAATTGCCCTATCTGTTTATATTACAAAATGATGTTTACCGCTCCAAATGGAGAAATAATTCATTCGATCCTCTTCTGCCAAGATCATGCCTCTGCAAAATACATTGAAGTTAGTTCTATGGACATATAACGCCATCTAGTAGACAAATTAAAACATTCCACGTGGAGGCACGTATAAGTGCCACTCTCCGCTTATGGTAAAGTTTCCTCCGTCACGAGTGCATGCCGTTCGTCCTTGAATGCAAGTTTGCAGCTGGCACGTGGGCGTGCCGATAGTCGCGAAAGGGTTAAACTCTGCTAGGGGGACAAAAATAAAAGCTGCACATTACACTAGGTGGCTAACACATGAAAGTGCTGTAAGCTCTGTAAGAGTTAACTTTACAGCAATATTATTAGATTTAGAGAATGCTATTGTGAACAGTGATTCTACAACTTATGTAGGAAGTGGCCCAACAGCTGAAGGTTTATTAAAAACCGTAAAAACTTTTCATTTCTTTCAACAGATAAACTTTTTGTGTGATGTTTTAGCTGTTGTTTCCAGATTGACTTTGATATTTGAATCAAATACAGTAGATCTTTCAATTGTAGAAAGCAAAATTTCTGATACTGTGGCAAAACTTAAAAAATTAAAAAGAAAACCTGGGGGGGCAACACTGCCGAAATCTTAAAGAGCGATGGACATGGAATCGAAACACCTATTGTGGATAATGATGGTACATTTGAAAAACAAGGCAGGGAGTTTTTGGATATTTTGATATCAAACATTGAGGAAAGACTAGAAAATTTACAACTTGTGTCCAATCTTAGTGTTTTGAGCTTAAATAATGTAAAGATTGATAAAATATCTTTTTATGGTAATAATGAAATATCCTGCTTGGCAGAACATTATGATGAAGACGAATAGGAGTTACTTGCAGAGTGGGATAATTTTAAACATATGTTTATACAGGACTCTGAGAAAGTGGAAGAGGATGAAGAAGAAGGGGAGTGCAGAAAGAAAGCCCTAAAAATATCAAGTTTATTAATGAGTCAATCAGATAAGAATAAAGTCATTGGAGAACAATTTCCAAAAATTAAAAAATTCCTTCAAGTTGCAAATGTTATTCCTATGTCTACAGTAGTAGTGGAAAGAATTTTTTCACAAGTTAAAAACATCTTAACTGACAAAAGAAATAGATTAAAAGTTAATGTGAATGATACATTAATATAAAGCTAAATAGAAAAATGGAATTCAGAAAAGCTGTTCAGCATTGGTTAGATGTTAAAAGCAGAAAATTATTTATTTAAAAATAAATTTGAAAAATTCGATAATGTAATTTGTTAATTATGCTTCTTTGATGTTGATTTTATTGTTTGAAAGAGTTTATAAAAACATTTTTCAATCATCTGTTTCTAATCAAAAGTAACATTTTTACTAAATGAAACACATTTGAAAATTTTCTTTTTTAAAATTCCCAAACAAGGCAAATGTGATTAATTTTAATTATCATAAAAATTTTAAATATTGTTCAAATTTTTTCAGTTGACTCTTAAATCAAGAAACAACGGTATTGAGCAAATTTGTATTTAGAAAAGAAATTAAGGATCTTAATTTCTAAATACAAATTTCACTGTGCTGATATTAGTACTTCACTATGAGTGGCTGATCTTTAACTTTATTAGTACAAGTAGACTATTATAATTAATACAATTGCAAAGTACAAACAATATTTTATGTATTGTTTAAATTATTGTTGCATATTAGCAATATAACACAGTTTTATAACTTAATATAAACATAAAATTTTCTTCACAGGTCTATTTAAAAAAAAGAATTCGAACCAAATCTATAACTCATTACATTGACTGTAATCCTCCATAGGATAGCATTATCTTCCATAAGCTCAATATTAGGGCTATGTATTATATTATCCTCCATAGGATAGCATTATCTTCCATAGGTTTAATTTAGCATTAGGTCCCATAGATTTAACATGACTGGGGGGGGGGGGAGGAGGCGGGCGGGTGGTCGAGAATAGAAAAACCATATCCTACATCCCTTACAGTCAATGTAGTGAAAATATATATGTTCCTCTTAAAAAATTGCTCTTTTTTTTAAAGGAAAAGTGCCCTTTTTTTCTCGAAAACGTGCCTTTTTTTATAGAAGCACCCTGAACACTACATTATATATTATAGATTTTATTTATGCATGCTATTTTTAATTTGCATCATGTATTATGAAATAATTTAGTTTTAAATAACCAGCTGAAATTTAAATAAACCAGGTACAAAATGCATTTTATTGTAAGAATTTTCTTTTTCCCTTTTGGTTTCTTTTTCCAAAAAAAAAAATAAAATGTTGAAACTATTCTTAAGGCTGGTGCTGTTGAGATGCCCTGCTAAAATAATCCTTTCCCATCCATCTTCATCTTCTAATTATTCTACCTTAGAGTATCTGACTGAATTATCATACTTTTGTTTTCAATACCAGGTGAAATATTTTGTTTAAAAGAGATAACATTCGTTTTGTACATTCCAAGCTTCATATATTTTAAATTTAAAGGCATTTGTATTGCATAATTGTTAATCAAATCGAATTTAAGCAAAGGAAAATTTCAGCTGTAAAACACTAGCATCCTTGCTTTTTCTTTAAAAAAAAATTTTTTTTCTAATATTTTTAAGGTTATTGGGTCACAAAAATCTTTTATAAATCCTCTCATTTATTAACTCATAACTTAGGAATTTTATTATGTTTTTATTTCTCACCCATGGCAACCCAATTGAATCTTTTTTATTATTATTAATATTTCCGTGTTATCTATATGACTGCTAAAATATTTCATTTTCATATTTTAAAAATATAAATAGTCATTTTCTGGTTTCTGCTTTCATTTTAAAACATACTAGTTTTTATAGCTATTTAAAACAATTTAAAACAATAGCTATAAAATAATGGCTAGGGAATGAAATTGGATGAATTTAAATCAAATTTTGTAATTTAAATTTATCTCTTTTTTTCTGTGTTTCTCTAAAAAGACACCTTTTCCCTAAAATAGGTGTCTAACCACAAAACATAATATAAAAATATGTAACTACACCAGGTGCATAACTGAAAATTTTTTGGCCATTAACTTTTTTTGGTTGGCCACTAAAAATTTTGTTCTTGGTAGCCACTATTAAAATATCTGAAGCTGAATTTTAGCAAATATCGGTCAAAATTGTTGTGAATCAGCTAAAACATAAAATACCTAAAATTCCTAATTCACAAAAATAATGCTGAGATGCGCCTACTCAGGTCTTGAATACCTTTGTACCAAATGTCATGGTAGTACAAAACTTAGATTTTGCAATACAGACTGCACACACACAGAAACACAGACAGACTTCACTTTTTCAACAATTAAGATGCATTTAAAATTGATATCTCACATTTGGTATTTATTTTTTATATAATATTTTTTATACAGGCTTTGGTTAAAAAGTATCGGGAAAAATTTCGGAAAAATAGATTTATTAGATATTGCTACAATACCTCAAAAGTCTTAAAGTATATCCCTTGAGCGTCAACACACTTTTGCCAATGGCTTTTCCACGACTCGAAGGCTCCCTGGTAGGGGGATTACGGAAGGTTCTTAAGGGCGCGTCCTTTATGCGTGCAAGCTTCTTTGATGGCATTTAGGGTCCCATGGTGGTGTCCTTTGAGGGAAGATTTCACTTTTGGGAAAAGGAAAATATCTGCTGGTCCCAAGTCAGGAATGTAAGGGGGTTGGGGAACCATCGCGATGCCGTTTATCATCAGGAAGTCGGTCATCTTGGAGCAGGTGTGGCTGGTTACATTGTCGTGATGCAATTTCCAGCGATGGCTGGCCTCACCCGGTTGACCCTTCTCTTCAGTCTTCTTAACACTTCTAGGTAAAAAGCACCATACACTGTCTGCCCCTCAGGAACAAATTCGTAGTGGACAACCCCCTTTGCGTCGAAGAAAACGATCAG
The DNA here is from genome assembly GCA_951213105.1 of Amaurobius ferox. Taxonomy (NCBI): domain Eukaryota; kingdom Metazoa; phylum Arthropoda; class Arachnida; order Araneae; family Amaurobiidae; genus Amaurobius; species Amaurobius ferox. Next base: position 42,822,322 of record OX578152.1, read on the forward strand.
CATGACTTTCACTCTGGATTTGCTCATTTGAGCCTTTTTTGGACGAAGTGATCCCGCAGTGTGCCATTCTGAACTTTGCCGCTTTGTTTCCGGGTCGTATTCAAATATCCAAGTCTCGTCTCCTATGATGACAATATCCAAAAAGCCGGGGTCTTCTTCAACGCGTTGCAGAAGGTTTTCGCAAGCAGAGACTCGCCTCTGCCTTTGCTCGTTCGTCAAGACCTTCAGGACGAATTTAGTGCAGATCTTTCGCATCACCAAATTTTCAATGATAATGCTGTGCACTGTCATCTTATCAATGCCAATTTCATCTGCGACCATTCGCACACTTAAACGACGGTCTGAATTCAGCACTTCATGCACACGTTGTCGTCGGTTCTTGACGTCGAAGGCAGTCCAGCGTGAGGCTCGTCCTGCACACTCTCTCGGCCATCTTTGAAGAGCTTGTGCCACTTAAAAACTGCTGTTTGTGACATGCTTTCATTCTTAAACACTTGGCGAATCATGGCCAACGTCTCCGTACTCCATTTCTCCAATCCAACACAAAATTTGATCGCGTACTGCTGTTCAATCGTTCGCTGCATTTCGCACTTGCACCGAGTCACTCGACAGGGGTTAACTAAAAACACAATGTAGCCTGAACGAATACTCGAAGACGCCTGTCACTTAGCGCGTCTTGAAGGTCCCATTCCCCACTACCGAGCATGTGTGCTGCAAGCACGCTACGACGTACACTCGTGTCAGGAAAAAAATTTTCCCAATTCTTTTTATACAGACCCTGTAATATCTCGTTGATAGCATCAGACTCAGACTTGGTGAGCCAATCCATTTTTTCCAAGCATTTCAAAAATTCTGCTTAAGAACAATAGTGGGGGGCTTCGTGTTTCCTCTTGAGGGTAGGCACAAGCCTTAGAAAAGATGTAAAATGCAATCCAGATTTCTTTAAAATTCAAAATTTAAATTTTATACAGTAATTTAAGAGTACTTTCAGTAATTTATTTTGCTATTAATTAAGCAAATGTCTATTGTATATATATCAACCCATTTATTCTCTAAAATTTCCATTGCGATGTCAATTAAATTTATATTTGTAATCATTAATAAAATTTTAATAATTTGCAACTTGAGTATGTACGCGTCGAGTTTGAACCAACAATAAATCGTAAAAATATGAAATACTTTTTTATGTAAAAATTGTATTGAAAATGGGCAAGAAAATATTGGTTGCACTTTTAAAATAGGCAAATAAAAAAATGGAAATGATCAGTGGTACTGACTTGTGAAGGCTCGGGTCAATCCCAATGACCGTACGTTTATTTCAAAACACTTGTTAGCGAATTGATAAAAATATTGGAACTTTCTGAAATATATTGCACGATTGCCAGAAATTGGAACTGAAGCATCGTTTTGAAATAATAGCGAATACGAAATAGATAACATAACCATAATCATCACATTACAACAGCATATAAGAATAATATCAACATACTGCGTACCGATAAATAAAAAAAATTAAAATTACTCTGAGAATAATTAACAATGTGGTAAACTTTTAAAAAATTGAAGTTACCTTCAAGTATCAGAAAGATAAAACTGAAGATGAAAGTATCTTAATAAAATAATTCAATACCGAGATAAAACATTTCATTAAAACAACGCAAACTGCGAGAATCTGTAATGGTTTCCGAATTGATCGGTTCAAAATAAACACTAGCGTCTACAGCTCCCGGTTTTCACGACTGCTTATTCACTGCAAAACACTCCCGCCAGAATATCACGTGATACACACGTCAGGCGCGAATTTCAGCTGAATAGCAGATTGATTGTTCTTCTTTCCGATTGATTGTTTCTTTTTAACACTTTACAACATAGTTGAAAAGTGTTTATGACTTTGTTCATTCTGTCTGTCTGTCTGTCTGTCCGTTAGCACGATAATTGCCGTAAAAATGACTTTATCAAAATGAAATTTTAGTATGCTTTTCAGACGGTCTGTGGGACCTATGGAATATAAATAAATCATATCACCCAATTAGTTTTTTATTGAACCCGGGTTGAAAAAATGAAATACATTGAACCCTATGGGACCTAATTTTTCGAACATTTTTTAAGCACATTTAAATTTCACAAATTGCTTCGAAATTTTTAGGAAATATTCACATTATCTCATAAAATATATAAAAAAAATTTCAGTAAAATATGTTAGGTAGTTTTTTAATTAAAAATTCTTTAATATAGGGAGAAAAACGAATTCAATTAAATTCTGACTTGTGCGATATCCTCCAGAAAGAAAAAATTGATATGTTATATAATTAATTATTACTTTCCTTATATACAATCTGGGTCACTGAATTAATGTCACAGTTTGACGATAAGAACCACATATTGAAACTGGAGATTAAAGGCGCTTCGCGCCTGGTGCTCTGTCTTGTACGACACTACGACAATATATACATAATGTATAAGGAAAGTATTGTGACGGGGTCGAAAATTCGAATTCGAGTTTTCGACGGGAGAGCACGTTTCAAGCATCCCTGATCACGAATCAAACATTTTTGAAGTGATGTCTGTGTGTGTGTATGTGTGTGTGTGTGTGTGTGAAAGTATGTGTGTGTGTGTGTGTGTGTGTCAGTGAGTCTGTGGAGACGATAACTGACGAACGAATGGACCGATTCGAACCAAATTCTGGTACAAAAATCACAATCCGTAAACACTGGAAGCCTATTGTTTTTATACGCAATCGAATGTTCAGAATCCCCCCAAATTTTCGAGTGAAATTTTGAAAAAATCGTCAAAAAATCAAAACCACTAAAAAAGTTACGCAAATAGACATTTCTTATGTAATTTTTCATTAGAAAACGATTGGCATAAATTTTAGAACGCTAACATGAACTGTTCTCGAGATATCGCACATTTTTTAAAAAAATTATCAAAAAGTCATAAAATAAAGAAAAATATTTCCTATTGAGAAACATGTTCACTTTTCATATGTAATACCATTCGATAAATAGGGTGACATCATTCTCGTGGATCTAGCTCGTTCCATTCATGAAAAAGATACTTTGAGTAATACGTTTGTATTTGAACGCCAATAGTCATTTGTCTGTTGTAAGAATAACTTATTTCTTCGTCCATAATTCTTGGCGACGAATTTGGCGGAATGTCGCCAACTTGGCGACTTTTTAAAATGTTGCTAAATAAATGAAAATCTCGCCAAATGGATAAAAATGATGCTAAATCAATGAAAATGATGACTAATTGTCGAAAATTCAATATCTTGGAAAGAATATAAGTATCTACTATGAGAAAAACCTAATTTTTTACTGTAAAAGTAGTAAATTCATTACATTATATAAGGAAAGTCATGTGTTGCCCACATCAGATTTTTTTGTATGTGAGAGAGGATTCACATTTTAAAATAAATTTAGTAGATAAAAATTTTTCAATTTTTTTTTTAATTTTATATAACTTTTCACGATATACTTATTTGATGGCGTTTTTAATGCACTTTCCTACGTCCTAGAGAATTAAAATTTGGTACACAGCTTAAATTTGTAGAACATTTTATTCTACAACAATTTGGTGGATCTTAAAATACACACTTACATTTACACTCCTACATTTTTTTCAAAATGGCCTGCAAATAATCCCCGTTCACATCTATAAATCATTGTTGTAATATTGTTAAAAATTCTGATGATGTGGACAGCACATGTCTTTCTCTGCAGACTCATATTCACGTTCTCTTTATTTCTTCAACAATAATTTGAGTTTATCTGCACAAATAACATCCGCTACCATAAACCCTTGGGTTGGTCGTGTGGTCTGGGCTTTCTGCACAAATAACATCCATAAGTATTTTAAATGACATTGAATTTGCACGTTAAACTTAAATTTGGTTCTCATTTGATAGATGGACTTATTGTCAAAAGTGGCGTAGCGAAAACGCAAAAAAAACTAAAATATCTCAAGAACGTCTAGTCCTAGAGTAATGGGGTTAGTCTTATTCTTTTTGTTGTCAAAAATCACGTATAAAATAGGAATTTAATTGATGTAATTGAGCACACGTAGTCTTTTATTTTTATATTTAACGATTTTTGCGGGCCATTTCGCAAAAACAGCCATTTCCTTTTTCCCGAATCGTACTAGAATAACCTACAAGTGATTTATATAACAAATTTTGTTAAATTTGGTATATAAATCACTTGTAGGTTATTGAAATATTATACACCAAATTGTGTTAAATTTGGTCCATTAGTTTTTAACTAGAGTGGATAAAGCCAATTTCAGCCGGCCATTTCGCAAAGAAGGCAGATTATTTTATTACGAATCGTACTATAATCAAATGAACATCAGAGTTTTCCACAAAAAACTTACCAACCAAATTTTATTAAATTCGGTCCATTAGTTTTTCAGTTAGAGTGGATGCAATATCCTCACAGACACACAGAAACACACATACACCCTTACACACACAGACGTATTCCTAAAAATAGTTTTTCTTGTTCTGGAAGTCCCAATACGTGTAGATCCTTCGAAAATTCGAGTTCCGATCTTCGGCACGATTCCAATACTTTGAATACATACATACGCACACACATATATTATCTGTGTATCTGTATTATCTATCTATATTCTGTTCCTACTCAATTACAATAGTTGTGATTTTAAATGATCCCTAAACTTTTATTATTTCTTCAACGAAGCCTAATTTTAATTTATGCAGAATGCAAATATCTCAAACGATTGTAAGGTGAGTTACAAAAGAATTGCTGAATTTTTTTCACACAAAATTATTTAGCTCTGGAGTCTGGAATGCAAGTTATATGAATGAAATATTCATTGATTTTGCATAGAGAATCAGATATTTCGATACAGTTTTAAATATTTATGTATAATACATTGCTGTAGTACTGTCATAATGTAAAAGATATCACCACTGAATGTATCACATTTTAGAGATTTTTAAATGAAATTGCATTTCAGTTGGAAAGTGTTTCATAATCAATGCTTATGCATGATTGATCTTTCTTGTTCTTTTTGTCTTTTTGTGTGACGTCCGTAGATATGTGGTCGCGATCAATGAATATAGTTCTTTGTTTTCTTCATGAGGAAATGTACAGTTCAATTAGTTTATGCGTGATTTTGATATATATATATATATATATATATATATATATATATACATGTCAGAAATATTTATAACGTCAAATATTAATGTAAAAAATATTTATAATATATATATATAATGTCAAAAATATATATATCATAAAATATATATGTCAAAAATATTGTACGATCAAAATCATAGTGTGGTAATTGCAGGAGGGAGTCGACCTTGATTGAAAGAAGTAGGATTAAAGAATGCTAAAAAATACTTTTTCCTGCGGTAGTCAAACTAAAGTATGAAACGTAAAAAATTGACTAGCTTGATGTTTACATTTGTGACCTTTAAACTTCCAAGGGAGGGTAAATGCCCCCTTGCGCTCCCCTATGGACGCCCATGGCAAAGAGCAAATAGAATTTTTCCTCGGGTGCAAACTATATGATTATACCTACAATATCGACTAGCTTGAAATCTACATTTGTGAACTTAAATGTCCTAGGGGAGAATAAGTGCACCCCTTGCCCTCTCCTATAGGCGCCCATAGAGCTTTTTTCATGGTGACAAACTGAAGGTTGAGGCGTTCAACATCGATTAGCTAGCAAGTCAAAGAGTCATCTATGGGAGGGCAAATGTCCTACTTGCCCTCCACTATGGGCGCCCATGTAACATTTTCCAATAGGGCAAAATCAAGGATGAGGAGTTCAATATCTACTAGCTTGAAGACTACATTTGCAACCTTAAACATCCACAGTAGGGCAAGTTTTCCTTGCATTCCCTTATGGGCGCCCATGGCAAGGACACTCGTAGAATTAATTCCATCGGTGACAATTTCAAGGATGAGGCGTTTCATATCGACTTGCTTGTAATCTACATTTGTAACCTTAAACGTACACAGTAGGGCAAGTTTCACATTGCGTTCCCTTATGGGCGCCCATGGCAAGGACACCCATAGAACTAATTCTATCGGCGACAAACTCAAGGATGAGGCGTTCCACATCGACTAAATTGAGACTTGCATGTCTAACCTTGAACGTCTATGGGACGGCAAGTGTCATCCTTTCCTTTCACAATGGGCGCCCATGTAACATTTTCCAGAAGGGAACTCAAGGACGATTCATTCAATATCGACTAGCTGGTAACCTACATTTGTAACCTTGAATATCCTGTTGAGATTCAGTGCTCCCTTGTCGTGCTCTATGGGCTCCCTGCTTATACTATTGCCCTCAGGACAGAACCTAATGGAGCCGAAGTTTCGATTTTCTCAGGGGCGGTAAACAGTCTTTCCAGACCCTCCAAATGTCTCTGTGACATATTGAAACATTGCACACTTGCCATGGGCGCCCATAGGGGATGTTGAAAGTCACGAATATCAAACTAATGAATACTGTACGTCTCGTCCTTGAGATTGTCCCCGCTGGAAAAGTTCTAATGACGTACTTGCCATGGGCGTCCATAGACGTAAGGGAGCATCCATATGTAAGGGAGACGTAAGGGGGCGTCTATAGATGTAAGGGAGCACTTGTCTTCCCGTAAACATTCAAGGTCACAAATGTAGGTGTCAAACTAGTAGATATTGTACGTCTCATCTTTGAGTACGCTTTTCTTAGAAAAAGTGCTATGGACACCCTCGCCATGGGAGCCCATAAAACTTTTGAAAGCCACAAACGTCGGTATCAAGCTAATCGATATTGTATGTCTTGTCCTTGAGTTTGTCTCAGCTTTAATAAGTTCTATGGTCACATTTGCCATGGACGCCCATAGGGGAGAGCAAGGGGGCGCTTGCCTTTGAAACAAGGTTGACCCCTTTCTGCAGTTACAACACTATATTTCTCTCTCTCTCTCTCTCTCTCTCTCTCTCTACGTACTCTTAGAGAGTACGTACAGCCATGAAATTCTATATGCATATGCATTCTGTAAAAAAATGGAATTAGGTAGAACATTTTGTAAATAACGTGATTAGACCTCGGATGAGAGAAATAATGTCAAAATATAGTGATGTAATTGCAGGAGGGGTCCACCTTGTTCAAAAGGAGTGGGATTCAAGGGCGTTCATAAAACTTTTCCTGGAATGTCTAAATTTAAGGATGATAGGTAAATATATCTAGTATCTTGATACCTACATTTGAGACCTTTAACGTCCACGGGAGGACAAGTGCCCCTCGTGCTCCCCTATGGGCGCCCATGGCAAGAGCGTCTATAGAACTTTTTTAGGGATAAACTGAAGGGTGAGACATACAATATCGACTAGCTTGATACCTACCTTTGAACATCCACGGGATGGTAAGTTCCCCCTCACGCTCTCCTATGGGTGCCCATAGGGGACAATAACATTTATCAATATTTATACAATAATATTAACCATACTCGAATATAGATATCAATACTGTATGTCAATATAATCAATACTGTACTTCACATCCTTGTGTTTATCCCGCTGGTAAAAGTTCTATTAGCACCCTCACCATGGGCGCCCGTAGGGGAGCGCAAGGGGTCACTTGCCCTACTGTGAACGTTCAAGGTCACAAATGTAGGTACCAAATTAGCAGACATTGTACTACTTATCTTTCAGTAAACCCTCCTTAAAAAATTTCTATTGACGCCTTTGCCATGGGCGCCCATACGAGATGCTGATAATAAGGTGTTGCCCATAGGGTGTCAAACTAGTCGATATTGTCGCCCATGAATGTGCCCCCGCTGGAATAAGTTCTATAAACGCTCTTGGTATGGGCGCAAGTAGGGGGTCTTGAGGGGGAATTTGCTATCCCGTCGACTTTCAAGTTCACAGATGTAGATATCAAGCTGGTCGATGGATGTCTCACCCTTCAGTTTTCTGCCTGTAAAAGTTATTTGGGTGCTCTTGCTATGGACGCCCATAGCAAAGGAGGCCATAGAACTTATTAAAACGGAGCGAACTCAAGGACGAAATGTACAATATCGATTACCTTGATGCCTACGTTTGTGGCTTTCAAAATTTTTATAGGCTCCCATGGCAAGGACGTCCATACAGTTTCTTCCAAGAGCATAACAAGGATGAGACGCACGATATATACTACCTTGACACCTACATTTGGGACCTTGATGTTCACGGGAAGGCAAGTGCTCCCTTATGCTCCCCTATGGGGGCCCATGGTAAGGACGTCAATAGAACTTTTTCCAGCGGGGACAATCTCACGGACGAGACGTACAATAAGTATTCATTAGTTTGATATTCGTGACGTTCAACATCTCTATGGGCGCCCATGGCAAGTGTTGCTGTTGAGACCTAGACTGTCCGATCTACCAGAAAGATGTAAGGTATATCTGTTTGGACGACCGGGCAGTGCCACCCAATTTAAACCGGAACCCAGTGGAGGAGGCATCCACAGGGACCGAACCCTCCTTCCCCTATCATCAACCGCTCAGAAGGATTTACAGACTCACATGTTTAACGTGATCGTACTCCACGTGAACACGGCGGCAGTTTTGGCAGTGGCAGGAATCGAACCCGGGCCTACTGAGTGCAATCAATTCCCGCGCGCTAACCACTAGGCTGTCGTGCCCCACTCCATGGCAAATGTGCAATGTTTCAGATTTTTATGTCACAGACACTTTTGGAGGATCTGGAAAGACTGTTTACTACCCCTGAGGAAACCGAAACTTTGGCTCCGTTAGGTTCTGTCCTGAGGGCAATAATATATAAGCTGGGATCTCATGCGCTGGGAGCCCATAGAGGACTGCCAGGGATCACTTAAACTGAACTGGATATTCAAGGTTGCAAATGTAGGTTACAAGCTAGCGATATTGAACGCTTCATCCTTGAGTTCCCTCCTGGAAAATGTTACATGGGCGCCCATAGTGAAGGGAAAGGATGACACTTGCCTTACCATAGACGTTCAAAGTTAGACATGTAAGTCTCAATCTAGTCGATATTGAGCGCCTCATCCTTGAGTTTATCGCCGATGAAATTAGTTAGTTCTACGGGTGTCCTTGCTATGGGCGCCCATAAGAGAACGCTTGATGGAACTTATCATACCGTGTACATTTAAAGATATAAATGTAGATTACAAGCAAGTCAATATGGAACGCCTCATCCTTGAGTTTGTTACCTTTGGAATTAGTTCTATGGGCGTTCTTGCCATGAGCTCCAATACAATTCCCTCGTGCTAACCACTGGGCTGTCGCGCCCCATCTCATGGCAAGTGTGCAATGCTTCAGCCTTTTATATCGAGACTTTTGGAGGGTCTGGAAAGACTGTTTACTACCCCGAGGAAATAGAAACTTCGGTTCCGTTAGGTGCTGTCATGAGGGCAATAGTATTAAACAGGGAGCTCATGCAATGGGATCCCGTAGAGGACTGCCATGGGCGCCCATAGGGGAGTGTAAGGGGGTCGTTTACCCTCCCCTGGACGTTTAAGGTCACAAATGTGAACATTAAGCATGTTAATTTTTCCCGTCTCATACTTCAGTTTGACCACAAGGTCGACTCCCTCCTACAATTACCTCACTATGTTCTTGATAGTGCAGTATTTTTGACACTCTCTCATCTAATAAAAGCAGAAGTAACTCGTAATACTAGTAGTTTGATAGCCTTGAAAAGACTTTAAATAGAAAATAAATAAATAATATAATAGAAAAAAGTAATAAAAATTATTAATAATGAAATAAAATTTAAATTATATATATATATATATATATATATATATATATGTGTGTGTGTGTGTGTTTTCAATATCAAAATCGCGCATAGACTAATTGAACTGTAAATTTCCGCATGCAGAAAACAAAGACATCATTCAACTGCCGCCACAAGGTCAGATGAAATTCGCGCCTGACGTTGATATCACGTGATGTATTTTCCCAGGAGTGCGTTGCAGTGAATAAGCGCTCGTGGATTTTCGATTTATCAAAAACGCTGCAGCACTCAGTTTTGCTTTTTACGCATGCGCGTGAACTTCGGGCGATGATGTGGATTTCGCGGAGCTCGATATTTGTTCTCGCAGTTTTTCTTTCTACGCCGGTTTATAAAGTAAATTTCTCGATTTAAAGGAATAAATTACATGATCTACGATTTCATGTAGGAATGGGGGCTCGATCCTAGACAAACTTTCTTATCAGTTTGTAACGAAAGTAGCTTAAATTCATTTTTTGAAATTAAAATTAAATTTAACCACAGGTTATAGAATTGGCGATGAAATTTATTTTTAACTTTGCAACATGTTTAAAAATAAAATATCTGTTATTTTCATTTTACTCATGAAAATTCAAATGTTAAATAATGTTTTTTAATATTTTTATATCAGCACACACATTTTAATATACTAGAGAGAGCTCTCACCCACCCACCACGAATCAAAATGGAAATGTGTGGCTTTACTATTAATATGTGTACACAGATCAGTTCGAATAAAAAATAACAGTTGTAGATGTAACTTAAATATAAAATAAATTTTAAATCATGAGTTCAGAAAAAAAAACAATATTGTTTCTCAACAAAGGGAAAGTGAAGATTTTATCTGAATGCTGATGTAACACAATGCAGAATGTGATTTTTTAGAATTTTTTTTGAATATAAAACATATTCATTTTAACCCAGGGCACCTTTTCCTGAAAAATCACTCCAACCTCCCAAACCAACAAGCTCTGTGCTCTGTTTTTAACTGCATTAGTATACTATTCTTAGCTTGAACTCACTTATAGCTTGAACTCACTCTAGAGAACGTTTTCTAAAAATTCGATTTTTCCAGGGGGGGTTTATCGAACAACCGATCTGTGTACCAAATTGCAAGTCTCTATCTATTCAGGAAGTGCCTAAAAAAGCGTGACAGACGGACACTTGGCAATTAGTATATATAGATAGATAGATTATAAATGAGTTCTGGCTGAGAATAGTATACTTAATGCAGTTAAAAACAGAGCTGGTTGGTTTGAACCATGGTTTTTCAGGAAGAGGTGCCCTGGATTAAAATGAATATGTTTTATATTAAAAAAAAATCTAAAAAATTACATTCTGCAATGTGTTATATAATCATCCAGATTAAATCTTCACTTTCCCTTTGTTGAGAAATAATATTATTTTTTCTCTGAACTGATGATTTAAAATTCATTTTATAATTAAGTTACATTTACAACCGTTATTAGAATTTTCATGAGTAAAATAAAAATAACAGATATTTGATTTTTAAACATGTTGCAAAGTTACAAATAAATTTCATCCCAAATTCCATAACGTGGGGTTGAATGTAATTTTAATTTAAAAAAATGAATTTAAGCTACTTTCGTTACAAACTGATAAAAAAAATTATCTACGATCATTATCAATCGAGCCCTCATTCCTACATTAAATCGTAGATCATGTAACTTATTCCTTTAAATCGCGAAATTTACTACATTAAATCGTAGATCATGTAATTTATTCCTTTGAATCGTGAAATTACCCGCGTAGAAATAGAAACTGTTAGAACAAACATATTGAGCACCGCGAAATCCACATCATCGCTTTCACGCGCATGCGTAAAATCCGAAACTTGCTGCTGCAGCGTTTTTGATAAATCGAGAATCCGCGAGCTGTAGAGCCAAGCCAAGACGAAACACTTATCCCCACATCGAATATCGGAGCACTTATCCCCACATCGAATTTGTTGGATGAATGTCCGATTTTTATAATGTTCAACATTACTTTGGTTGTATGTCGTTCCTGTACAGGACGTGGCTTGTAGATGTTGTCGTCGATGATTGAAGATGTTGTCGTCTATGATGTCTGGTGACGCTGTCCTGGCATTGGCCGACTGCCTAGAAGAGGTAAAAAGGGGGTGGGGCTAAGAGGAAGCTCAGACCCCATTCTTTACCCATATTTTCGTCTATCAATGCGCTTGAGGTGAATGTATTAATTTTTTACAGGGGATGTCCTGATAACTGAAATTGAAATATGGTGATGTACGTAGGTGAAAATACAGGGGAATTGCCAATTAATTTCGAACCGTAAAAATGTAATAGAAAAATTCATGCTATAGGGAGACTGCTTAAATTGAATAGTATTATAGAGAAACCGCGTTATAAGACTACCGCGTTTTATGAGTATCGCCTTATGAGACGATTGTCCCAAATTTTGCTCCACATTATATAGAATCCACGTTATAGTAGGGTTGCCTGTAATATATTTTTCCTATTGTTTTTTTATACCAGAATTAAATGTTGTGCTTACCTAAAGCAAAATATCGCTGCATACCACTGATTTTATCATTTTATTTAAAAATCAATTCAGTAACCTTGTACGTTTATATATGTAGCATGTTACAATTTTGTTTTAAGTTTTTATAAAAAGTTAATTTTGTAGAAATATTTTATTTATTTTGGTTTTATGGCTGACAAGGGAGTTAGCGTCCATCCAAATAATTTGAGATCAAGTTACTTTCATTTTAATTATATATTATCCAAAATAAATGGATAAAACATTCTCTGTGTAAATATAAATAAAGTATTTTTACTTTGTCTAGTAAAGCTAAGCGTCAAGCGCAATTTTCAAGAGAAACGAATCTCACTCTGTCTACTCACATCGGAAGATATTCCATTGGAAATGGAACTAAACGAAAATATGCATACAATTTATACTCGAGCTACAGCAAGTCTTTGATAGACATGTCTAAACTATAAGGAAGTGGCTGTTTTCTTAATAGTTTATAGGAAATTTGACTTGGAAAATTGCTAAATTATAGATGTTTTGATATTATAGGGTTGTTTTGATATTATAGGGTTGTTTCGATATTTTTCAGAAACGAACATATGAAATTGATATTTATGGAATCGGCATATGGAATTGATATTTATTTAAAAATATGAGACATTCATCTCAAATATCCTGATGTTTTAATTTATCCAATTTCACCTTGCATTCTTTGATTTTTATTTATTCAATTTTTTTGTATAAATTAGTAGTAGCATAGTTGCTTATAATAAAGAAATTTACAAGTCTATGTATTAAGGTCAAGGTAAAAAATTCTTATGGAAACCAAATCAATCTTGAATATAATATACGAATATATATTTGGAATTGTTCTTAATTAAATTTTTATCAAATGTAAAAGCAAAGCTTGATAAGTAGTCTATTTATTTTCTTATATATTTTCCTTCATTTTTATATTCTAATTAAAATGGAGTTTTCCTTGTATTTTGTTTTATATATAATGTTTGTATTACAAAACCGGGGTTTTACTTCTATAAATTTATAAATGTCATTAATTTATTTTAATTGTAATTCAGTTATTACCAAAAAATTACTTAAATCAGTACTGCATACCTTTGAAACCGCAGCCTAGTACAGAGGCACTGATAGGTAAGACAAAAGAATGCTTTGCATCGAAGCCCGGGAGGATTCATTTTTTACCCAGACCATCTGACCTACCCGAAAGTGTAAGTTATCTGTTTAAATGGCCGGGAAGTGCCATCCAATTTAGACCAGAAACCAGTGGGGGCAGCATCCACAGGGGCTGTATCTTTCGGAAGAACTTACAGGTCCACATATTTAACGTTCCTGTACTCTGCATGAACACATAGACAGTTTGGGCAGAGCTGGGAATCAAACTTGGGTGATCTGAGTGCAATCCCTGTGCACTCGGATCACCCAAGCAACTAACCCCAGCCTACTAACAACTCGACTGTTCCACCACCAGGGTCCCTTTTTGCTTAAACTCCTTGTTGTTGTTGTTGAGACCCAGACCGTCCGACATACCAGAAAGGTGTAAGGTAACCGTTTGGACGACCGGGAAGTGCCACCCAATTTGGACCGGAACCCAGTGGGGGAGGCATCCACAGGGACCGTACCCTCTTTCCTCTACCACCAACCTCTCGGAAGGGCTTTCGGACCCACATGTTTAACGTGATCGTACTCCGCATGAACACGGCGGCAGTTGTGGCAGCTTGCAAATGCCTAAACCATTTGTGAAAATAGATCAATACCTTGTAAAATAAGGAAGGATACATATTGGTTGCATATACCCAAAATTTCTGACGGAGGCTATGTTCAGGTCCATTCAGCTGTACTAAGGTATATTTATTATTATAGACTAAATGCTTTTGTATGTAGATTTCTGTTTATCAAAGTTTACTTTATAATATATAAATTAATTTAAATGTTTTTCACATACTGTACAGTGACCATTCTGTCTAATGATTTTGGAAAAAAAAAATATTTATTGCTCAATATTTTGTTTTAAATTAATTTTTTTATTTCTTACCTCATTTTACTTCGGCAGCTGATAATCCGGCCCCATTTTAAGTCTTAAATGTAACCTAGCTAAAATATATATCATGAAACTGTATATTTGCAAATTTTGGACCCCGTTTTTCTGTCTCCGCAAATTATTTTTACACGACTGATCTGTCATCATGACTGTTATCATGACTGATCCATTCTCCTCAAAATTGAAAATCTAAATAATCAAAGACTTGTAAAGTTACTTGCTTTTTAAAAAGCCGTGTAAAAAGAGTTAATTTTCAAATCTATTAAAATGATATAAAGGTGGAAAATTTACCGATACACATCTCTAACTATGTCTGAAAAGATTTGGTATAAAATTGGTATGTTGTTTTAAATAACAATCTCAGGATGCATATAATTTTTTTTAAATCATTGTGCATGTAAATTTTTAGTGTAGTTTTAAAAAATAACATTTGACTTTCTTACTTTCATCGAATTACACGTTTTAGTTATCCCTGTACACAAATCACAATTTTAAAATAATTTCTGGACAAATATATGTGTACTATATCGTTAATATTTTAAGTAATCATTTGTATAACGTAATATGAAGTAAGGGATACTTTTATTTTATTTTAAAAAAACATGTTATCAACATGGTATAGTTAATATCTGCAATGGCAGCAAGAAAATTTGCTATATGCCACAATAATGTGAATTTCTATGTGGACTGATATATTAAGTGTTACCATGCAGCCGGCTTCTAATTTGCTGAAAATGAAACTCTTGAGAGAACTTCGTCTATAAAAGATATTCCCAAAGTTGAAATCAGGCTATCATTCAGGGTGCAAAATAAGGGAATATTTTTCAGTAGCAAACTGTTAATCAAAATTTCATTTCTGTAGCAGTTTCGATATTTTGACTAGCAGTTCACAACTATTATTTCACGAGTTCTTAAAAATGTACCTTTAAACATATCGAGATGCCGTGTTTGAGATATAAAAAAACCATGGATATTACATTTTTACTTTCCTTATATACATAATGTATAAGGAAAGTATTGTGACGGGGTCGAAAATTCGAATTCGAGTTTTCGACGGGAGAGCACGTTTCAAGCATCCCTGATCACGAATCAAACATTTTTGGAGTGATGTCTGTGTGTGTGTGTGTGTGTGTGTGTGTGTGTGTGTGTGAAAGTATGTGTGTATGTGTGTGTGTCAGTGAGTCTGTGGAGACGATAACAGACGAACGAATGGACCGATTCGAACCAAATTTGGTACAAAAATCACAATCCGTAAACACTGGAAGCCTATTGTTTTTATACGTAATCGAATGTTCAGAACCTCCCTAAATTTTCGAATGAAATTTTGAAAAAATCGTCAAAAAATCAAAACCGCTAATAAAGTTACGCAAATAGACATTTCTTATGTAATTTTTCATTAGAAAACGATTGGCATAAATTTTAGAAGGCTAACATGAACCGTTCTCGAGATATTGTACATTTTTCAAAAAAATTATGAAAAAGTCACATAAAAAAAATTCCTATTGAGAAACATGTTCACTTTTCATATGTAATACCATGCGATAAATTGAGTGACATCATTCTCGTGGATCTAGCTCGTTCCATTCATGAAAAAATATACTTTGAATAATACTTTTGTATTTGAACGCCAATAGTCATTTATCTGCTGTAAGAATAACTTTTTTCTTAGTGCATAACTCTTGGCGAGATTTTGGCGACGAATTTGGCGAAATGTCGCCAACTTGGCGACTTTTTGAAATGTTGCCAAATTAACGTAAATCTCGTCAAATGGATAAAAATGACGCTAAATCAATGAAAATGACAACTAATTGTCGAAAATTCAATATCTTGGAAAGAATATTAGTATCTACTATAAGAAAAACCTATTTTTTTACTGTAAAAGTAGTAAATTCATTACATTATATAAGGAAAGTCATGTGTTGCCCACATCAGATTTTTTTTATCGTTATGAATCATTTGTTGTGATTTTTAAAATTAAGTCGAAAAATGCGATTCAAATTTATTTTTAAATAGCAAAACAAAAAAATTTATATCGTGATTTGCGATGCGATACTGCTTATTTTGCACCCTGCTCTCATTGCAGATAAGATAGCTGCATCCATGAACATAAACTGACAAAAGTTTAAAATCAAATCTGAGATTCACAACAGCATTCCTATGAAGTAATTTAGATTATCAATGCTTTAAGTGATATATTTATCAATGCTTTAAGTGATATATTTGTATATATATATATTTACAATATATATATTTTTTATCGTTATGAATCATTTGTTGTGATTTTTGAAATAAAGTCTCAAAATGCTATTCAAATTTATTTTAACATAGCAAAACACAAATTTTTATCACAATTTGCGATAGAATTTTTGCGATTTGCGATTTTTTGCACCCTGCTCTCATTGCAGATAAGGTAACTACATCCATGAACATATAGAATTGACATAAAAGCTTAAATCAAATCTCAGATTCACAACAGCATTCCTATGAAGTAATTTAGATTATCAATGCTTTAAGTGGTATATTTATCAACGCTTAAATGGTATATTATACTAAATATTTTTAGGTGTACTGCAAGCAACAGATTAAGAGGCCATAGTGGGAGCCATTGTTTATAAATTGCAGTGGTTGAAATATTAGGTTGTTTTGGAATATCGTAACTACATGCATGAATCATGCAATACTATTTACTAATTATCATTTGTAATTGTAGCAAGAAAACATTAAAACAGAATAAAAATATGTGATATTCATGTTTGCAAGCTTTAAATATGTTATAGAAAACTTGAAAGTAATAGGAACTCAAAATCAACACAAAAAAATCTGATGTGGGCAACACATGACTTTCCTTATATAATGCAATGAATTTACTACTTTTACGTTAAAAAAATGTTATTCTTATAGTAGATACTTATATTATTTCCAAGATACTGAATTTTCTTCAATTAGTTGTTATTTTGATTGATTTAGCGTCATTTTTATCCATTTGGCGAGATTTTTGTTAATTTGGCATCAATTAAAAAAGTTGCCAAGTTGGCGACATCTCGCCAAATTCGTCGCCAAAATCTCGCCAAGCATTATGGACGAAGAAATAAGTTATTCTTACAGCAGATAAATAACTATTGGCGTTCAAATACAAAAGTATTACTCAAAGTATCTTTTTTCATGACTGGAACGAGCTAGATCCACGAGAATGATGTCACCCAATTTATCGCATGGTGTTACACATGAAAAGTAAACATGGTTCTCAATAGGAAATATTTTTTTTATTTTATGACTTTTTGATAATTTTTTTGAAAAATGTGCAATATCTCGAGAACGGTTTATGTTAGCGTTCTAAAATTTATGTCAATCGTTTTCTAATGAAAAATTACATAAGAAATGTCTATTTGCGTAACTTGATTAGCGGTTTTGATTTTTTGACGAATTTTTTAAAATTTCACTGAAAAATTTAGGGGGGGTTCTGAACATTCGATTGCGTATAAAAACAATAGGCTTCCAGTGTTTACGGATTGTGATTTTTGTACCAAATTTCGTTCGAATCGGTCCATTCGTTCGTCAGTTATCGTCTCCACAGACTCACTGACACACACACACACACACACACACATACTTTCACACACACACACACACACACACACACACACACACACATACACACACACAGACATCACTTCAAAAATGTTTGATTCGTGATCAAGGATGCTTGAAACGTGCTCTCCCGTCGAAAACTCGAATTCGAATTTTCGACCCCGTCACAATACTTTCCTTATACATTATGTATATAAGGAAAATAATAATACTGATGATTAAAATGAATTTAAAATTGCGAGCAAGATAAATTTACAATGAGCCAGATGTTTTAAAACCCACCTAATCCAAAGAAAAATTTCCAGCTCGCTGAAATATTTCAAAAATTACATTATGTGCTCAAATACGAATCGCAGTATAAATGGGTTTCGATAATTATACATGCGTAAATAGAAAAAAACTAGCTGAATACCCGTTGAAAATCAACAGTCTCACAATAAGGAAGTCCTGAATAGCATGAATTTTTAAACAATTCACGTTTCACATTATTTTCTTAAAATCGAAAATTTTGGTGTGCAGAACCCCCTAAAGAAGAAAATATTAGGAAACTGAAATTGCTCACTTTCTTCATTTCGAACTATCTACCGCCGCACACCAAATTTAAAGTCTTTATCTCATACTGAAGCATGCAATTTTATCATTTCGTCTTTCGAACGTTTTCATATGGAGCACCCTCTTAAATGAAGATTTATGAAAAACCCTATTTGTCTTGGGTTTTTTATCAACTGATTAGCCTATATACCAAATTTAAAGCCTCTATCAAATTTTAAATTTGACGTGTCTCATTTATTAAGCAAATCGAACATTTTGGTGTGCGACACCCCCTAAAGTAGCAAATATTGGAAATCTGAAATTGCACAATTTCTTCTTTTCGAACGATATCACCATACACCAAATTGGAAGTATCTATCTCATCGCAAAGCATGTTTTTCTATCATTTCACTTTTTGGTGTGCGGAACCCCTCAAAATTACAAATATCGGAAATTTTCTCTTGCAGACTTTCTTTCTTTTAAACTATTTACCTATATACCAAATTTGAAGTTTCTATTCCATTGCGAAGCATATTTTTACTATCATTTTACGTTTCGAACGTTTTTGTGTGAAGTAGCCACCCCTTAAAATGAAAAATTTTGATATATTTTTTGTTTTTTTTCAAATGATTTCCCCATATACCAAATATCAAGCCTTTATTACATTTTTAAAGGAGGCGTTTCTCATTTATTCAGAAAATCGAACATTTAGACGTACAATGACATGCGGTTTAACAACCTGCTTTCTTTTCACCCTTATTCACTCCCATCCCACCGATGACTCACGTTGTAACATTTCAATCTTGGGAATCAAAAGAATGTAAACGAAAAATCAGAAAAAAAAAATAGGAGACATAGTAGAAGCCGGATATATCCGAATGCGCAATATATATCCGAATACGCAATATATTGAGGCGCGATATAACGAGGGCCTACTGTACTACAATAATTTACTTTACTTGGAAATTTAAAACTTCATCAAAAAAGGCAATGCTATACAATCGTCTGCTTCTCTATGAATATTTCATTCATATTACTTATATTCCAGACTCCAGAGCTAAATAAGTTGCGTTAAAAATTCAGAAATTCTTATACAACTCATTTTACAATTGCTTGATTTGTTTATATTCTACATAGATTAACATTAGGCTTCGCTGTAGAAATAATCAAAGTTTAGTGATAATTTAAATTGAAAAATATTATAAATGCGCAAGCACAGAATTTAGATACACAGATAATGTTGTTGTTGAGACCCAGACCGTCCGACCTACCAGAAAGGTGTAAGGTAACTGTTTGGACGGCCGGGAAGTGCCACCCAATTTGGACCGGAACCCAGTGGGGGAGGCATCCACAGGGACCGTACCCTCCTTCCCCTACCACCAACCTCTCGGAATGACTTTCGGACCCACATGTTTAACGTGATCGTACTCCGCATGAACACGGCGGCAGTTTTGGCAGTGGCTGGAATCGAACCCGGGCCTACCGAATGCAACTCCAGCGCGCTAACCAATGGGCTACCGCGCCCATACACAGATAATGTGTAAAAATACACAGATAATGTGTAAAAATAAACCGGTTTTAGGACGGATGCAGCACAAAATATAAATATAAGTGTTCCTTAAAAATCACGATTTTAACTAAGCGATAACAAAAATGGATGTCATATATTATTTTGCAATGAGTCACGTGATCTCTTATAATTATTATTTCAATTTTTATTTAAACAACTACTTAACATATTTTGATGAAAATTTAATTTGAAAGTTTCCTAAAATTTTGAAAACAATTTGTGAATTTTAACTCCGCTTCAGAAATGTTGGAAAAATTACCTCCCATAGGGTTCAATGTATTTCATTTCTTCAACCCGGGTCAAATATAAAACTAATTGGGTAATAGAATTTTTTTACATTCCCAAATGTCCCACAGACCGTCGCAACAACATACTAAAATTTCATTTTGATAAAATCATTTTTACGACAGTTATC
The DNA here is from genome assembly GCA_951213105.1 of Amaurobius ferox. NCBI lineage: Eukaryota > Metazoa > Arthropoda > Arachnida > Araneae > Amaurobiidae > Amaurobius > Amaurobius ferox. The sequence continues at coordinate 42,842,745 of OX578152.1, forward strand.
GCGCAAAAAGGACAGACAGACAGAATGAACAAAGTCATAAACACTTTACAACTATGTTGGAAAGTGTTAAAAATAAAATATTTCAAGTAAAGCAACACCATCTATTGACGTCTAAACGAACATGGTTGTGGCTCAACACAATGGTGATACTGATATTTAAAAGCCAATAAAATAACATTTTGGCATAATTCGTTAAAATTTTGGAAATTTGTCTTTGTCGGGTGATTATGACTCCCATAGATCATATCTTTTAACTTTGCACGTTATATTTGCCTCCTAACATGGAGGTAAAGAGATGGCGTTAAGCATGGAAGTGAAAGTAAGGAGTTAAAAAGTTAATATTAAGAAAATGTCGATATCGTTTAAGACAATCAATTAGGTGACGCTGGGATAAGTAAAGTAGTCCTGCTTTGCATGCATCTCTATCGCGAAATGTCTTGTGGCAGCAAACGACTCTGCTCCTGCCAAAGGCATCGATCGAAGATGCTAGGATACCCGAATTATAAGTTCGGAGTCGAAGCTAACTTTTACTCTAATCTTATAATGTCGGTCTTGTAAGCACGAGGTCCCGAGTTCGATCCTGGCTCAAGACTTACAACACCAATTCCTACAATGGTGACTGGACGTTTGAAACACTCAACCTTCTATCTCTAACGATCTCAACACGAGATGGCAGCTCCACACGGAGCCAGAGGCCCTACCACTCCCTTCCTGGTTGACCACGACAGACGTCACGCCCGAGGTACGACACGCCTCCCGGTCATTCAGCCCCTCGACTGAGTTTCGGATGGGGACGCGCGGGGGTTTTATTCGCAGCCCCCTCCTTGCCGAAATTCGACCGGGGCCTTCTCAGCAGGTGAGGGAGTGTGTGGCTGCTCCTGCCAAAGACATCGATCGAAGATGCTAGGATACCCGAATTATAAGTTCGGAGTCGAAGTTAGCTTTTGCTCTAATCTTATAATGTCGGTCTTGTAAGCACGAGATCCCGAGTTCGGTCTTGGCTCGGGACTAGCAACATCAATTCCTACAGTCTAATATATTTATTTAAACTGCCAATTTTGTAGAAATAAATTATTAACGCAATGCACAGTAGAACTGAAGCAATAAAGAATATTCCTACATATTCAAAATTATTTTATATTTCAATTTATTTTTATCACCATATATTCCTAACTCTATCCTACATCTGTAAAAAAAATACTGGTTATTCATGCTCTTAATTAGAGAAACCTTCATTAAAAAATAATCAAAAGCGCATATACCCAATACTACGTCTTTCTGTTGTGCCAACTAAAAATAGCGTCTATTTTACTAACACTAGCATCCTAGATATAATTCTCAAAAGATCCTAGATATAATTCTCAAAAGATAATAGCTTTTTCAAGTGTTTCATCAATGGAGAGTTAGAAAGAAGGAGATAAAACTCTTATGGATGAAAAGCTTGAAAATGCCCTAATGCTTCGAGAATTATACCTAGGTGTCGCTACTGTTAGTAAAGTAGCTGTTATTCTTAGTTGTCACAACAGAAAGGCGTAGTATTGAGTATATGTATATTTGATTATTTCTAAATTAAGGATTCCCCTCATTATGAGCATAATTAACCAATATTTTTACTTTCCCTGCAATACATGGTAATGTATAGGGAAAGTATTGGAATCATGCCGAAAATCGCAACTCGAGTTTTCGACGGATCTGCACGTTTCGAGACCTCTAGAATACGAAAAAACTATTTTTAGCGTGACGTCTGTGTGTGTGTCTGTGCAGATTTGAATCCACTCTAACTAAAAAACTAATGGACCGAATTTCACAAAATTTGGTAGATAAGTTACTTGTGAGCGAGTCTGGTGCTGATTAGTTTTGGGTACGATTCGGGATAAAAGAACCCGCCTTTTTTTGCGAAATGGCCCGCAAAAGCTTGTATCCACTCTAACTGAAAAACTGATGGACCGAATTTCACAAAATTCGGCAGATGAGTCTCTTGTGGGTTACCCTGGTGCTGATTAGATTTTGGTACGATTCGGGAAAAAATGACCTGCTTTTTTTGCAAAATGGTCCAAATCTAAACTAAGGAACTGGGTATACTCAAATATATCCATTAAATGCTGATTTAATACGTAATTTTTAACGACGAAAAGAATAAGACCAACCTCATTACACTAGGACTAGCCGTTCTCGAGATATTTTAGTTTTTCTTACTTTCCCTATGCCATCTTTGAAAATAAGCCCGGTTACCGAATGAGAACGAAAATTGAATTAAAAGTGAAATAAATTTAATTAAAATAAAGAGAACGTTAATATAAGTCTGCAGGGAAAGTCATGTGCTGCCCACATCAGATTTTTTAATTTCCCTGCAATACATGGTAATGTATAGGGAAAGTATTGGAATCATGTCGAAAATCGCAACTCGAGTTTTCGACGGATCTACACGTTTCGAGACCTCTAGAAAACGGAAAAACTATTCTTAGCGTGACGTCTGTGTGTGTGTCTGTCTGTACAATATATGTATCCACTCTAACTAAAAAACTAATGGACCGAATGTCACAAAATTTGGTATGTAAGTTACTTGCATGAGACCCTGGTGCTGATTAGTTTTGGGTAGGATTCATAAAAACAGAACCCGCCTTTTTTTGCGAAATGGCCCGTAAAAATGTCATGTATCCACTCTAGCTAAAATACTAATTGACCAAATTTCACAAAATTTGGTAGATAAATTACTTGTAGGATAATCTGGTGCTGAATAGATTTTGGTACGATTCGGAAAAGAACAACCTGCCTTTTTTTACGAAATGGCCAACAAAAATTGCCAAAATCTAAAATAAAAAACTACGTATGCTCAAATATATCCATTAAATACTTGTTTTATACGTAATTTTTAACGAAGAAAAGAATAAGACCAATTCCATTACACTAGGACTAGCCGTTCTCGAGATATTTTAGTTTTTTCGTATTTTCTCTACGCCATCTTTGAAAATAGGTTCAGTTACCAAATGAGAACGAAAATTGAATTAAAAGTGAAATAAATTTAAATAAAATAAAGAGAACGAGGGTATAAGTCTGCAGGGAAAGTCATGTGCTGCCCACATCAGATTTTTACTTTCCCTGCAATACATGGTAATGTATAGGGAAAGTATTGGAATCATGTCGAAAATTGCAACTCGAGTTTTCGGATCTACACGTTTCGAGACCTCTAGAGTACGAAAAAACTATTTTTAGCGTGACGTCTGTGTGTGTGTCTGTCTGTCTGTGTATCTATCTGTCTGTGTGTCTGTGCAATGTATGTATCCATTCTAACTCAAAAATTAATGGACTGAATTTCATAAAATTTGATAGATAAGTCACATGGATGTGACCCTGGTGTTGATTAGTTTTTGGTACGATTCGTAAAAACAGAACCTGCCTTTTTTTGCAAAATGGCTCGTAAAAATTTCATGTATCCACTCTAGCTAAAATACTAATTGACTAAATTTCACAATATTTGGTAGATAAGTTACTTGTAGCATACTCTGGTGCTGATTCGATTTTGCTACGAATTGGAAAAGAACAACCTGACTTTTTTTACGAAATAGCCCACAAAAATTGCCAAAATCTAAAAAGCCAAAAGAAAATTATCCATATTATTTTCTGCAATTAAACCCAATTTAATGCATAATGAAATTAAAAAATTACAGAATGAATTCGAATCTGCAGGGAAAGTCATGTGCTGCTCACATCAGATTTTACATAGTTGTAGGATAAAGTATAGAATATATGGAGATAAAAATAAATTGAAAGGTAAAATATTTTTAATGCTTAGGAATATTCTTCATTGTTTCAGTTCTACTTTGCATTATGCTAATAATTTATTTTTACAAAATGGATTGTTTAAATAAATATTTTAGGCCTTTCGCCATAGAAGAAATGCATGCAATGCTAGAGTATTTTTCTTATCACAGCGCTTCTGAATTATTGCCTCAAACGATATTCGAGTTTTCTTAGCATGAAGTTTTACCTCCATGGTTTCATCCTTATCTCTTTTTTTCTAATTCCATGGCGTTAAAACTTCATGTTAATAATACTCCAAAATCGTTTGAGAAAGTAATTCTGGTGGCACTTTGGTAAGACAATTCCCACTGCATTCTACATGCTTCCATCACAAAAAGCTCGCAATGCATGAATAATATTTATTTAAACTATAAATTTTATTAAATTTATCAGTGGGATGCAAATCAGAGCTCAAACAATGTACAATATTCCTACGTATTCAAGTTTATTTTATCGTTCAATATATTTTTGTCGCCCTATATTCTGTACACTATTCTACAACTAGGAAAAAATACTTATTACTTCTACTCATTATTCGCGAACTTTAATTTAGAAATACTCAAAAATACATATACTAAACACTACACTTTTCTGTCCTGTCAAATGAGAACTTTACTAACACTAGTGACACCTAGATATAATTCTCAAAGCTTTATGGTGTTTTCAAGCTTTTCATCCATAGGAGTTTTATCTCTTTCTCTACACTTCTTATATTAGATGTAAAGCCATGGGCATGGAGTTAGAAAGGAGATAAAACTCCTATGGATGAAACGGTTGAAAATGCCATAATGCTTTGAGAATTATATCTAGGTGTCGTTAGTGTTAGTTAAGTAGCTACCATTGTTAGTTGGCACAACAGATTGGCGTAGTATTTAGTCTATGTATTTTTGATTATTTTTAAATTAAGGGAGTACTAAAGTATGAGTATAATTAACCAGTTTTTTTTCATAGCTATACAGGGAAGAATATATACAGGGCGTCCCAAAAAGGACTCCCGAACTATAAATACGAATATCTCGTATATCGAACACTGAAACGGTTACAGTCAAAAGAATGAAATGAAGTGTAGGTTTATTGGACAACCAGTAAAATTTACATACAGTGGTTTTCAAAAAATAGTTGAAATTTTTGCGAACAGATGGCGCTGATAGGCATATATAGTCAAATCAGCTTCAACGCATCCTGTCCTTTCAAATTTTGGGAGCAAATATTGAATTTTTTTCGATCCTGACCTTTCGATTCTTGGCATTTATGTTGAATGTCACGCCTTATCTACTTCGGGCTCAGTTTAACCGATGGCATTCGAGCACAATGAAAATCCTTTGCTTCAATGAATACAATTCTCTTCCAATGTTTCTCTCCTCCTCGTTCACTGCACAAAATATTCTTTCATGTTTCGATATCGGAACATAAAGAAGACTAAACAAACTATGGGATATTTAAAGGAAATTTAAACTATTTTTTCCCTATTTAAAGAAAATTTAAACGCAGTCTGCTGGGCCATCTATTGGCAGAAATTTATACTATTTTTTGAAAACCATCGTATGCAAATTTTACTGTCTGTCCAATAAACATACACTTTATTTCACCTATTTATCTGTAGCCGTTTCTGAAATATTCGTCTTCAAAGTTCGGAAGTCCTTTTTGGGACACCCTCTATGAAGATAAAAATGAATTGAAAGGTAAAATGATTTTGAAAGCGGAAGAAAATTATTTATTGTTTCAGCTCTAATTTACATTGCTCTAATAATTTAGTGTTACAAAATTGACAATTTAAATAAATATTTTAAGCCTTTCGCCATAGAAATACATGCAATACAGGACTATTTATCGTATCCCAGCGCCACCTAAATTATTGTCTCAGACGATATTGGCGTTTTCTTAATATGAAGTTTTAACTCCTTACTTTTACCTCCAAGCGTATGCTCTTATAGATGCTGGCGCACCAGCGGCCATCTTGACTCCCAGTTGAAGCTATGGCTGTACATAGCGAAAAGAATGTTAGTTTTTTATGCTTTCCTCGAAATCTTGAGAAAATTAAAACATTCTAGACTACTTTCTTGAATAATTGGTACACTTTTAAGCAAAAGCACCTATTTTACAGCTAAATTGCGTATCAAATAACAGTCATGTAACATGCGCGCGCCATTGAAATAGCACAGGCAGACGATAATTGACTGGACCATTGAGTCAAAATGGCGGTTGTATCAGTCTGTATATTTAGGAGTTAGACGCATTTGACTTGTGTTTGAATGGTTTATTAAGTGATTCAAACGAGCATTCACAATCGTTAAATTGGTATATTAAATTACTGCAGTACCATCTGGTGAAATGAGTATAGAAATAAATGAGAGCACACAAACAGATACAATAAATAATTTTTCACTTTATTTTGGAACAAGATGAACAAGCGTATTCTTCATTCATCTGCTCTGGCAAGGAACTGGTTGACAACTGAAAGGAAATAATGAATAATAATCAGTTTATTTGTTAATTTAACTAAACTAGATTATATTTGATAGTAAGCAACCAGCAGACGATCTCTGTTTTCAAAACTAAACTTTGTTGCTATTGTTACAATGGTAATCAAAAACTGTATAAAAATAAATTATAAAATATAATTAAAAATCGTCTGCTATAAATATAGATTAAAATATTTTAAGAACGGTTGGCTGTATACCGAAAGAGTTAATTAAGAATATTTAGGATATTTTTTAAGCATTTAATCGATACATTTGAGCATATGTAGTCATTTATTTTATATTTTGGCAATTTTTGCTGACTATTTTGCTTAAAAAGGCAGGTTTTACCTTTCCGAATTGTACAAAAATCTAATCAGTGTAATTTATCTACCAAATTTTGTGAAATATGGTCAATTAGTCTTTGAGCAAGAATGGATACATACATTGCACAGACAAACAGATGCACAAACATACACATTCAAACATTAGAAATAGGTTTTTAGGGATATTCAGAGCAATATAAATGCGTTTGAAATTTTCATCTGTTTTAAATCACAAGCAGCATTGGATAGATCTGATAATTACATAAAAAACAAGCATTTAATCAATATATTTAATCATATTTCTTCTTTTATTTCATATGATGATTTTGTGTGCTTTGCGATAAAAAAAGAAAACTTTTCTTCCTTATCTTATTAATATTATTTAATAACCTACTCATTTAAAGAAGTAAAATAAAATTTCATAATAATTCTCATTCATTCATTCATTCTATTTATAGTTTATAGCTATATTTCTAAAATCAAATACATCTTTCGAATTCATTATTAATTTTATGTGGTAAAATTCAATTGTTCTAAGAAATCATATAAATTACCTGAATGTATATCACTCTCTTTTCCAAAAGAAGAATCATCTATCTTTTCAATATCCTCCCACATGTCCACCGCCACCGTATCCTCCATGTCCACCACTGAATCCTTCGTGTCCAAAGCCAAAACCTTCATGACTAAATGCATATCCTCCGTAGCCTCCATGACCACCACCGTTTCCTCCTTTTCCCCCTCCTCCATATCCTCCATGACCACCACCGTTTCCTCCTTTTCCTCCTCCTCCATATCCTCCATGACCACCACCGTTTCCTCCTTTTCCACTTCCTCCGCCGCCATATCCTCCGTGACCACCACCGTTTCCTCCTTTTCCACTTCCTCCGCCGCCATATCCTCCGTGACCACCACCACCGTATCCTCCCTTTCCTCCTCCACCGTATCCTCCACCACCATGTCCTCCTCCTCCACCGCCATGTCCTCCTCCTCCTCCGCCACCTCCGCCTCCACTACCAGATCCTACGCCATATCCACTTCCACTGCCACTGCCGTATCCACTTCCACTACCATGTCCACTTCCACTACCATGTCCACTTCCACTACCGTGTCCACTTCCACTACCGTGTCCTCCTCCACCTCCTCCTCCGTGTCCACTTCCGCCTCCGTAACCTCCTCCGCCGCCACCTCCGTGTCCACCTCCACCGCCGCCTCCGTGTCCTCCTCCTCCGCCACCGCCTCCATGTCCTCCTCCGCCATACTTGCTGGCAGATGACAGAACCAGCACGCTCAAAAATGCGACGACCTAAAATTGCAGAAAATAAATCAAATCAGTCACACTTTATGCATTTACATCAGAGATTTTTAACAAAAATTCGAGCGAACACGGGGGTCCCACAACTCAGTCTCCGGAATTCCACAAGAATTTGTAAAAGCACAAAAAGTACAATTCGACCCCTTTTTTTATAATTCAGTAACAAAAAATTATGATGTTCTTAACGTGGCTTTAATAAAAACAATAAACATTTAAAGTATTTAGATGGTGTGATAGTTATTAAGTATGACAGTTGTTATTAGTATAGTAGTTATTATTTAAGCACGAATTAAGATGTGCTGAAAAAATCAAAGCCTACGCTTCACATTAAAATAAAAAATAATCAGAATCAATATTATTCTATTAAAGCTTTTATTATTCTCAATTGTGAATGTATCATAAAATAATAGTGTAACTATTTTTTTTTTGTTAACAATTTTATAAAAAACAATTATAATAACAGAAAATTGTTACAAAATATATACATAATGTTTGTTCGTCACTAGTAAGCCAGATTGTTTATAATACCATTGTTTGTAAATTATTAATGATATTGTACACAAAATTGTTTATAATACCATTAGTAAATTGAAATTGGCAATAAATACTCTTGTAATATTTCATTCAAAAGTACGTGCTAATTATTATTCATTTATCTTACTGCTTTACACATCTATTTTGTAATGTATAGCTAGATAATATATGTCAGTCAGATAGGGATTCTCCCGAGATTTTACGAAATATTTCAAGGATTCTTTCAAACATAAAAATAAAAAGAATCACAGATCTATATTACTAAAAATGTGCCTAATCATGTGTGTCTTTCTTTATCAAAATTTGTGTATGTCTGTCTCGGGATTTACAACGCGAATACTGTGTACAGAAAGTAGAGATTAATTTCAAATGAGAGATGAGGATCTTAGAATAAAAGTTATATAAAGTACAATTATAAAAAAATAATAGGATTTTGATTATTTGCAAAAAACCTAGACCCTCGCCCCCCCCCCGCCCCCCCCCCCCCAAAAATAATTGACTGTGCCTTAAAATCCCAAAATTCTGACTTTTTGAATTTCATGACTATTTACTTCACATTGAATATGTTGATATATTACCTTACAGCTGTTGACTTTTTTCTTCCATTTCGCTTTGTTGACGAGTTTGTTATCCTAACTTTTTAAATTATCCACTAGGGGCGCTGCAATAATTTCTATTCGATCGGGGATGATCACTTTACTATAGGTAGACCAAAAATGTACACTCGCGGACTTTTCTTTGCAAAGTTATTCAGATTCTTAAAGAATTTTCCAGGAATCTGTACACTGCTTGACATAGAAAAATTCACACTTTATTGCATTTTCTGTGTCAGGCAATGTGTATTAAAAATGCACGAATATGAGCTTCCTATAATCAAATCAAATCAAATCAAATTAAATTTATTGATTATTAAAACAATTAATTATTAGAACAAACAAGGCAATATAGAGAAGCGCAACAGCAGACAGAAAAACACAACATGAACACAGAACACAAAAAATTGTTACATTGTAACCTAGGGGCTACTAAATCCACTAGCTTCCTATAAATAACGTCGCTAGCTTTTAAATAATGAATTACATATGAAATATCCAATTTAAATATCCAATTTTTAAATATCCAATTACATATAAAATACCTATCAACTTTGGACTCTTATATCTCCGATCCTATTAGACGAAAATTTAAACAATTTTACTTATTTTGCCGGAAATAGGGTTCTATTTAAGAATGTAAAATTCATTTCAATATTTTAATATTTTGCTATTTAAAATTCGAAAGTTTTAGTTTGAGCGAGTTTTTGACTCACTTTACTTACTTTCACTCAAAATATCTTCTAAAATATGAAAAATAAATGTAAACAGCAAGCGACGTAAATGTTCAGTAGGGAAATCCATTTTTTAAATTAATAATTTGTTTTTACTACGATTATAGTTTTCGAGGAATTGCCTTGTCAAGAAAATTGAAACATTTCCATTATTCAAGCTTGTAATGCTTATATCTAAAAAAATATTAAAAGTGAACTGTAAGAAGTAATTTGTAGTCCTTGAAAGCCATGCAATGATCTACAAGTAGAACTGGATTTCGCATCAGTTTGTTGGTATAATTTAAATATAGTGGTTTTAATTTCGATATTCCTTTATTTTGAATTATTTTGAAAACATAAATCTAACTTTGATATTTTAATGTTTTGAACAGTTATGAAAATGTTTATAAAAGACAAATCACCCATAAAGAAAGATGTTATTCACTCTAAAACCATTTTCTCTTTATCGGATTAGAGCCACTGATGATTTTTATACGTCGATCTGCGTATGTGAATCGAAGTAAAATATTGAAATACTGGAAGGGTAAGCCCGTCATTAGACTGGGTAAAGACTCAAAAGATTATCTCCGACCCGCCCTCCTGCAGCGCTTGTGCTCCTAGTATCCACAGATATATGCGAGACCCTTGCCTCTCCCATTCAACATTATCATTTCTTATAAGAATTTCTATGGAAACAAACATACTGCCCCATCTCCTAACAAACCTCAATTAATTTACAATTCCTAACAAAACGTACATGTCTTACGATGACTGAAACTTACTGTATTTTGAAGAATATAAAATAAATAATTTCATCAAAGCGACAAGGATTCAAAGGCATTTATTTTAATTAGTAGTGTAGATATTCTGCGGTATTCAATTTTCGTCAATTTAACGATATTTTCGTCGATTTGGCGATGTTTCGTTAAAGTTTCCAAAGTCACCAAATTTTCGCCAAGTGGGACGGATGGGCAGACAGACCCTATCAAAACATAATTAATATACCATCCTCTAATAAAAAACAATTAATGTAAGATCTTTTATACCTTCAAACAAACCGTACGTGTCCCACGAATGCTGATATTCACAATATTTTTAATTAAGTATACTAAATTAATAATAATTCTCACAAAGCGACGGGCTTATTAAATAAAACTTGAACGTCATTTTCAAGATATTGAATTTTCAAGCATTTGACGTCATGTCATTTCCGTTAATTTGGCGTTGTTATCGTGAATATGGCGACATTCTCATCCGTTTAGCAGAATTTCCATCAATTTGGCGATGTTTAAAAAAAATCGCCAATTTTTTCTGGCAAGAGTTTTTGACATATAGATTTAGGCCATTAAAAGTAAGAGAAAGGGGGGGGGGAAAGAAGCGAAAAATTATCAAACTAAGGGGACTTGAGTGAAAGAAATTTATTTTCCGACACCATGAGAGAATATAAAATTCTGAACCTACCAGAAACTTCATTTTGTTGTGTTCCTCTCGGCGGAAGATGTCCGACTGACGATCAACACAGATCCTTCTGCTTATATAGGAATTTAGAATTTCCGAAAGTGGGCTGCTCCACCCTTCAGAAACCGTACGGGGACACCGCGTGACGTCTCTAATTTGTGAATCACCCCTTTCACTTTCTCTTCCCCCTAAGCTCACACCTCATTTCACGGTTTGGTGACCATTCATGTCGCGGTTGATGATTCTGGAGTGTTTTAAAATTTTAAGTATTGAATTTGACACGCACGTTTTGGCATAAGCTAATTCGTTTTGAAACTTACATTGTTCTTCCTACCGGCAAATGTCTGTGATAGCGTTCAATGTTATTGATGAGTTATTGCTTTCAAAAGATTGTAATCATAAGTAACTTCCGGCAAAAGCAGCGGGTTTGAAAATTTAAAAGTTAATTTTGTTTTCTCTACAATGCATGGTAATGACAGGAGCGAAACTATCATACTGTGAAACCCCGCAATGGGGGGGGGGGGGGGGCTAAGCATTAACAGGAGCAATAGAAAATATTATTTATGAAAGTGAAAAATTATCACTTTCAGTCAAATGACCTTTATATTCATAAATTTTTGTAATACATTTTTAAAATTATACAATTCCTAAGAATGTTCATAAGACCCCCCCCCCCACACACACACAATAAGTTTGTAAGAACAGTTCCATGGGTGTACACGTGAGGTATATCTATTATCATAGTAGCTAGTTGTTTATGACATCATTTACTACAACCCAGGTGTTAAAAAATTTCCTTCTTTTTTAAATAAAAGTATAAAATCATAAAAAATTAAAAAGAAGAATGTATAAAGAAGTAACAATCGCACTCTTATAGCAGATAACAGTGCCTATAAACCAGACGGTATAAATATATTATAATAATAAGAAAGATCAAACATGCATAAAGCACTGATTATGAAACATTTTCCAACTGAAATACAATTTTATTTAAACATGTCGAAATTGTGATGCATTCGTCGTTGATATTTTTTAAATGACCATTACCGTTGATATTTTTTAAATGATGATCAGCATTGATATATTTTATTATATTTGAAAACTTAAAACTTCATCGTAACAGACAATGCTGGTTACACGAAATAAATTTATTCAAATGACGTCATCGAAATATGATTATTATGCTTCTGTATGCAAAATCAATGAATATTTCATCCATATCACTTATATTTCAGACTCCATAGTAAATAGTTTTGCGTGGAAAATTATTCAGCAATTCCTAAACAACCCATCTTACAATCGCTTGATTTGTTTACATTCTGTATGCTATATTATACCATAAAGTATAGACTTCGTTATAGGAATAATCAAAGTTAAGTGATAATTTAAAATAAAAAATATTGAAATTGCGTTGGCACAGAATTTAGATACACAGATAATACGCAAAAATGAAACGTTTTAGGGAGGATGAAACAATAAATATAAATTTAAAAGTTTTTCAAACATCACGACCTTTTCACAGAGGGAAAAAGTGGATGCCATATTATATTTATGTGATCGCTTCATATATCATGGGTGTAATTATTATTTCAATTTTTATTTAAAAAACTGCCAAACATATTTTACTGAACTTTTTTTTTGCACATTTTATACGATAATTAGAATATTTTTTTAAACTTTCGAAGCAGTTTGTAAATTCTAACTTCGCTGAAAAAAATGTTTGAAAAATTAGATCCCATAGGGTTCAATGTATTTCATTTTCTCAGCCCGAGTTAAATACGAAGCGAATTGAGGGATATTATTTATGCTTTTACATTCCCATATGCAACACAGACCGTCTCAACAACATAATAAAATTTCATTTTGATAAAGTTATATTTACGACATTTATAGTGCGAAAGGACAGACAGACGGAATGAACAAAGTCATAAACACTTTGCAACTATGTTGGAAAGTGTTAAAACGCCAATTTATCAGATTGAAAATTTCTATTATTATTAGTTAAGGAAATTCATAACTATTAATAAGAGAAATTCATAACGTATATACCACACCATGTATTCACAACTAATAATAAGAGAAATTATATTCATATCTAATAATAAAAGAAATTAATACTATATTCATAGCTAATAATAAGAGAAATTCATTACGTTTCTTCTAAACCAGATATTCACAACTAATAGTAAATTTTTTTTTATTCATAACTGATAATAACAGAAATTAATACTATATTCATAACTAATAATAAGAGAAACTCATAACGTTTCTACAAAACCGCAGGCAAATTGAGTAGAAAATAAAAATTTGAAAATTGAAGCCATTTTAATATTTTTCAAGATTTTCTGAAATTTTGAGTACTTTGCCAGAAAGTGGTACATAATTAAAAAACGTTACTTATTATTATTGTCTCAAGTTTTTCGTACAATAGTTAAGAGCATTTTAAAAATTTGATTTTACCCCACCGTTAAAAAAAATATTAACTGTTGTAATATTACATGTTCACTTTTCATACGTAATATCATGCGGTAAATTGGGTGACATCATTTTCGTGGATCTAGCTAACTCCATTCATAAAAAAAGTTACTTCGGATAATAGTTTTGTATTTGAACGCCAATTATCATTTATCTGCTACATGAATAACTTATTTCTCCGTCCATAACGCTTGGCGAGATTTTGGCGGAATGTCGCTAACTTGGCGACTTTTTTAAATGTTGCCATATAAACGAAAATCTCGTCAAATGTATAGAAATGACGCTAAATCAATGAAATGACGACTAATTGACGAAAATTAAATATATTGGAAATAATATAAGTATCTACTATAAGAATAACCTAATTCTTTTTACTGTAAAAGTAGTAATTTCATTGCATTATATCAGGAAAGTCATGTGCTGCCCACATCAGATTGTTTTAAATTATCACAGCACTACAATAATTTATTCTTCATATAAAATGGGTGTAATTATTATTTTAATTTTTATTTAAAAACTGCCGAACATATTTTGCTAAAAATTTTTTTTATATATTTTAAGGGATAATTTGAATATTTTCTAAAATTTTCCAATTTATGAATTTTAACTTTGCTTAAATTTTTTTTTAGAAATTATGTCTCATAGGGTTCAGCGTATTTCATTTCTTCAACCCGGATTCAATTCAAAACTCATTGGGTGATATTAATCATTTACATTCCCATATGTTCCACTTACCATTTCAACAGAACACTAAAATTTCATTTTGATAAAGTCATTTTTACGGCAGTTATCGTGCGAACGGACAGACAGACAGACTTACAGGCAGATAGAATGAACAAAGTCATAAATAATTTTCAACTATGTTGGAAAGTGTTAAAAATATATTAAAACAGCATAATTGCACAGATTAGCCAAATGATAACAATTTTGTGGCAAAACAGATCTGTTACCAACTTTAAATAATTATGCTTTTGTGAATTTTTGCAATTTTATTTTAAAGAATAGCCTGAGAAGAAAAGCGAACAAAAGAATAATTTTGTATTTTGATGTTGATTATGGTAGAGGTAGAACTAACTAATATGAAATACGAATGTATGAAAAAGTTGAGTGGAGAATCTGCAAATACTTTTCGTCTTGATTTTCATCAACATTTTACAGCACTTCTTTTCATTTTAACTTTATGACATAATTATAACAGTTTTAGTCTGTGCTGCTAAGTAAAAACAGAGTCCAACATATCCTACAGATGACTTTATTCCCAGATTAACAAATTTAGATAGCACAAATTAGAGTAAAACAACAATAGCACAATTTAAAATTTTCTTATAGCCCGGTCTCGGTGAAAATTAAGTGGTTTATGCTGTTATCAATTAAAGAAAAATGCATACTGAATTTTATAGAATTTGTTTGATTTTTTTTCCCGTGGGATATAGCCCTCCTTGTTGAAAAGCAAACTGTCTAATATCTCGAGAACAACACTGGATAAAACTTTAGAAATGTTATCCATTTATTTCCGGTTAAAAGCACTTTACAAAACATTCAAGTTTTCAAAAAAAAAGTGAACATATTTACTTTTTATGATATTTTGTCCAATTTAGATCAAAAGCCTTCAATATCAAGAACGTCATATGTTAGTGATCTGCAAATTAGATTATTTGCTTTTGAATAAAAAAAATCTGATGTGGGCAACACATGACTTTCCTTATATAATGCAATGAATTTGCTACTTTTACAGTTAAAAAAAATGTTATTCTTATAGTAGACACTTATATTCTTTCTAAGATATTGAATTTTTTTCAATGAAACGAATGGATTGATTCGAACGAAATTTGCTAAAAATAGCTTTTTCATATTCTAGAGGTCTCGAAACGTGTAGATTCGTCGAAAACTTGAGTTGCGATTTTCGACATGATTCCAATACTTTCCCTATACATTACCATGTATTGCAGGGAAAGTAAAAATGATTATTTTTATAGTAGATATTTATATTATTTCAAAGATATTGAATTTTCTTCAATGAGTTGTCATTTTCATTGATTTAGCGTCATTTTTATCAATTTTGCGAGATTTTTGTTAATTTGGCAACAATTAAAAATGTCGCCAAGTTGGCGACATTCCGCTAAATTCGTCGCCAAAATCTCGTCAAGCGTTATGGACGGAGAGAAAGTATTACTCAAAGTATCTTTTTTCATGAATGGAACGAGCTAGATCCACGAGAATGATGTCACCCAATTTATCGCATGGTATTACATATGAAAAGTGAACATGTTTCTCAATAGGAAATATTTTTTTTTATTTTATATAACTTTTTGATAATTTTTTTGAAAAATATGCAAAATCTCGAGAACGGTTCATGTTAGCGTTCTAAAATTTATGTTAATCGTTTTCTAATGAAAAATTACATAAGAAATGTCTATTTGAGTAACTTTATTAGCGGTTTTGATTTTTTGACTTCAAAATTTCACAAAATTTCTTCAAAATTTTTCAAAATTTCACTCGAAAATTTAGGGGGTTTCTAAACATTCGATTGCGTATGAAAACAATAAGCTTTCAGTGTTTACGGATTGTGATTTTTGTACCAAATTTCGTTCGAATCGCTCCATTCGTTCGTCAGTTATCGTCTCCTCCGACTCACTGACACACACACACACACACACACACACACACACACACACACACACAGACATCACTTCAAAAATGTTCGATTCGTGATCAGGGATGCTTGAAACGTGCTCTCCCGTCGAAAACTCGAATTCGAATTTTCGACATTATACAACATTATAATATTTTTACATTTTTTACAGCCTTTTTTTACGAAATGGACCTCAAAAATCGCAAAATCTAAAAAAAATCTACGTATGTTCAAATATGTCAATTAAATGCTTGCTTTATACGTAATTTTTGATGAGGAAAATAATAAGAACAACACTATTACCCTAGGGCTAACCATTCTTGAGATATTTGAGATTTTTCGCATTTAGTTATGCCACTTTTAGAAAAATGTCTAATTACCAAATAAAAACAGAAATTGAATTAAAAATGCAAGTTTAGTGTTATTTTGTGCAATTAAACTCAATTTAATGAATTATTATTGAAATAAAAAAAAAATGAATTTGAATCTGCAGGGAAAGTCATGTGCTGCCCACATCAGATTTTTTCAATCTCTTTAAAGTGAAGGGTAACACGTTATAGTTGTAATCATTTAAACCTACGATATCGATATTTTAAATTTTTTCTTGTGAAATTTGAAAATAGAAATGAATTCTTGTGTGAAAAAGTCCAGTTGAGCCACACTACAGCTAATTTTAATACATTTTAGTAATTTAGTTAAGTTTGAATATTTTATCTAAGTATTATCCTTCTTTAAGGGGCGCCAGTGAGGCAATTCTGCACTAAACCTCAGATATGGTGAAATTATGTAAGAAAGGACGGTATCCTGCCCTCCTGAGATGCAAAATATAGATATTTTATAAATTGAAGAAGTCATATAATCATATGAATGAAGATTTCACAATTTTCTCGTTAAGATTCACTTAAATCCCCCCCCCTCCCCGTCGCAATTTAAAAGTTGGTAATAGTACCCGCTCGTACAGTGCAAAATTTTCCTCAAACAAACCCTGCGATAAAAGTAAACGACATTTCAAACTCGCATAGCAAACGGTGTTTAAAGTTAATCCTAGACACGTGTATGACATTCACAGTATCAGTAAGTGGCTTGCGTGGTTCAAACGAGTTTTTAACTTTCTTTCTGTTATCTAACATGCGATATACAACCGAACACTTGACAAAGACAGTTAGCAGATGTGACATTATTTTTCGTTTTCCGTCTAAAACTATACGCAGTGTCGCATTCCACTCTTATTGAACATTTTAGATCTGAAATATCGGCGCGGCTTAGGCGTTTATACGGGTTTTCCAAACAGACGGCAAATTAGGATCCCAACTACAGAAAGTGCAGTACCCCCCCCCCCCCCCCCTTCAGAGAGAAAATTACAGGGATTTAGCTTTGTAAAAGCGGATTTTGAAACATCTTTACATAACTCTGAGCTAATTATATGCGTTTCAAGGAACGATTTTCGAAAAAAAAGATTGAAACAAAAGAGATCAATTATGAATAAAGGATTGATTATGAAACACACCAACTGAAATGCAATTTTATTTAAACATCTCTAAAATATGATACATTCAGCGGTGATATTTTTAAAAATATCACAGTACTACAATAATTTATTTTACTTGAAAACTTAAAACTTCATCGAAAAAAAAAATCTGATGTGAGCAGCACATGACTTTCCCTGCAGACTTATATTAACGTTCTCTTTATTTTAATTATATTTATTTCACTTTTAATTCAATTTTCGTTCTCATTCGGTAACCTGGCTTATTTTCAAAGGTGACGTAGGGAAAGTACGAAAAACTAAAATATCTCGAGAACGTCCTAGTGTTAGTCCTAGTGTAATGGGGTTGGTCTTATTCTTTTCGTCTTTAAAAATTACGTATTAAATCAGCATTTAATGGATATATTTGAGTATACCCAGTTCTTTAGTTTAGATTTGGACGATTTTTGCGGGCCATTTTGCAAAAAAAGGCAGGTCATTTTTTTCCGAATCATACCAAAATCTAATCAGCACCAAGGTAACCCACAAGTGACTCATCTACCGAATTTTGTGAAATTCGGTCCATTAGTTTTTCAGTTAGAGTGGATACAAGCTTTTGCGGGCCATTTCGCAAAAAAGGCGGGTTCTTTTATCCCGAATCGTACCCAAAACTAATCAGCACCAGACTCGCTCACACGTAACTTACCTACCAAATTTTGTGAAATTCGGTCGATTAGTTTTTTAATTAGAGTGGATACAAAATCTGCACAGACAGACAGACACACAGACACACAGACACACACACAGAGTCACGCTAAAAATAGTTTTTTCGTATTCTAGAGGTCTCGAAACGTATAGATCCGTCGAAAACTCGAGTTGCGATTTTCGGCATGATTCCAATACTTTCCCTATACATTACCATGTATTGCAGGGAAAGTAAAAATGAACTTTATTCAAATCATCGAAATATAAATCGTCTGGGTCTCTATGTAAAAGCAGTGAATATTTCATTCATACATTTTATTCCAGACTCCAGAGTTACATAATTTTGCGCGAAAACAATTCAGCAATTCTTATACAACTCATCTTACAATCGCTTGTTTACATTCTGCATCCATTAAAATTAGGCTTCGTTGTGGGAATAATCCAAGAGTGATGATCATTTAAACTCAAAAATATTGTAATTGCGTTGGCACATAATATAGAAGCAGAAAATACTCAAAAATGAAGCGGTTTTAGGACGGGTGCAACATTTAAAATAAATTTAAAAGAACTTTTAAAATCACAATTTTTACACCGGGAAAAAAAGATAGATGCCATATTTTATTTTGAAGTGGATCACGTGATCTCTTCATATTATATGGGTGTAATTATTATTTAAATTTCTTTTAAAAAAAACTACCAAACATATTTTGCTGAAATTTTTTTTATATATTTTATGGGATAATTTAAATATTTCCTAAAATTTTAGAAGCAATTGGTGAATATTAACTTTGTTTAAAAAATGTTTCAAAAATTAGGTCCCATAGGGTTCAATGTATTTCATTTTTTCAACATGGGTTCAATCCAAAACTAATTGGGTGATATTATTCATTTACATTACCTTATGTCCCACAGACCGTCTGAACAACATACTAAAATTTCATTTTGATTAAGTCATTTTTACGGCAGTTATCGTGCTAACGGACAGACAGACAGACAGACAGGCAGACAGACAGAATGAACAAAGTCATAAACACTTTTCAACTATGCTGTAAAGTGTTAAAAATAACAAAATATAAACTTATATTGTAGTTGAACACACACAAAAATATTGAAGCATATTTTTTATAAATTTATTGGACAGAATAGAACAAAATGAAAGAAAACTACTGATGTATCACTAAAACAAACTGCTTGTAAGACAAGAACTTGCTACTTCCTTGTATAAAGTAATCATATAATATTTAGGTGACTATAATTGTTTCGAAGGCGTTATAAGACCTCTTCTTCAGGTCAAAGCAGAACAGTTAGAACAATATGCGCTCTTAACAGTTCGCTCGATAACCTATATTTCACAGAAGTCTAAATTACGAATTATCAATATAGATGCATCCGAAATAAACAAGTTCGGAAATATTAAAATATATTAATAATTAATTTAGCTATTTGGCGTCATTTTTGCAATTTTAACGGTATTTTCTATTATATCGGAGCTAAATATTTTCAAGTTAGCAAAAGTTCGCTAAATTAGTTGCTAAGGTCTTCAAATATATAGCTAAAAATTACAGACAAACGAAGAGAAAAACATTTGAATAAATGACTGTCGGTGAATTGTTGAACGTGAAAATATAAAACTGTTACACAACACTTCTTCCCCAATGATTGGAACGAATTATATCCACGAGAAGGATGTTTATAAATTTATCGCATAATATTACACACGAAAATTAAATACATATCACAATAGTTAATAATTTTTTACATTTTACAACGAAGTTGAAAAGTGTTTATGACGTTGTTCATTCATTCATTCTGTCTGTCTGTCTGTCCGTTAGCACAGATAACTGCCGTAAAAATGGATTAATCAAAATGAAATTTTAGTATGTTGTTCAGACGGTCTGTAGGACCTATGGGAATATAAATGAATAATATCACCCAATTAGTTTTGGATTGAACCGGGGTTGAAAACACGAAATACATTGAAATCTATGGGACCTAATTCTTCACACATTTTATAAACGGATTTAAAATTCACAAATTGCTTCGAAAATTTTAGGTAATATTCAAATTATTCCATAAAATATATAAAAAAAATTTCAGCAAAATATATTCAGTAGTTTTTAAAATAAAAATTGAAATATTAATTACACCTCTTATATGAAGCGATCACGTGACCCACTTCAAAATAATATGTGGCATCCATCTTGTCTCAAAATCGTGATTTTTAAAGTTCTTTTTAATTCATATTGAGTTGTTGTAGTTGAGACCCTGACCGTCCGACCTACCAGAAAGGTGTAAGGTAATCGTTAATTTATATTGAGTGTTGTATTCGTCATAAAACCGCTTTACTTTTGCATAAATTCTGTGCATCTATATACGGAAACAACGCAATGACAATATATTTGTGTTTAAATGATCATCCAAATTTGATTATTCCTACAACGAAGCCTATTTTTCACTTATGTAAAATGTAAACAGCAAAATATGTAGGATTAGTTGTAGAAGAATCGCTGTATTTTTTTAACGTAAAAGTATTTAGCTCATGGAGTCTGCATAGCTGATATGAATGAAATATTGATTGATTTTACAGAGAGAAGGGCGATTTTTCCGATAAGTTAAGTTTTAAACATAGAGTTTAATTACTTGTAGCTCCATGGTCTTAAGTTTTTAAATAAAATAAATTATTTTAGTACTGTGATGAATGAAATGATTTGGAAAATGCTATGAATGAAATGCTGCTGTTATAGAGAGAGCCAGGCGTATTATTTTTTCCATGACGTCATTTGAATGAATATCAGTTGTTTTCCATGAAGTTTTCAAATTTAATAAATTATTGTAGTACAATTATGATTTTAAAAATATTATCGAGGAATGTATCGCATTTCAGAGATGTTTAAACCAGGCAATTTATATTTCAATGCCGTCATTTGAATGAAGTTTATTTTTTTCGATGAAGGTTTAAGTTTTCAAATATAATAAATTAATGTAGTATTGTGATAAGTCTTAAAATATTACTTAGGAATGTATTGCATTTTAGAGATGTTTAAATAAAATTGCTTTGAAGTTGGAAAGTGTTTCATAATCAATGCTTTAAGCATGACTGATCTTTCTTGTTCACTTATGTAAAATGTAAACAGCAAAATATGTAGAATGAGTTGTATAAGAATTGTTGTATTTCTTTAACGCAAAATTATTTAGCTCATGGAGTCTGCATAGCTGATATGAATGAAATATTCATTGATTTTAGAAAGAGAAGGACGATTCTTTTCGATGAAGTTTTAAGCATAGAGTTTAATTACTTGTAGCTCTATGGTCTTAAGTTTTTAAATAAAATAAATTATTTTAGTACTGTGATTAATGAAATGAATTGGAAAATATTTATGAATGAAATGCTGCTTTTATAGAGAGAGCCTGTCTTGTTATTTTTTCTATGACGGTCAGTTGAATGAATTTCAGTTGTTTTCGATGAAGTTTTCAAATATAATAAATTATTGTAGTATTATGATAATTTTAAAAATATTTCCGAGGAATGTATCGCATTTTAGAGATGTTTAAGCCAGGCAATTTATATTTCAATGCCGTCATTTGAATGAAGTTCATTTTTTTCGATGAAGGTTTAAGTTTTCAAATATAATAAATTAATGTAGTATTGTGATAAGTTTTAAAATATTACTTAGGAATGTATTGCATTTTAGAGATGTTTAAATAAAATTGCATTGAAGTTTGAAAGTGTTTCATAATCAATGTTTTAAGCATGATTGATCTTTCTTGTTTTTAATTTTATGTGATTTTTTTGATAAATTTATTTTTAAAAAGGGCAATATCTCAAGATCAATTCATGCTAGTGTTCTAAAATTTGAGTCAAACATTTTCTATCCTAAAACTACATAAGAAATTATTATTTACGTAACATTGTTCAAAATATTGATTTTTTAATGACTTTTTTAAATTTTCATTCGAAAATTTAGGGGTCTTTCGAATAAGCAATTGCGTTTAAAATCAATAGTTTTTAGCATTCGCGGATTGTAATTACTTTCCTTATATACACTTGCATAATGTATAAGGAAAATATTGTAACGGGGCCGAATATTCGAATTCGAGTTTTCGACGGGAAAGCACGTTTCAAGCATCTCTGATCAGCAATCGAACATTTTTTAAGTGATGTTTCTTTGTTTGTGTGTATGTGTGTGAGTGTGTGTGTGTGAGACTTTGGAGACGATATCTCACGAACGAATGGAGCGATTCGAATGAATTTTGGTACAAAAATCACAATCCGTGAATACTGGAAGCATATTGTTTTTAAACATAATCGAACGTTCAGAACCCCCATAAATTTTCGAGTGAAATTTTGAAAAAATCATCAAAAAATCAAAATCATTAACAAAGTTACACAAAAAGACATTTCTTATGTAATTTCTCCTTAGAAAACGATTGACACTTTATAACGCTAGCATGAACCGTTCTCGAGATATTGCGCTATTTTCAAATAAATTTATCAAAAATCCCATAAATTAAAAAACAATATTAACTCTTGAGAAACATGTTCACTTTTCATATGTAATATCATGCTATAAATTTGGTGACATTATTCTCGTGGATCTAGCTCGTTCCATTCATGAAAAAAGATACTTTGAGTAATACTTTTGTATTTGAACGCCAATTGTCATTTATCTGCTACAAGAATAATTTATTTCTCCATCCATAACGCTTGGCGGGATTTTGGCGACGAATTTGGCGGAATGTCGCCAACTTGGCGATTTTTTTAAATGTTGCCAAATTAACAAAAATTTCGCCAAATGGGAAAAAATGAAGCTAAATCAAACGAAAATGGAGAAAAATTGTCGAAAATTCAATATCTGGAAAAAAATATAAATATCTACTATGAGAAAAACCTATTTTTTTTTACTGTAAAAGTAGTAAATTCATTGCATTATATAAGGAAACTCATGTGCTGCCCACATCAGATTTTTTATATTACTACTAGCAGCATACCCGTTCTCTGTACGGAGTATATAATATAAACAAACTTATAATTCGTAATAATGTCCAAATTCTCTTAAAATATTAAATTTATTGCTCCTAAAGAGAAGTTTAAGAATATCTCTTCTCACTAAGCAAAATTATCTTCACTGGCAGATCTGAAGAATAAAACATCCTGGCCCAAGCAAATTTACATAAAAAAAAAGGAATTGAATCACTATATGCAACCCCGTACTACTGATATTGTCACAGATTAGAAACTATGCCAGTGTGTTAGTAGAAGATTATCCGTATTACAATATGAGTCTCAAAAATATTTGTCAAAATAAAAGAGATGACGTAATAAATTGAAAATATCAATAATCCCCGTACTCTTTATACCAGAAGGTCGTAATTGATTCCAATATATGCCAATATATTTGTACTACTTATATTCTCGTAATTAAGAAGATATACTCGTGTATTTGTAGAAGATTACTCGTACAGCGTACAATATATGAGTTTAGACAATTTTTATTCTAATAAAACAATTGCATAATAACTTGAAAATATCAATAATCCCTGAATCAACAATCCCCGAAAATATCAATAATAATAACGTTTAAACCTGAAGGCCGTAATTGATATTATCCAGTCAAAAATGTTATAAGAAAAATCAAATCGTTCTTTTCTAAAATATATTTTTATATCCATTTATTTATTATTCAAATCGAAAAATTAATAATTAAAATTAACAGACAGATTTAATTTAATTGCGTTTCTGAGCAACATGATATAAGATAGAATCTTCCTCATAAACTGCAAAATTAAATAACCATTTTGATTTCTTTATACTTTTCATTGTTCAGCAAAAGCTTGTAAAAATAACCCATGGAGATAGATTCCCCATTTAAATCATGTTTCAAACAATTCATGTTTTCAGAGAGTGACTAATTAGAGCAAAAAATCTCCCATCAAACTCAGAGATAAAATTTTAATTCACTTTCAAACGATTTTCAAGCTTTTCGTTTGGATAAACCACGGAGTTAGAGAGTAGAACTCCTAGGAAAAAGGTTGGTTTTTCATTAATATCTAAGCAACCCCTAGTCTTCGATACTCTAAACTTAGGCTAAATTTATGGGGGGCTATTTCAAGGCTATCCACAAAATTTCATCAAATGCCGTTCAGCCGTTCTCCCATGATGATGAGACAAACGAAAATTTTGTTTTTTACTAATATCTCAAGAATCACTGATTGTAGAAACTCCAAACATGGACTAAATTTTAAGTGGGACTATTTCCAGGCTACCCACAAAATTTCATCAAATTCGGTTCTGCCGTTCTCCCGTAATGACGGGACAAACAGACTGGCAGACAGACATATTTTCAATTTTACTTATACAGCCAGGAGTGAATTCATAATTTGTGTTGCAAGATAAAGCAGTCGAGGTGAACTTAAAATATCAATATACTGTTTTTGATGCAAAAGGTGAAGAGCTTTAGTTCTGTAGTCTACTGATATGTTCTAAATTTCAGAGTTTTTCATTTTCTACTAGTTAAGCTATTGAAATATCTGACAGTCCGTAACAACATACATGAAGGTCTAAAAGCGCAACCAGACGTTAGATCCGTATAAATCAATTTATTTACACTTACTGAGGCTTTTTACACATTTTTAGAACAAATTTAAAGGGGTATAGTAATTAAGACTTGAAGCAACAATAGTATACGCCGGCAAACATGTTTATATATTAACTTGAATGTAAAATCACGTCAGATAAACTGTATAACTTTAATTTATTTATCGTTAAGAAAGTTAGTAAAATAGTGTGTGCTATTTTGACGTGAAGTCAATGCTCAGTATCCAGATGAAATGGGAGTGAAATCAAAGTGTTGGCTAGCTATCAACAGTTAGCAAGTAATTTGCAGAGTTCTGCAAACAAGGTTATATACAAAACAAAAGAGTCTGAACAAAATAAAGTAAACTTCTTGAATTTTACTGGTGTTTTATTTTACAATATGTAATTTACGCAAAACCAAGCACTTTTGGTTCTTCTGGTCGCTAAAGTGTTTGTACTATCACTAGGCATCACTTGCATATACACCCTTTTATACCACCAGTCTGAAACAAAACTATCTGTTTTGGGTGAATTCCAATGCAACCACGCTCTTAATTGCTTTAAGAGAAATATTTCGATATTAATTGTATTTGTATCAAATCAACAAATTAGTATCAACTCAACAAATTTTCAAGAAGGGTATTAAACAACAAATCAATTCCAGGGTTTATCACAGTTTTTTAACAAATTCAAATCACCCTAGCTTCATAACAAGTCAATAACATACTTAGATATATGTATTTATAGGAAATTTCATTTTTCGAAAAATATGTATTCCGAAACTACATTTATAATCAACGAATCGGTAAATTTGATAATTTTAGTCTCAACATCAGAAACATTTGTTGTATGATTAGGATACATTAAACAAATGTATAAAACTGATGTATAATTCAGATGAAAAGCTAAATGTAAATTTTAAAGCGAAAAAGTTCACTACCAGATTTATATAAAAGTACATTTAAGCAAATATATAAAGCTGCACTGAATATTACATTATAGATTCTGGAATAACACGAGACCCGGGAAATGAATTTCCGAAGTTTCGACTCATAACGTTATGTGGTTAATAATAATAATAGGAGGTACCACTAATTTGTAGCTAATATTGATCAATGACTATGGAAAAATAGGGCATTGAATGGGTGTATTTTGGGTTGTAGTTAAATACTGGTTTGAAAATCTTAACCAACCAATCTTAACCTATAGCATACAAAGTACAAAATTTAGAACACTTCTAGAGAAAGGTTTGAGAAACACGGTTTCTCGGGATATAGTGTAGTTTAAGAAATATTTAATGTCAAACTCAAAGACAAAATAGTTGAGCTACGACTTCACGTCCTGGATAGACTAGCGAGAGCACGAATTTTTGCAGGCTGGTACGTACATAGTTTAATTTTTGTAGGACGGAGCCCTTTTTAACACTTTACAACAAAGTTGAAAAGTGTTTATGACTTTGTTCATTCTGTCTGTCTGTCTGTCCGTTAGCACGATAACTGCCGTAAAAATAACTTAATCAAAATGAAATTTTAGTATGTTGTTCAGTCGGTCTGTAGAACCTATGGGAATATAAATGAATAATATCAACCAATCAGTTTTGGATTGAACTCGGGTTGAAAAAATGAAATACATTGAGCCCTGTGGGACCTAATTTTTCAAACATTTTTTAAGCGGATTTAAAATTCACAAATTGCTTCGAAAATTTTAGGTAATATTAAAATTGTTCCATAAAATATATAAAAAAAATTCATCGAAATATATTCAGTAGTTTTTAAAATAAAAATTAAAATAATAATAACACCTCTTATATGAAGCGATCACGTATGAAAAGATCACGACCACGATATGAAAAGATCACGTGACCCACTTCAAAATGACATATGGCATCCATCTTGTCTCAAAATCGTGATTTTTAAAGTTCGTTTTAATTCATATTGAGTGTTGTATCCGTCCTAAAACCACTTCATTTTTGCATAATTCTGTACATCTACATACTGAAACAACGCAATTACAATATTTTTGAGTTTAAATGCTCATCCAAATTTGATTATTTCTACAACGAACCCAATTTTTACCTATGTAATATGTAAACAGCAAAATATGTAGAATGAGTTGTATTAGTATTTCTTTAACACAAAATCATTTAGTTCATGGAGTCTGCATAGCTGATATGAATGAAATATTCATTGATTTTACAAAGAGAAGGACGATTTTTTTCGATGAAGTTTTACTCATAGAGTTTAATTACTTGTAGCTCCATGGTCTTAATTTTTAAATAAAATAAATTATTATAGTATTGTGATGAATGACATGAATGGTAAATTATTTATGAATGAAATGCTGCTTTTATAGAGAGAGCCAGGCGTGTTATTTTTTCTATGACGTCATTTGAATGAATTTCAGTTGTTTTCGATGAAGTTTTCAAATATAATAAATTATCGTAGTATTATGATAATTCTAAAATTATAACCGAGGAATGTATCACATTTTAGAGATGTTTAAACCAGGCAATTTATATTTCAATGCCGTCATTTGAATGAAGTTCATTTTTTTCGATGAAGGTTTAAGTTCTCATATATAATAAATTAATGTAGTATTGTGATAATTTTTAAAATATTAACGAGGAATGTATCACATTTCAGACATGTTTAAATCAAATTGCATTGAAGTTGGAAAGTGTTTCATAATCAATGCTTTAAGCATGATTGATCTTTCTTGTTTATTTTGATGTAATTTACGAGGTATTTTACGGTTTATGCACTTTGTGAAGTGAAAAATGTTCTTTCGTACTCTGCCTCATACCTCATAAGCTATAGCATGCAAAAATACGAAATTTGGTTCGTTTATAGAGAAATAATAGAGTTACACGATAACATAAACCGTTTAACGATTTAACCTTTATTTTGGCTTGAAATAGCTCGCGAAGCGAGTGAAGCTAATAGGAGGCGAAGCCTCCTGACTCGCGAAACAATTCAGGAAGGCTAGCGAAGCGTAGCGGGCAGGGGGCAGAGAGAGCCTTCTAGTGTTTAAAACAAATCCTAAACAACAATCCTGCAAAAAATTATTACTTTCCTTATATACATAATGTATAAGGAAAGTATTGTGACGGGGTCGAAAATTCGAATTCGAGTTTTCGACGGGAGAGCACGTTTCAAGCATCCCTGATCACGAATCAAACATTTTTGAAGTGATGTCTGTGTGTCTGTGTGTGTGTGTGTGTGTGTGTGTGTGTGTGTGTGTGTGAAAGTATGTGTGTGTGTGTCAGTGAGTCTGTGAAGACGATAACTGACGAACTAATGGACCGATTCAAACGAAATTTGGTACAAAAATCACAATCCATAAACACTGGAAGCCTATTGTTTTTATACGTAATCGAATATTCAGACCCCCCCTAAATTTTCGCGTGAAATTTTGAAAAAATCGTCAAAAAATCAAAACCGCTAATTAAGTTGCGCAAATAGACATTTCTTATGTAATTTTTCATTAGAAAACGATTGACATATATTTTAGAACGCTAACATGAACCGTTCTCGAGATATTGCATATTTAAAAAAAATATCAAAAAGTCATAAAATAAAAAAAAACATTTCCTTTTGGGAAACATGTTCACTTTTCATATGTAATACCATGCGATACATTGGGTGACATCATTCTTGTGGACCTAGCTCGTTCCATTCATGAAAAAAGATACTTTGAGTAATACTTTTGTATTTGAACGCCAATAGTCATTTATCTGCTGTATAACTTTTTTCTTCGTCTATAACGCTTGGCGAGATTTTGGCGACGAATTTGGCGGAATGTCGCCAACTTGGCGACATTTTGAAATGTTGCCAAATTAACGAAAATCTCGCCAAATGGATAAAAATAGCGCTAAATCAATGAAAATGACCACTAATTGTCGAAAATTCAATATCTTGGAAAGAATATAAGTATCTACTATAAGAAAAACCTATTTTTTTACTGTAAAAGTAGTAAATTTATTACATTATATAAAGAAAGTCATGTGTTGCCCACATCAGATTTTTTTAATTAAATTTGAAAAATAGACTTTTCGAAGGTTTAAAAATACAATAAACCTTTAACGTGAGCTTTATTCTAAATCTATCCTCAAGAATATGGGAATTAAAATGCTTGTTTTATCTGTCTGTAATGATTGCTTATAATTCGAAAGCGACTTATTCGATTTCCGGACTTTTTCTACTAGTTCCTTAAGCTGAATTGAAAGCAGATTTTTGACCTCGTTAATTTCTTTCAATATTACCTTGGACAACATTGGGATTTTCTTTTTGTCTTGTTGCCATTATACCACATACTAACTTCAACATTCTTTCACAAGTTGATTTTATGTCAGTTTGGTAGATTTGTGTAAAAAAAGAAATGAAACAATATCATATAAATTAAGTTTTATTTTGCAAATAATGATAACAGCTACTTTGTGCAATCCAAACTGGCATGAATCAATAACAACCTGAAAGAGAAATGAACATATTAATTTAAATTCTTTAGATAATACGTTTCAAAGAAAGATAAAACACATATATAATATCTTTTGAGAAGCGAGAAAAACAACTTCTTTTGAGAGCCAGATTTACAATTGCTTCTTGAACAAGTTTTTGACAGTTTTACATAATTTATATTATAAAAGCCCGTAAAAGATATTTCAAAACTTATTTTAATTTGAAATATTTATGTTTTCAACCTTATTTCGTGGCAATAACAACGTACATATTAAGGATTATAATTTTAACTCGGAAAGGATTTTAATTCATTCACATCAAATTGGAAACTTTCGAATTTTAATTAGCTGAATATAAGCGTAACCTAGAATCACAAGTGAAACAACTTCGATATAAATAAATTGAAATTCCATTTGTTATGTTTTATCATCACAGGAGAATGGCTGTACCGAATTTTTGAAATTTTGATGAATAGTCTTAGTATTGTCCCATTTAAAACTTCCATTTGCCCTTCTATCTGCTTATGTCCTTCTAACTGCTTCCCCCCTTTATGCATAACCAAATATCTATAAGAGTATCCAAATCGATTTTTAAACCTCTTTACTAAAAATACACTTCAAAATGCAATAACGTGACCCAAACATTCATTCTTCCCCTATTATTAAAATTGTGGAATCTATATAAATTAACGAAATTAAAAAGCAATATTTACATAATTTGCATTAAAAAAGTCCATTAGTGTAAATTATTTAAAAGTGAAATAAGCTACAGACAATATTAAAAGAATGAAACGAAGTTATTTTTTATCGTCTGTCATATAATACTACTAGTATATATTTACATGTATCTTTTTAGCAATAGTAACATTTTTTTTTTTTACTGAGTGGCAATAGATTATATCCTTCTACAAACAGCTTCGTTTAGAATACTTCATGCATAAAACTGTGAGTATTTTTAATAGTTTTATAATTATGTTGTTTTTTATAGTTTTAGATTTTATTATAATGATGATAAATTTGGCTCAGAATTCATATTTTAACAGAGTTTCAAATATTTAATTTATTGGATATTATGGAAGAGTGATATGTCGTTTAGAATATTCTAAGTATCATTACTTATAGAACTCTATATTATTTATCTCGTGCTTCTGTCACTTGTTTTGATTTTTGTGTGAATTATTATAAAATTTCGAAAGGAATACAGTGTATACAGCTAAAAACTCTGATATGAATTTGATATAAACTCTAATATGCCAACAAATAACTTCCCGCTAAGAGTAATATATTTCGATACTATAGAAAAGGAAAAGCACAAATCGGCGTTTTCCAGTGACTAGATATAGTTGAAAATGGATAGAATTATGTCTCTTTCTGATTAAAATAAAATGAGTATACATGATTGATAGAATTTGCATCATTCTTTTGTAATATATCGTGATAGATTTGGAAAAGTTAAGTATTCTGGAATCTTGCATTATAGAATTTCTAATATTAAGATTTTTTTCTAAACAATGGCATAATTCTTTTCTGATTAAAACGTTTATAACACATTGACACATTTGATAATAATGAGAATAGAATCGCGCTCCTATTGTGTATAACAGTATGCATGGACCCATTTTGAGATTGTTATGCGCTCGTCATCACGCATCAGTTGATCACTGCAATGACGCAGAGAAAAGTTACTATGCGCCCCAATTTTGAGAAACCTATATGGAGACAAACAAAATTCAGTCCTTAATATAGAATTTTTGACTTTATGCATAATTATTAACGAACCAGATCGCAATGTTAAGTGAAGAGCAGTAATCAGGCAAAAATATCAGAAATTCTTGGATTTCATTTTCAGTGCAAACTTTCAGTGCTTGAAGAACGCTTATTTATATATTTAATTATTTATTGTGTGTGTGTGTGTGTGTGTGTGTAAAATTTTACTAATTAATACTAATTTTACTAATTTATCGCATAATCAACAATTTGAATGAAATACTGTTTATCAAACAATTTAAGTGAACAGTTAATGTTTATTGAAAAATCATGTAATATTGACGACAATCGAGAGGTTGCTGCAGTTACGGGACACACTGGGTGCTAGTGCAGCCAGGAACGTGGTGGATGGGATGTGGTCGGGCCGACCCAAGAGCCGGAAATAATCCGCATTTCTGATAAAAAATTACGGTCCGAGCAAGACTTGAGCCCATTTTTTTTTATATTTAGGCCGGACCTGACATGACTTATACAATGTTATAATATTTATAAATAAAATTTAATTGAATAAGTAAATTTATTTCATTTTATTTTTTTTAATTTAATTTAATTTAATTTATTAATTAATTAATTTATTTATTTTTGTAATGTAAAATTAAAAAAACTCAACTTAATTTAACTTCATAACACTCTTTACTTAAACACTCTTTACAGTAAACACTCTTTACTTAATGTAATTAAAACTCTTCACTTAATGTAAAAGTAAAAAATAAAAATCTCTTAACTTAATTTCAAGCATAAAAATGAATAAAAAGTAATAATTTTAATAAATAAACGTAATATTTATCAAGTATTGTTTTGCAAAATCACCAGTTCATTTTGAAAAATAAAATAAAATAACATGACTTATACTTGTGAGACCAGATTAAGACCAGGAATATGTGAGACAGTTTTATGTTCTTTATTTATTAAGGCTGTAATGTTGAACAATAACAGCAGACGTAAGGACTCCAGCTTTTAACACTTTGACCCAAGAGGTCCATTAGGTCATAAACCTAAGAGGGAGAAATTCATCAGAATTCCATGATGATTCGGTAAGAGGGTGTTCCACAGAGATTCCACAAATAGTCCAGAAAAAATGTCCTGATTTAGACTTCAACGAAATGAGCAGATGCAGTACGAGTAGGAGCACAATACTTAGAGGTACTGCTAGTACGATATACACTGATGCAAGAGTTGTGGTCAATGGTCAAAGACGAAATCGCCCATTAATTATTGCTGCAGGTTATAAAACATCTTGGTAATAATAACTTACTGGTCTCACATGTCCAATCTCACATGTCCGATCTCACATGTCCATATCCCTCTGCGAATAATATGATAATTGGTGTAATTAATTTAATATTTAAACAAATATTGTTAATTAATAAGTGTTATATTAAAGTTAAAAATGCGCTTTGCATTGTACTTTACAGTTTCCTTTTTTCTTAGCACCACAATACTTTTATATGAACCGTAGAAATTACTTATTTATTTACTTTTATTTTTTTTGCTGACCAAATTCGGTACATGTCCCTTCAAATGGACAGCTTTGCTTTTGCATACAGGGAAATTACCAGGGCTTGAAAACAACAAAATCACCGGATCGGCTTGATAGTCTAAGTCCGCCCCTGTAGATAATCCTGATTATACCAGAAAATGCAAGGTGGTACGCGAGTGATTTGTTTTTGTACTGTATTTCACAGATTTTCACTTTCTCATACTATTATATAGAAAAGTATTCTCTTCCGGAAAGTTTTTGAATTTGAGATATTGACAGGTAGCTCGTTTTAACACCTCTAGAATCCAATTCCAACACTACGTCCGTATGTGTGTGTGTGTGTGTGTGTGTGTGTGTGTGTGTGTGCGTGTGTGTGTGTGTGTGTGTGTGTGCGTGTGTGTGCGTGTGTGTGCGTGTGTGTGAGAGAGAGAGAGAGAGAAAGAGAGAGAAAGAGAGAGTGAGAGAGAGAGTGAGAGAGAGAGAAAGAGAGAGTGAGAGAGAAAGAGAAAAAGAGGTGTGGACATAATAACTCAAGAACAAATGCAAGCGTCGCTATAAAATTTTATGTGCTGATAAATAATATAAAATACTGGAAATAGATCGAATTTTTAGTCATTCTTATGATTAGAATTCGAATGGGTCGGATTTTCATAGCATTATTTCTATAGGCGAAAACTATGATAATTTCCGGAGCAATGACCATAGCATATGGATGGTATTAGAATAAATGTAGTTCGTATTAACATATATAAACTAAATTCATCTAATTTATATGAAACTCAAAGCTCTTACGGAAAATATATTAATTTGGAAACATTTAATTGAGGTAGAAATCTAAAAAGAAATATATTTTTTGTGAGACATCTTAGGAAGCGAGGTATAGAACAAATCATATCATGAAAAGAAAGTGATAAGGATGAAGCGAAATTATGTAACGGAAATGCCACTGTACTTACACTGCCGAACACAATGTACAGAACCCAATACATAATTTTTCTACTAATTATGTACACTTTAAACTGTATTATAATACAATTCTGTAAAAAGTTTATATTTTAGACCTAAGTTATCATTTCCTCACCCAGCGGTGTAACTGCAAACGTTACATCCAATGATTTCATCTCCAATAACCATGGAGGCAAAGGCAAGGAGTTTAAACTCCGTACTGAGAAAATGCCAATATCATTTGATACAATAATTCAGGTGGCGTAGCGATAATATAGCGCCTCTCATTGTATGTATTTCTATGACGAAAGGCTTATGCTTATTTAAACTGTCCATTTTGTAGAAATAAAGTAGTATGGCAATGCAAATTATAACCGAAACAATAAGGAATATTTATACGCATTTCCACTGGAAATATTCCTATGTATTCAAAATTACTTTATCTTTCAGTTTATTTATTATCTCACTGTATTCATAACTCTGTCCTTCAACTATGAAGAAATGCTGATTAATTAAACTGATAATTGGGGAAACTTAATATAAAAATAACCAAAAAAAATATTCTCAATAGTATTCCTCTCTGCTGTGTCAAATAGAAATATCGTCAAATGGAAATATATGTGTCAAATGGAAATATTTACTAACATTAGTGACACATAGATATAATTCTCAAAGCGTTACGGCATTTTCAAGAGTTTTATCCATAGGATATTTATCTCCTTCTGTCTGTCTCCATGTCGATGACTTAGTTGTTTGTGCTCCGATAAGGACGAAAGCAACTGCAGTCTGTTAATCTATTAAAAATATATAATTTTCCAAAAAAATTTTAAAAACTCAAGAAATTTAAAAAGACATAAAATTATTGAAATCTCTTCCCATGAACCTTGTACCATCGTCACATATAACACACATCAACCTTTTCACATTCGAAATATGCAAAAGAGGTGCAACAACCTGCAACTTACTATGTGTCTTTCATTCCGATAATGGTTGTGATATAAGTAGAACTAACCACTGTGAAATATAAATGCATGAGAAAGTCGAGTGGAAAGTCATACTCCAGATATTTTTAAAGACAGTTGAAAATATAACGGTTAAACAGACTTCTTAATAGGTGACTTCTTTTTTTTTCCTTTACAAATGGGGTCAATAGGCCTTTTAGCAGAATAACTGTAAAGGAACTTGAGCTATTCGAGTGAAATTTGGGATTATTATAATCGATAAACGTCCTTCCAAATTTCAGGAAGATCGGTTCTGTTAAAAGAAGTCAAATTATCGAACATTTACAATTTAAAAATCTATAAAAAGCAGTACAAAAACAAAAAAAAAATATGAAAAATATTTTCATAAGGTAAAAAATGGTGTATACACTTCATTTTTGATGGAAGTATTAAGAATCTTCATTATATTTTGCGAACTTGTTTCGTACAATCCTACGAATTTTCAAAAACATCGAAAGTGACATTTCTATAACCGGATGTGAAAATCCTTTGTTAAATTCTCAGTCTCCTCCGTAATTTAATGTTGAATCCAAATCAGTCATCATCCGAGATCTATAGAAAATCCGAGAAATACATAATCAGGAAAAAAATTCTCAAAAAAAAAATAATAATAATACGACAAAATGTTTGCTACCATTAATACTGTAAAAATATAATAGAAATAATTGTCCTTTTTTTATACGAAATTTGCTATGTAGAATATTAGAGACAGATTTCCAGTTTGTTACACTTGAGCTGAGATGATTACGTTTTCTCTAATATTTAAAGTGGATTTACAAAAGAAAGTATATTCAGAGTAGTATTTATTTTCTCTAAAGTTTTATGTTCTCTTTCTTTAAAAAGTAAAAACTACGATATTATTATTATCATTTTTTTTTTAAATTCCAAATTTTATGACGGCAAGCAGAAACTTTGGTGTGCATTTAATTAGTTTCTAAGCCTTTTGTTTCAGCGTCTTTGAAAACAATTAATGAAATCTATTGAAATATTGATGGAAAAGAACCAAATAAAATGAAAAGTAGTTCACAGAAATTTAATGTAGTATTATAAGATGTCGAGAATCAATGTTTACTATTGTGAATCTTAAAGAACTTAGTATACAACTGCAGTCGGTTACATGGAGCAAATTTAAATTAAATTACAAAGAGGAATCATAAAAAATTCTTCATACAGGTGCAACTGCATTGCAATAAAATTATATTTAGCAATTGTAGAAATTTTGCTACGATTGGAATCAAAATAAGTGGATCAAAAATATAAACTACTAATAAATGAAAATATTTTACTCCCAATGAAGCAAAGGATCTTACTCTCCAATGATTTTTATAAACAAGGATAAAACAGGTAAATTGTATAATAAAATGTTTTATATTAATATCTTTTTAAACAGTGATTATGAATATATACGCAAACAGTGATTATTTTTAAACAGTGATTATTTTTAAACAGTGCTTATTTCAAACAATGATTATTTTTAAACAGTTATTATGAATATATACATATTTTAAGTAAGTATAAACACTTACTTAAAATTTCATCTCTGCTGCAGTCCTTAAGCTCATTTTCCTTTTCCATAGCCACCCTGACCTCCTCCATAGCCTCCTCCACCATATCCTGCATGGCCGCCTCCGTATCCTCCGCCTCCGAAGCCTCCGAGTCCACCACCTCCATATCCACCATGGCCTCCTCCTCCGCCGCCACCGAATTTTCCACCACCTCCGAATCCGCCTCCACCATATCCACTGTTGCCTCCAGTCTTTCCTCCTCCACCGTGACCACCACCGCCATATCCTCCACCACCTCCAAATTTTCGTCCTCCTCCGTAACCTCCTCCACCATAGCCTCCGTGTCCTCCTCCACCACCACCTCCAAATTTACCTCCTCCACCTCCACCACTAATTATTATTACTCGCTTTCCTCCACCACCACCATAGCCGTCAAGTCCTCCTCCGCCATAGCCTCCTTTTCCACCACCTCCATATCCTCCTTTTCCTCCACTACCGTATCCTCCCCCGCCACCGAATCCTCCTCCGCCACCATGTCCTCCTCCACCGTATCCGCCTCCAGTAGCTGACGTCAGCACAATCAAAGCGAGGAGGGATATAATCTGAAAAAAGTTGGGTTTAATCACTGGACAACGCTAATACGAGTATATATAAAAGATAAAAACTATGTAGACAGTTTCATTCAACAATTCAACTATGTAGACAATTTCATCAATTTTCGCAAGTCGTTACATTAACGTTATTCAAATTCTTTAAAACGGATAATTCATAGTTTTAATCTAAATATTACTTTCAATTTTAGAATATTCTATATGCGCATTAATAATTCATTCCAAGGATAATATTCATTGCGCTAATTAGACTTTATTCCAATGGCTTTAAATGCGCAATGTACAACGAAATGTGTACATATTGCAATTTTTAAATGAAATATTGAAGTATTTATAAATGCAATGCATTATTACATCATATATATTAATAAATATTGGTTTGTAAATAGATTTCATTTCCTTCTTATTCAAGTTTTTCAAACATTTGTATTCGATACATATTACGTTCGCAAATTATATGAAATATTCTGATGTGGGCAGCACATGACTTTCCCTACATAATGCAGGCACACTTCTTCTTTCAATGCGAAATAATGATGAACAAGATCATCAGTTCAGTATTTTTAACGTTGAAAAGTACACTAACATTTGACCCTATTCTCTATGACAACAGGTAAAATCCTTTTGGCGTGCCCATTAACTCGAAACGTAACTCGAAATATTGCTAACATCTGCTAAGTTATATACTCCATTATATTAAAATATATTAATTATTAATTATTTAACAATTTGGTATCATTTTTCCCAATTGGGCACCATCGACTAGTTAGCAGTATTTCGCCATATTTGTTACCAAGGTTGCTAAATTTATCGCCAAGTGTTACACATTTGATAATAATTACTACTGTTCATTTTTAACACTTTATAACAAAGTTGAAAAGTGTTTATGACTTTGTTCATTCTGTCTGTCTGTCTGTCTGTCCGTTAGCACGATAACTGCCGTAAAAATGACTTAATCGAAATGAAATTTTAGTATGTTGTTCAGATGGTCTGTAGGACCTATGGGAATATAAATGAATAATGTCACCCAATTAGCTTTGGATTGAACTCGGGTTGAAAAAATGAAATACATTGAGCCCTATGGGACTTAATTTTTCAAACATTTTTTAAGCGGATTTAAAATTCACAAATTGCTTCGAAAATTTTAGGTAATATTCAAATTGTTCCATAAAATATATAAAAAAAATTCAGCGAAATATATTCAGTAGTTCTTTAAATAAAAATTAAAATAATAATTACACCTCTTATATGAAGCGATCACGTGACCATGATATGATAAGATCACATGACCCACTTAAAAATGAAATATGTCATCCATCTTGTCTCAAAATCGTGATTTTTTAAGTTCTTTTTAATTCATATTGAGTGTTGTATCCGTCCTAAAACCACTTTATGTTTGCTTAAATTCTGTGCATCTACATACTGAAACAACGCAATTACAATATATTTGAGTTTAAATGATCATCCAAATTTGATTATTTCTACAACGAAGCCTATTTTTCACTTATGTAAAATGTAAACAGCAAAATGTGTAGAATGAGTTGTATTAGAATTGGTGTATTTCTTTAACACAAAATTATTTAGCCCATGGAGTCCGCATAGCTGATATGAATGAAATATTCAGTGATTTTACAAACAGAAGGACGATTTTTTTCGATAAAGTTTTAAGCAAAGAGTTTAATTACTTGTAGCTCCATGGTCTTAATTTTTAAATAAAATAAATTATTATAGTATTTTGATGAATGAAATGAATGGGAAAATGTTATGAATGAAATGCTATTTTTATAAAGAGATCCAGGCGTGTTATTTTGTCTATGACGTCATTTGAATGAATTTCAGTTGTTTTCGATGAAGTTTTCAAATATAATAAACTATCGTAGTATTACGATAGTTTTAAAAATATTACCGAGGAATGTATCGCATTTTAGAGATGTTTAAACCAGGCAATTTCATTCAAATGACGGCATTGAAATATATTTCAATGCCGTTATTTGAATGAAGTTCATTTTTTTCGATGAAGGTTTAAGTATTCAAATGTAATAAATTAATGTAATATTGTGATAAGTTTTAAAATATTACCAAGGAATGCATTGCATTTTAGACTTGTTTAAATAAAATTGCATTGAGGTTGGAAAGTGTTTCGTAATCAATGCTTTAAGCATGATTGATCTTTCTTGTTATGTATTGCTTTAGATACATTTATTTGAAAAACGCGGAATAT
The DNA here is from genome assembly GCA_951213105.1 of Amaurobius ferox. NCBI lineage: Eukaryota > Metazoa > Arthropoda > Arachnida > Araneae > Amaurobiidae > Amaurobius > Amaurobius ferox. Next base: position 42,881,781 of record OX578152.1, read on the forward strand.
ATCGAAAACGGTTCAAGCTAGAGATCTAGAGTTTAAATCATTCGTTTTAAAATAAAAAAATAACATAATATGATTACTTATTTAACATTATGAAATGTATTGATTTTTTTATGATTTTTCTCAAAAAATCATTCTAAATTTTGGGGGGGGAGGGGAATATTTCTATCGTTCGATCGCGTTTAAAATCAATATTGCTCCAATACTCATGGATGGGAACAAGCGTGTAAAATTACGTTCGAAACTCTCCATTCGTTCATGAGATATCGCATTCACAGACTTACGGAGACACACCCACACACATGCAAACACGCACACACACACATATACAAACATTCAATTCAAGTTCAAGGATGCTTGGAACGTGCTCTTCTGTCGAAAACTCGAATTAATTTTTTTTTTTTACTCTTGTCACAATACTCTCCATATTCGCTATATTATGTATGTAAAGTAAAAAGTGACCGGGGCACTAGTAGTTTTTAACACTTTTCAACATAGATGAAAAGTATTTATGAATTTGGTCATTCTGTCTGTTTGTCTGTCTGTCAGTCCCTTCGAACAATATCTGCCGTAAAAGTGACTTTATTCTGTTTTTTACTGTTCATTTTTAACACTTTACAACAAAGTTGAAAAGTGTTTATGACTTTGTTTATTCTGTCTGTCTGTCTGTCCGTTAGCACGATAACTGCCGTAAAAATGACTTAATCAAAATGAAATTTTAATATGTTGTTGAGATGGTCTGTGGGACATATGGGAATAAAAATAAATAGTATCATCCGATTAGTTTCGGATTTAACCTGGGATGAAAAAATGAAATACATTGAACTCCACGTGACGTAATTTTTCAAGTAATTTTTAAGTGAAGTTAAAATTCACTAATTGCTTCTAAGATTTTAGGAAATATTCAAATTAATACATTACATGCATAAAAAATATTTCAGAAAAATATGTTGGGTAGATATTTAAATAAAAATTGAAATAATAATTACACCCATGATATATGCAGAGATCACGTGACTCATTGCAAAAATTATTTCATCCATTCCCCTCAGTGTAAAAATCTTGTAGTTTAAAGTTCGTCTAAATTTAAATTTAATGTTGCATCCATCATAAAACCGCTTTATTTTTACGTATTATTCTTTGTATCTAAATTCTGAGCCAACGCAATTGCAATATCTTGATTTTAAATGATCACTAAACTTTGATTATTTCTACAATGAAGCCTAATTTTAACGTATGCAGAATGTAAACAAACTAAGCGATTGCAAAATGAGTTGTAAAAAAATTGCTGAAATTTTTTTCGCGTAAAATTATTTAGCTCTGGAATCTGGAATATAAGTGGTATGAATGAAAAATTCATTTATTTTGCAATGAGAGGCAGACGATTTATATTTCGATAACGTCACTGGAATGAAGTTCATTTTCGGAAACTAGCATTGCTTTATCAATGAAGTTATAAGTTTCCATGTAAAATAAATTATTAAAATACTGTGATAATTAAAAAACTATCAGTGCTGAGTGTATCACGATTTTGAGATGCTTAAATAAATTTGCATTTCAGTTGGAAATTGTTTCACAATGAATGCTTAATGCATGATTTATCTTTCTTGTTATATATATTTAAGGGTAAATTAACAAAACTTAACTAAAAAAAATGAATATTTCAATTTATCAGTTCAATGATTTTAAAATTTTATGTGTGTGACTTTTCCATCCCAATGTAATTGCAGATGCAGTTACATTAGTCCTTTAGAGCCGTGGTATCGAGAACCTGCCAGGAATTCGTTTATGAGGAGAAGAGATAAAATTTATATAATGATCTCATTCGATTATAGGCTACTAACATGATAGTTTTTCACTTTATAACTGTGATACAAAAAGACGTAAAAACATGATGCATGAATGCATGAGAGTGTCGTATGAAAACTCACACTTCAGGTTGTTTTTCCACCCCCGGCGAGGTTATAGATAGATATATAATGAAAAAATAAATTTAATTATCTGAGAAAAATATTGCGTTTATTAAATGAGCGTAAATCAAAAAATTAATAGTTTCAACTGGTTTTTGAAACAAATCCAGCATCCTTCTTCAGGATTAAATGAAACATTGAAATTAGATCCATCAAAGACAAAAACTGTCCCTAAACCTTATCTGAAAAGTATGTTCTTTTTCTTTACAGATTAATAAATTTAATTAAAAGAAAAACAGGAAAATGAATGATAGCTATCTTATTAGTGTATCTTATAGAAAATTAGTTTTTTATTACTGACTAAAGTAAGTCTACCTTAAAAAAATCCTTTAACTTTTTTCGAGAGATATATCCTCCCTGTGAAGATGTATGACTTCAAATATCAGAAATTTTAGATTTTTCGATAACAAAGCCGAATTTAAAAGTTTCGTGAAAATCCATTAATATTTGTAGCCGCTATCGTGTACACAAGAAATTGACCACAGACAGACGGACATCACTCCAAATATAGTCAAAACGTGTTCAGGAGGTCATAAAACATATATTGGCACCAAAATCTCGAAATCGAAAATTTTCGTGAAAACAATACTTTCTCAATATTACGTGTAAGAAAGTAAAAATTCATTTAAATACGAAATCAAGGTATAAGTACATTAGGTGATGTGAAGAGTTGCATTAGAGCAGTTTCAGCTATCCGTCTTATGGCTGAATCCCGAATAGATAGAGACTTGCAATTTGGTACACGGGTCGATCGTTCGATAAACTCCCTGAAAAAATCGAATTTTTCAAAAATGTTCTCTAGAGGGGGTGCTCCAGACCAAAACGTTCGAAAAGTGAAAAGATAGGGAAACATGCTTTGCCATGAAATAGAGACTTCAAATTTGGTGCATGGGTAAATCGTTCGAAAGGAAGAAAGTGTGTAATTTCAGATTTCCAATATTTTCAACTTGGGGGTGCAGCACACCGAAATGTTCGATTTACCGAATGAATGAGAAACGGCTCCTTTAAAATTTGATAGAGGCTTGAAATTGGGTATATGGACATTTGATGAAAACACGCAAGACGAATATAGTTTTTCAAAAACGCTTGTTTAAGGGGTTGCTCTAGACGAAAACGTTCGAAAGGTGAATTGACAAGAAAACATACTTCTAGATGAGATAGAGATTTGAAAATTGGTGTACGGGTAGATAGTTTGGAAGGAAGAAAGCGTACAATTTCAGTTTTCCAATATTTTCTACTTTAGGGGGGTGTCGCACACAAAAATGTTCAGTTTTCGGAATGAAGTAGAAATACGCCTATTAGAACGTGATAGAGGCTTGATATTTGGTATATGGGCGAATCATTTAATAGAAAACCCAAGAAGAATGGAGTTTTTCAAAAATATGTATTTAAGGGGGGGGGGGGGGGTACTCCACAGAAAAACATCAAGGGTGAAATGATAGAAAAAGCATGCTTCGCAATGAGTTGGAGACTTCAAATTTAGTATACGGGTATATAGTTGGAAAGGAAGAAAGTGTGCAATTTCAGTTTCCCAACATTTGCTGTTGTAGGGGGTGGCGCACACTAAAATGTTCGATTTCACGAACAACTGAAAAACGCCTCCTTTAGAGTGTGATAAAAGCTTGAAATTTACTATATGGGCTAATCATTTGATAAAAAAACCCTAAGATTATTACGGTTTTTCAAAAATTATCATTTAAGGGTGTGCAACACAGATAAACGTTCGAAATATGAAGTGATAGAAAAACATGCTCCACAATAGGATAGATACATCAAATTTGGTGTACTGGTAGATAGTTTGAAAGGAAGAAAGTGTGCAAATTTCCAATTTCCAATATTTGTTACTTTAGGGGGTGCCGAATGCCAATATGTTCGATTTTCGGAATAAATGAGATCCGCTTCCTTTTAAATGTGATGGAGGCTTGATAGTTGATATATGGACTAATCATCTGATAAAAACCCAACACAAACAGAGTTTTTCAAAAATCTTCATTTATGGTTGTTCTCCAAAGAAAAACGTTCGAAAAGGGAGATGATAAAATAGTATGATTCGGGATGAGATAGAGACTTTAATTTGGTGTACTGGTAGATAGTTCGAAAGGAAGACGTGCGGAATTAAAATTTTTTGCAGAATTAATATTTTCTTTTTTAGGGGTTCTGCACACTAAAATATTCGATTTGCCGAATAAATGTGAAACGCGAATTATTAAAAAAATGACAATTTACTCAGGGGGTGCTTATTGCGAGACCGTTGATTTTCAACGGGTATTCGGCTAGTATGTACTAATTGCCAAGTGTCCGTCTGTCCGTCTGTCTGTCTGTCTATCACGCTTTTTTTAGGCACTTCCCGAATAGATAGAGACTTGCAATTTGGTACACGGCTCGGTCGTTCGATAAAACCCCCTGGAAAAATCGAATTTTTCGAAAACGTTCTCTAGAGGTGATGCTCCACACCAAAACGTTCGAAAAGCATGATAGGAAAGCATGCTTTGCGATGAGATAGAGACTTCACATTCGGTGTATGGATAAAGCGTTCGAAAGAAGAAAGTGTGGAAGTTCAGATTTTCTATATTTTCTACTTAAGGGAGTGCCGGACACCAAAATGTTCGATTTACCGAATAAATGGGAAAAGGCTCCTTTAAAATTTGATAGAGGCTTGAAATTTGGTATATGGACTAATTATTTGACAAAAACTGCTGATCATTTGACGAAAACACCCAAGACGAATATAGTTTTTCAAAAATGTTCGTTTAAGGGGGTGCTCCAGAGGAAACCGTTCGGAAGATGAATTGATAAAAAAAACATGCTTCGGGATGATATAGAGATATCAAATTTGATGTAAGGGTAGACACCGTGGAAGGAAGAAATTGTATAATTTCAGTTTACCACTATTTTCTACTTTAGGGGGTTGTTGTTGTTACCCAGACCGTCCGACCTACCAGAAAGGTGTAAGGTAACTGTTTGGACGGCCGGGAAGTGCCACCCAATTTAGACCGAAACCCAGTGGGAGAGGCATCCACAGGGACCGTACCCTCCTTCCCCTACCACCAACCTCTCGGAAGGACTTACGGATCCACATGTTTAACGTGATCGTACTCCGCGTGAACACGGCGGCAGTTTTGGCAGTGGCTGGAATCGAACCCGGGCCTACTGAGTGCAACTCCAGCGCGCTAACCAATGGGCTACTGCGCCCCCTACTTTAGGGGGTGCTGCACACCAAAATGTTCAATTTTTGGACTAAGGTAGAAACGCCCCGTTTTGAAACGTGATAGAGGCTTAATATTTGGTATATGGTCGTATCATCTCATAGAAAGCACAAGAAGAATATTTTTCAAAAATGTATATTTAAGGGGGATGTGTACTCCACACAAAAACATTCGAAAGGTGAAATAATAGAAAAAGAATGCTTCGCGATGAGGTAGAGACTTCAAATTTGGTCTACGGGTAAAAAGTTGGAAAGGAAGAAAATGTGCAATTTCAGTTTTCCAACATTTGCTATTGTAGGGTGTACCGCTCACAAATGTTCTATTTGCCGAACAAATGAAAAACTCCTCCTTTACAATGTGATAGAGGCTTAAAATTTAGTATATGGGCTAACCATTTGACACAAAATCCAAAGATGAATACAGTTTGACAAAAATGTTCATTAAGAGGGTGCTATATAGAAAAACGTTCTAAAGTTGGAGTGATAGGAAAAACATGCTTCTCGATAGGATAGTTTTGGTGTACGGGTTGATACTTCAAATTTGGTGTACAGGTTGACAGTTTGAAAGGAGGTGGTGATGGACGCTTTGAGGGGTGCCGCACACTAATATATTCGATTTTCTGAATAAATGAGGCACGTTTACTTTTAAATGTGATACAGGCTTGATATTTGGTATATGGGCCAATCATGTGATAAAAACCCCAAGTCAAACAGAGTTTTGCAAAAATGTTCATTTATGGATGCGCTTTACAGAAAAAAGTTCGAAAGGAGAAATAATAAAATAGGGGTGCCTCGGGATGAGATAGACTTTAATGTAGTGTACGGGTAGATAATTCGAAAGGAAGAACTGCGGAAACTAAGTTTCCCAATATTTTCTTCTTTAGGGGGTTCTGCACACCAAAATATTCGATTTGTCAAATAAATGTGAAACGCGAATTATTAAAAAATTTACATTATTCAGGGGTTGGTTATTGCGAGCCCGTTGATTTTCAACGGGTATTCGGCTAGTAATATATAATTAAGATAAACGCTATTAAGTCATGAAAGGTGTGGGTAAGCACGGTCTGTTTTTTCTCCCCTGCCGCTTCGAACATGTCTCAAGCATGTGTTTTTTACATACTATATAAGAAAACTAAATGCAACTTACCAAGAGCTTCATGTTAGTAGTTGTTTACTGTGGAAGAGTCAAATCCAAGTGACTGAAGACAACTCTTTTAGATTCTCTTTTAGAGGGAGACGAGAGTTTCGTAATCGGGGGTGTCCCACCACTGAGAATCGTCTGGCGAGGTTACCTGACGGCTCCGTGATGCAACACCGGAAGACAATTTTCTCGTCTCTTGTCCTCCGAGCTAATTTCATGCGTTGGCGATAATTTGTGCCGTGAAGATTTTAGAGAAAAGTAACACCCCTCCGATTTTAGAATTTAATCATCACTAAGATATCCTGCAAGTGAAGTATCTACCAAATATTGCGGAATTTTGTCTATTAGATTTTTAGATGGAGTGGATACATGAAAATTTTCGGTCCATTTTGCAAAAAAATACGTGTTCTTTCATTCCGAATCGTGCAAAAATCAAATCAGAACCAGGTTGAGAAACATGTGACTTACCTATAAAATTTTATGAAATACGGTCAATTAATTTTTGAGTTAAGTGCATGCATACATTGCACAGACAGACACCCAGACACCCAGACAGACAGATACACAGACATACACACACAGATGTCAAGCTAAAATGGTTTTTTCGTGTTCTAGAGGTCCCAAAACGTGTAAATCCTTCGAAAACTCGAGTTGCAATTTTCGACATGATTCTAATTCTTTCTCTATACATTACCAGGTATTGCAGGGAAAGTAATAAGTGCAGTTACCAAATGAGAACGAAAGTTTGATTAAAAGTGCAAATTTAGTGTAATTTTAATTAATTATGGACGTTATTTTATGCAATTAATCTCAATTTAATGAATTATTGAAGAAATAAAGATAAGGTGTATATGGGTCTGTAGGGAAAGTCTTGTGCTGCCCACATCAAATCTTTTACATTCCCTACAATACATGGTAGTGTATATAGGGAAACTATAGGAAACCGAATTTTCGGCGGATTTACACACATTTTAGACCGGGCGCGGTAGCCCATTGGTTAGCGCGCTGGAGTTGCACTCGGTAGACCCGGGTTCGATTCCAGCCACTGCCAATACTGCCGCCGTGTTCATGCGGAGTACGATCACGTTAAACATGTTGGTCCGAAAGTCCTTCCGAGAGGTTGGTGGTAGGGGAAGGAGGGTACGGTCCCTGTGGATGCCTCCCCCACTGGGTTCCGGTCTAAATTGGGTGGCACTTCCCGACCGTCCAAACAGTTACCTTACACCTTTCTGGTAAGTCGGACGGTCTGGGTTTCAACAACATCAACAACAACAACACATTTTAGACCCGCTAGAACGCTAATCATCTATTTTAATATGACGTCTGTGTGTGTGTAATTGTGCGATATATGTGCTCTCTCATTGCAGATAACAACATCCATGGATCGGTTTCTAACTCATTTTGTGCTAGACAGTGTAAAATTTTTGATACTTGGAATGACAGCAAGAAAATCTGCCATGTGTTATATATTTGCAAATCTTTGTCGAGATCGATAAATTCAGTCACGCCACACAGCTGTCTTAAAATTTATTAAAAAATTTGAAACCAACTGTGGGATGGATCAGCCATTGTAATTATGATTTTCTCAAATGCAGATCAATATTTATTTCTCATACTATGTAACATATATTTCCCGACACAGAAAATGCAACACCATGAAAGAGCGAATCGAGTGTGACATGAAAAGACACAGAGGCAGAGACGGCATATATAAACATATACTGTTAATTTTAGAGAGATAATGGAATACAGTAATGGCATAGGCAGTGTGATCAGTAGACAATACGACCACCTCTTGTGGCGATACAAGCAGCAACCCTTCGAAAAACAGATGCAGTGGGCATGCGGATTGTGTCCTGAGCGATGGATGACCACATGTCTTCAAATATCCTCCACATGTCGCCCTTTGTTTCAGGCGGGGTCAGGACGCCGGCCAATCACGTCCTATACGTGCTGGATGGATGAGAGGTTTGGAGACAGCGAGCGCCAAGAAAGCACATGGATATCTTGCAAGAATTGACTTCTAATGGTTGCCGTGAGCGGTCGCTCGTTATCATGTTGGAAAGCAGCATTTTGCAACCGCTGAAGGTAGGAAAGTATCGAGTGAAAGAGGGCTAGCGCAGAAACTGTTCTCGCTGATATGGAGACATCCAATGTACCTTGCAAATTCCGCAGAATGTCGACAGTGTCATTTATAGGGCGGCCAATGTATGCCTTCGAATGCGTTGATCAACGCGTGCTGACGTACCCCTGGGTTAACCTGTACCACTGCGACGATTCACATGCCTTTCTTCAATCCATTTTCTCCAAAACTTTTGCACAGTGGACGCATCTACGCTTGTTTCATACTTCGGCTTTCTCTGCCAGGCATCTCTTCAACAACACGTGTCTTCTGAAATGAAAATCATCTCGGAAAACACTTTTCCGTCGGCAACATACAGTAACAACTGATTGCACAGCTGCCGTTTCCATCCCTTTTTGCATTTCAGACCATTTGTATACATGGCCCTGCTGCGTTTGTCTCACAATTTGCATAATTATACGTCCAAAGTTTCATGGTGTTGCATTTTCTATGTTGGATAGTGTAGTATAAAAAAATATGATGTCAGCAGTACATGACTTCCCCTGCAGACTCAAATTCCTTTTTCTCTTTATTTCTTTGATAATTCATTAAACTGAGTTTAACTGTACAAAGTAAAACTTAATTAATTTAATTCAATTTTTGTTTTTATTTGGTAACTAGACATTTTTTCAAAGGCGGCGTAAACAAAATGCAAAAAATAAACTCAAATATCTCAAGAACGGTTCGGCTTAGAGTAATGAGTTTGGTCTTATTCTTTTCCGCGCCAAAAATTACGTATAGAACACGAATTTAATTGATACATTTGAGCATACGTAGTCTTTTATTTTAAATTTTGGAGATTTTTGAGGGCCATTTCGTAAATGAAGGCAGGTTCTGCTTTTCCGAATTATACCAAAATCTAATCAGCACCAGGGTCACCCAAAAGGGACTTACATACCATATTTTATAAAATTCGGTTCATCAGTTTTTCAGTTAGACTGGATACGTGCATTGTACAGATAGACAGACAGACACACACACAGACGTCACGCTAACTCTCCACTAGAACACAAAAAACTGTTAGCGTGACGTCTGTGTGTGTGTCTGCACACACACAGACACACACACAGACGTCACGCTAACTCTCCACTAGAACACAAAAAACTGTTAGCGTGACGTCTGTGTGTGTGTCTGCACGTCTGTGCAATGCATGTATACACTTTAGCTAAAAAAAACTAATATACTAAATTTAAAAAAATTTAGAAAATTTAGTAGATTAGTCATTTGTAGATTTTAGTACTATTCGGAAGAAAATAATCTGCCATTTCTGTGAATTGGCCCAAAAAAATCGTTAAAATCTGAATTAAAATACTGCATGCTTAAATGTATCGATCAGATGCTTGTTTTAGCCGTAATTTATGACGATAAAAAAATAAGAACAACCCCGTTATTCCGCAAAACTAGTCGTTCTGAAAATATTTTAGTTTTTTCGCATCTTCGATACGGCAGCTTTGAAAATAAGTCCAATTACCAAATGAAAACAAAAATTGAATAAAATTAGAATTTCTGAGTAATTTAAAATAATTATGGATGTTATTTTGTCCAATTAAACTCAATGTAATGAATTATTCAAGAAATAAAGAGAACGTAAATATGAATCTGCGGTGAAAGTCCTGTGCTACCACATCTAATTTTTTTTTTCAAAATAACCCTCAAAAGTCATAAAAATCTGAAATTTAAGACAAAATATGCTAATATCTATGCATTAGTAAATCAATGTTTGTTTTATACATAATTTTTAACAATAAAACGAATAAGATCAATTTCATTTATGACAAACTCCATTATTCTGGAATGAACTTTTTTCGAGACAATTAAGTTTTCTTTAATTTTGAGGAGATGGCGACATTTTAAAGGAGATGGCGACATTTTTTTGAGGAGTTGGCGACATTTTTATTTAACTTCTCTAATGAAAACGAAGACATCAACTGTAAACTGGGTATTATATCAATTAAGTTTAATTGTCAATTTAATCAAATAAACTGAATTTAATTATTATGAATTTGCATCTGTAGAAAAGTTATGTAAAGCCCACATAAGATTTTTTACTGTGCATCTAGAATGTCGAAAAAATTCGAACTAGATATCAAATTAAAAGACATGTCCTTCAAATTCTGCAGAGTCCACTTTGGTGATAATATTCTGCAATTCCGGTCCAGTACCTCAACGGTAGAGCATCGGCTGTCCCGTACGTGGTTCAATTCCTCGTTACAGCTGCAATTTTTTTTACTTAAAATTTCTCAAACCCTTGACACACCAATGCTATTTAGGAATCAATAGAAAGATACAAAAAAGATCGAAGTTAGATAGCATCATTTATTAACCACTATAAAGATTTTTGCGAAACACAATGGCTGTATAATGACATTTGAAATTTATTAAATACAACTCATTTTGATTCTGGTATTATCTATATGAATAAAACTGAAGATATGTTTGTCTGTCTCATCATCACTCTTCTTGCTGACAAAAGGTGTAAACCCCTAAGATCGTCCCCGCTAGAGAAATCTTGCCTGTCCCATCATCACTGAAAAACGGTATCGAATTTCTTAAAATTCTGATGGGTAACCATGGTAGGATTTCACTTAAAAACTTGGACTTCCGCTTGTCCATATGTCGGTCTTGATACCCTTCTGACAGTTTCCTTACTTTAACCGCGACCCAATCATTATATGAGTCTCCAAATAAATTTCGGACCCAATCGTTGTTTGATTCTGCAAACTAGCCTAACCTAATCGTCTAGAGTTTCTTAGCAATAAATAAAATTCAAAACCCGATTCAAAATCCCGATCTCTGTTTGTACTTTTATCTCTAAAATTATGGTAGCTAAAAATTAACGAAATAAAAAATAAGTCATTTAATCTGCAAAGAATGAAAAAAAAATTATTTGAGAGAAATTTTTTTTTCGGGTTAATTTTTTTTGTTCGGGAGAATGGCTTCACCGCTTTTTTGAAACTTTAATGAGTGGTCTTAGTATTGTCCCATTTAAAACTTCCATCTGCCCTTCTGTCTGTTCATGTCTTTCTAACTGTTTCCTCATTTAATGCATAGCCAAATAGCTATAAGACTATCCAAATCGATTTTTGAACCTCTTAAAAATACATTTCAAAATGTAATAACATGACCCAATTTTTCGTTGTTTCCTTATCGCTAAAGTATGGAATCTTTATAAATTAACGGAATAAAAAAACATTTACATAATTAGCATTAAAAAGGCCGATTAGTGCAACTTATTTAAAAGTGAAATAAACTACAGGCAATATTAAAAGAATGATATGGTCTTTTATATTTTTTTTTGTCGTCTGTCATTTAATATTGCTAGTATACAGAGTGCCCCAGAAAAAGTGAAACGCGCTTTAATTCTTTATCTGTTGGTGATAAATGGACAATGTAAATTGCAAAAATGTTGAAAGTAAGGTAAGAAATAAGACTACTTTAATGAAATAGTCCTCCCATCCATTTCCATAAAGTTACACTTTTTAAATTTTTATACGACCCCTTTAGACAAATTTGGTCAATCGGAAATTTTTTATTTTTAATGCAACAAGATCATTAAAAACAAGGAAGATCAATCATGCATAAAGCATTGATTATGAAACACTTTCCAACTTCAATGCAATTTCATTTAAACATCTCTAAAATGCGATACCTTCCTTGGTAATATTTTAAAAATTATCACAATACTACATATTAATTTATTTTATTTGAAAGTTTAAAAGTTCATCGAAAAAAATGAACTTCATTCAAATGACGTCAATTAAATATAAATTGCCTGGCTCCTCGTTAATGTTTTTAACATTATCATAATACTATAATAATTTTTTATATTTGAAAACTTCATCAAAAACAACAGAAATTTATTCAAATGACGCCATCGAAATATAACATGACTGACTCTCTCTACAAAAGCAGCATTTCATTCATAAACATTTCCATTCAATTCATTCATCACAATACTATAATAATTTATTTTATTTAAAAACTGAAGACCATGGAGGTGCAAACAATTAAACGCTATGCTTAAAACTTCATCGAAAAAAATCGTGCTTCTCTCTGTAAAATCAATGAATATTTCATTCATATCAACTATGCCGACTCCATGAGCTAAATAATTTTGCTTTAAAGAAATGTAGCAATTCTTATACAACCCATTCTACATATTTTGCTCTTTACATTTTACATAAGTGAAAAATAGGCTTCGTTGTAGAAATAATCAAATTTGTATGATCATTTAAACTTAAATATATTGTAATTGCGTTGTTTCAGTATGTAGATACAGAGAATTTAAGCAAAAATAAAGCGGTTTTAGAACGGATACAACACTCAATATGAATTAAAAAGAACTTTAAAAATCACGATTTTGAAACAAGATGGATGCCATATTTCATTTTGAAGTGGGTCACGTGATCTTTTGATATCATGGTCATGTGATCGCTTCATATAAGAAGTGTAATTATTATTTTAATTTTTATTTAAAAAACTACTGAATATATTTTGCTGAAATTTTTTTTATATATTTTGTGGAATAATTTGAATATTACCTAAAATTTTCGAAGCAATTTGGGATTTTTGAATCCGCTTAAAAATGTTTGAAGAATTAGGTCTTATAGCGTTCAATGTATTTCATTTTTTCAACCCGGGTTCAAGCTAAAACTAATTGGGTGATATTATTCACTTATATTCCCATAGGTCCCACAGACCGTCTGAACAACATACTAAAATTTCATTTTGTTTAAGTCATTTTCAAAGTCATTTTTAAGTCATTTTCAAAGTCATAAACACTTTTTAACTTTGTTGTAAAGTGTTAAGAACGCATATCTGTATCTTTAAAATTGAGCGAGTTATATTTAATTAAAAATTGACAATATATCAATTTAAAAATGTAAATTTGTGACATATCACAAAAAAGATAAAACTGGATGATAATACATAGGAGACATTTTTGCGAATTCCGGATAGGCTCACCATGCAATCACGGATTCTTAAGTACTTTTCAATAACTAAGTACTTTTTCAGTAATTAAGTACTTTTAAGTACTATTTTTTATCTAAACAATTTCCATCGTCGATTTGTTTATGATCCCTACTTTTACTGATGAAACATCCTTTCACATGGTACGGAAAATTGGCATTAGTCATATTATTTCTTTTATCATAATCCAGTTGATTTTAAAAATACAGATATGCGGGTTTTTTAATGATCTTGTTGCATTAAAGATAAACATTTTCTGATTGACCAAATTTGTCTAAGAGGGTCGTATAAAATTTTAAAGTGTAACTTTTTGAAAATTAATGGGAGGACTATTTCATTAACGTAGTCTTATTTCCTACCTGAATTTCATCATTTTTGCAATTTACATTGCCCACTTATTTCCAACAGGTAAAGAATTAGAGCGCGTTTCACTCATTTTTGGGACACCCGTATATTTGCATGTATATTTTTAGTAACAGCAAAATTTTAAATATTTTTTTTTACTGAGTGGCAATATTATGTTATTTATACACTTCATTCATAATATTCTATATATAAAATAGTGAGTTTATTTATATATTCAAAAATTTTTTGTGTTTTATAGTTTTAGATTTTACTGTAATGATGATATATTTTATATAATAATCATTTTAAAATTCATATTTTAATAGAGTTGCAAATATATCTTTTACTTGAATAAATGGAAGAGTGATATTTCGTTTATAATATTCAATGCATCGTTGCTTATAGAATAAGTTGCTTGTAAGTTGTGCTTCTATCTGTCTGTTTGTTGTTAGCTCACCAAGGAAGAACACCCTATTTTTTGCTTTTGTAATATTTATTATAAAATAAATGACTCCAAATATTAAAATTTCACCCCAAATTGTGAATAAAGTTTATGGGTATACAGCTAATCAAATATGTAAAAGGAAAAATATTTAAACACAGTTCGAACTTACATATTCCCTGAACCAAGCAATGAATTTTGATAACATATGTTTCACTCCATTAGGCTGAGTCCGTGAAATATTCTGTTGCGAATTTAATCATCCTACATTGAAGTGTGGAATAACTAGAATTAAGAATCGTATTTTGTCTGTTATGAACGTTTATAATTCTAGAACGGCTCAATGGATTTACATAATTTTTTATTGCTTTGTCAAATTTAAGAAGGAGAAGTGCTATTGCTAAACATATATTTTATATTTTGTTTCGATTTAATAAGAGTAAAAATTCCAAGTTTTAAAATTACAAATTATATAAGTGAGAAATACGTGTTTGATATAAATATCACATGAAAAACGTAATCTATAACAATGTATCTTTTTCGATTTATCTTTTACGATGTATCTTACTGAATTCAGTGGATGTTTGAAAGTGAATATGTAGTTTTCGATGGAAAAGTAGCATCTATTTTGCTATTGCTTTGATTTTGAATGAAAGGAATAGGTTTATAATATTCTTAAATATAAATTTTTATACTTTATTATTTGCATGGTTTAATAGAAAGCTAATAGTATTCTATTAATGCATATTTTGGCTAATTTTAAACATATGATTTCGAAAATATGTCATAGCTCAAAAACATACATAATAGAGTTAGTTCATTGTCCGCAAAATTATTTATTTTAAAAGTCAGCAGGATTTCTCTTTTTACATTAAAGTGAAGTTATGTATATGATGGTGGTATGCACTGAACCTACCACATTTAAAAATAATTTATGAAAAAGTATTTTTGAAAAATTCAAAATGCTAATTTTTCATAGCTTCTTTTCTAAATCAAACAAAAAAGCATTTTTTATTATAATTCTTTTTCAAAAATTTAAAATGTTGGGTTAAGTGCATGCATACTTATTTGTTCAATATGCATATTAATTTCAGAGCAAATAAGATAATAACTTTTTTTCCAATGATACGAAAAGTCACAAAAGTTTAAAACTGAGAAATAAAGGATTTAAAGAAACTACAAACTGTTGGAAGTTACAATATATACAAATGCACTTTTTATCACCATATATTTTATTTGAATCTTATTTTAATGTGATTTCTCTCTATATTAAAAAAAGGAGCTGACGCGGCCGTTGTTTGACAAATGCCTTGTACCTGAAACACTAAAGTATGCAAAAACATAAAATTTAGTACACTTACAGAGAGAGTTTTAAGGGATATGCTGAAATAAGTCGTTTATCGATATATATTGTAGTTTAAGAAAAATTTAATGCCAAATTCAAAGACAAAATATTTAAGCTGCAAGTTCACGTCCTGGATTGACTAACAACAGTAAAGCCCACGAATTTTTGCAGGCAGGTACCTACATAGTTGAATATTTGTAGGATGGACCTTTTTTTCTTAATTTCGGCGTAATTTACGATAATTTATTTTTTATTCACTTCTGAAATGAAAAATGTTGTTTTCGTTCTCTATGTCGCACCTCAAAAACGATAGCATACGAAAATATGAAACTTGGATCATTTATAGAAAAATAATAGCACGATGAAATAAACTATTTAACGATTCAAACTTTAATTTGGTTTTAAATAACTCGGAAAGTAGGAAGAGAAGCCTTTTGACTCTCTAAACGAGTCGAAAGGTTTTTACGAAGCGTAACGATCAGGGGACAGAGCATCCTAGTGTCTTAAAAAAATCCTAAAAGTGTAACATGTTTTTCTAATTAAACTTGAGAAATAGAATTTTTGAAAGTAAATAGAATAAACCTTTAACGTGATTTTTATTCCAAATCTATCCTCAAGAATATGGGAATTAAAATGCTTGTTTTATCTGTCTGTAATGATTGCTTATAATTCAATACCGACTTATTCGATTTCCAGACTTATTTTATCCTAGAGCATCCTAGTGTCTTAAAAGAATCCTAAAAGTGTAACATGTTTTTCTAATTAAACTTGAGAAATAGAATTTTTGAAAGTAAATAGAATAAACCTTTAACGTGATTTTTTTCCAAATCTATCCTCAAGAATATGGGAATTAAAATGCTTGTTTTATCTGTCTGTAATGATTGCTTATAATTCAATACCGACTTATTCGATTTCCAGACTTCTTTTACTAGTTTCGTAAGCTTAATTGGGGGCAGAATTTTGAGCTCGTTAATTTCTTTCAATATTACCTCTGACAATATAGGGAATTTCTGTTTTTCTTGTATTTGCCATTATTCCACATGTTAATTTCAACATTCTTTCACAAATGTATTTTATGTCAGTTTGGTAAATTTATGTGAAAAGAGAAATGAAACATTATTATATAAATTAAGTTTTATTTCACAAGTAACGGCAACATCTCCTTTGTACAATCCAAACTAGTATGAATCAATGACAACCTGAAAGAAAATTGAATTCATTAATTTAAATTCTTTAGATAATACGTTTCAAAGAAATATAATATACATATATGTATACATAATACCTTTGAGAAGTGAGAAAAACAATTTCTTTTGATTGGCAGTTTTACAATTACTGCTTGAACAAGTTTCTGACTGTTTTACACAATTTATATCATCAAAGCCCGTAAAAGATATTTCAAAACTTATGTTAATTTCAAATATTTATGTTTTCAACATTATTTCGTGGCAATAACAGCATACATATTAAAGATTATAATCTTAACTCAGAAAAAATGTTAATGCATTCACATTGAAATGGAAACTTTCGAATGTAAATTATCGGGATATAAGGATAACCTAGAATCATATGTGAAAGAACTTCAATATAAATAAAATTGAAAATCCATTTGTCTGTCTCATCATCACGGGAGAATGGCCGTACCGAATTTTTGAAATTTTGATGAGTGGTTAGTCAGTTTCCTATAACTAGATATAGTTGAAAGAAAAGTTGCTTGTCCCATTTAAAATTTTCATCTGCCCTTCTGTCTGCTCATGTCCTTCTAACTGTTTCCTCACTTTATGCATAACCAAATAGCTATAAGTAATATCTAAATCGATTTCTGAACCTCTCTACGAAAAATACACTTAAGTGCAATAACGTGACCCAATTGTTCATTGTTTCCCTTTCGCTAAAATTATGGAATCTTTACAAATTAATGAAATAAAAAACACATTTATATAATTTCCATTAAAAAAGACCATTAGTGCAAATTATTTAAAAGTGAAATAAGCTAAAGACAATATTAACAGAATGAAAAGTTTGTTTCTTTTGTTTGTTTTTTTATCGTCTGTTATATAATACTACTAGTATGTATTTACATGTATTTTTTTTAATTGCGAAATTCCTTTTTTTTATTGTGTGGCAATATTAGAATATTTGTTACTTCAAACAGCTTCGTTAAGAATACTTCCTGCATAAAGCAGTGAGTTTTTTTTTCATAGTTTTAGTATTATATTGCTTTTTATAATTTTAGATTTTATTATAATGATGATACATTTTGTTTAGAATTCATATTTTAACAGAGTTGCAAATATTTAATTTATTGGAATTTATGGAAGAGTGAAATTTCGTTTAGAATATTTTAAGCATCGTTACTTATAGAACTCTATGTTGTTTGTTCTGTGCTTCTGTCTGTTTGTTATTTCAACATGGGAGAATTCACTTGTTTTATTTTTTGAATGAATTATTATAAAATTTCAAAATGAATACAGTGTATACAGCTAGACTCTCTAATCACTTGATATAAACTCTAATGTGCCAACAGATAACTTCCTGCACAGAGTAATATATTTCGATACTTTGGGAAAAGAATAGAATAGCACAAATCAGAGTTTTCCTTTGACTAGATATAGTTAAAAATGGGTAGAATTATATCTAGTACTGATTAAAATAAGTACATCAAATTGATAGAAATTGCATTATTTTTTTATAAGATACCTGTAGGAAAGTTAATCATTCCAGAATCTTGCAAACATTATAGAATTTCTAATATTTTGAGATGTTTTGTAAACAATCGGGTGATTTTTTTTTCTGATTAAAAGCACTTACCAAAACCTTGACTCATTTTATAATAATGAGAATTGAATCGCGCTGCTATTGCACACGACAGTATACATGGACCGATTTTGCTATTTTTTGCGCTCGTCAGCATGGAATAGCCAGCCGATCTCTGCAATTGCAGAAAGAAAGGTTGCTATGCGCCACAATTTTGCGAACCTCTATGGAGACAAACAAAATTTAGTCCTAAGCATAGAATTTTTGACTTTATGCACAATCATTAACAAACCATATCGCAATGTATAAAACTGCAAATCATGTTCAGTCAGCAGACGAAAATATCAGAAATTTTCAGGATTTCCATTTTCAGTGCAAACTTTCAGTGATTGAAGAATTCCGATTTATTTATTTATTTTTTGTAAAATTTTACTAATTATTACATAATCAACAACTTGAAAGAAATAGTATTTATCAAACAATTTGAGTGAATAATTAATGTTTAGTGCAAAATCGTGTAATATTGACGACAAGCGAGAGGTTGATCCAGTTCCGGGCTTCACTGGGAGACATTGCAGCCCCGAACGTGGTGACCCAATAGCCGGAAATAAAACAATTATACAGTCCGAGCAAGACTCAGGCATAATTTTTTTTATTTAGGTTGGGCCTGACAGGACGTATACAATGTTATAATATTTTTAAATAAAATTTAATAGAATAGGTAAATTTATTTCATTTTATTTTTTTATTTTAATTTAATTTATTAATTAATTAATTTATTTATTTTTGTAATGAAAAATAAAAAAACTCAATTTAACTTCATAATACTCTTTACTTAAACACATTTTACAGTAAATCCTTTACTTAATGTATTTAAAACTCTTCACTTAATGTAAAAGTTAAAAAAAACTCTAAACTTAATTTTAAGCATAAAAATGAATTAAAAGTAATAATTTTAATAAATAAACATAACATTTATCAAGTATTGCTTTTCACAATCTCCAGTTTCTTTATTTTTGTAATATAAAAGTAAAAAAACTCAACTTAAGTTCACAATATTTTTTACTTAAACACTCCTTACACTAAACACTCTTTACTTATAGTAATTAAAACTCTTAATGTAAAAGAGTAGAAAAAACACTTGACTTAACTTCGAGCATAAAAATGAATAAAAAATTAATAGTTTTAATAAATAAACGTAATATGTATAAATTATTGTTTTTGAGAATCACCAGTTTATTTTTAAAAATAAAATAAAATAACATGAACATATACTTTTATTGATTATTGAAATTATATAATTATTTACTTTTATTGCTTTCGCTGATCAGATTCGGTACATGTGCCTTCAAATGGACAACTTTGCTTTTGTATATAAGGAAATTATGAGGGCTTGATAGTTCGAGTTCACACCTGCAAGTATCCCTGGTTATACCAGAAAACTACCGATTTCTTTTAATACTTTTCACAGATTTTTATTTTTTCATGCTATTATGTAGAAAAGTATACTTTTCCAGAAAGGTTTTGAATTAGAGATATTGACAAATTGCTCGTTTTAACACATCCAGAATCCAATTCGAACACTACGTCCGTATATGTGCGTGAGAGAGAGAGAGAGAAAGGTGAGGACACGATAACTCAAGAACAAATGCATCCGTCGCTATATAATTTTATGCGCATATAAATAATATAAAATACTGAAAATAGATCGAAAGTTTAATCATTCTTATGATTAGAACTCGAATGAGTCGGATTTTTATGGGATTTTAGGAGGCTTAGCTGTTTCTCTCTAACTCCACGCCGATCTCATCGGCGTTTGTTGTCCGATTAGGATGAAATCACCTGCAGTCCTTTTATATATAAAAACTATATAATTTTCCCAAAAAATTAAAAAGAATCAGGAAAGCAAAAAATTAAGTCTTTTTCATGTGCCTTGTACCATCGTCACGTATAACACACATCAACTTTTACACATTCAAAATATACATAATATTCAAAGTATGCAAATATTCAAAATATGCTCACTATATTTTTTCATTCAGATAATGGTTGTGATATATGTAGAACTGAACACTGTGAAATATAAATGCACGAGAAATTCCAGTGGAGAATCATACTCCAGATATTTTTAAAGGCAGTTGAAAATATAACGGTTAGGAAGACTTCTTAATAGATGGCTTCTTTTTTTCTCCTTTTTTCTTTATAAATGGGATCAATAGGCCTATTAGCGGAATAATTATAAATAAAATTGACCTATTCGAATGAAATTTGATACGATTATTACATTCGATAAATGTCCTACCAAATTTTAGAGAGATCGGTTCGGTTAAAGGCCGTCAAACTATCGAACATTTAAATTTGGAAAATCTATAAAAAGCAGAAAAAGAACAAGAAAATTGTGAAAGAGCTTTTATAAGGTGAAAACTGGTGCATACACTTCATTTTTGATGGAAGTATTAAGAATTTTTATTATCTTTTGCGAAATTATTTTTTACAATCCAACGAATTTTGAAAAAAAACGAGAGTGACATCTCTATAACCGAATGTGAAAATCCTTTGTGAAATTCTCAGTCTCTTCCGTAATTTAATGCTGAATCCAAATCAGTCATCATCCGAGATATATTGAAAATCCCGAGAAATATATATTCAGGAAAAAAATTTCGCAAAAACAAATAATACGACAAAATGTTTGCTACCAATAATACTGTAAAAATATAAGAAAAGTAATTGTCCTTTTTACTTTCCTTATATACATAGTATGTATAAGGAATGTATAAGGAAAGTATTGTAACGGGGTCGAAAATTCGAATTCGAGTTTTCGACGGCAGAGCACGTTTCAAGCATTCCTGATCACAAATTGAACATTTTTTAGGTGTTGTCTGCGTGTGTGTGTGTGTGTGTGTCAGTGAGCCTGTGCAGACGATATCTCACGAACAATTCGAATGAAATTTGGTACAAAAAATACATTCCGTGAATACTGGAAGCCTATTGTTTTTAAACACAATCGAATATTCAGAATCCCCTAAATTTTCGAGTCAGATTTTGAAAAAACTCATCAAAAAATCAAAACCTTTACTAAAGTTACGCAAATAGACATTTCTTATGTAATTTTTCCTTAACAATCGATTGACATAAACTCTAGAACGCTAGAATAAGCCGTTCTCGAGATATTGAACATTTTTCAAATAAATTTATCAAAAAATCACATAAATTAAAAAAAAATATTAACTGTTGAGAAATATGTTCACTTTTTATATGCAATATCATGCGATAAATTGGGTG
Source organism: Amaurobius ferox (assembly GCA_951213105.1). Lineage (NCBI taxonomy): Eukaryota > Metazoa > Arthropoda > Arachnida > Araneae > Amaurobiidae > Amaurobius > Amaurobius ferox. The sequence goes on from OX578152.1 coordinate 42,903,358, forward strand.
ACATCATTCTCGTGGATCTAGCTCGTTCCATTCATGAGAAACTGACTAGCTTTGGGCTGACTAGCTTTGAACTGACTAGCTTTGAACATGACTAGCTTTGGGCGACGAATTTGGCGGAATGTCGCCAACTTGGCGACATTTTGAATGTTGTCAAATTAACGAAAATATCGCCAAATGGATAAAAATGAAGCTGACGAAAATTCAATATCTTGGAAAGAATATAAGTATCTACTATAAGAATAACCTATTTTTTTTACTGTAAAAGTTGTAAATTCACTGTATTATGTAAGGAAAGTCATGTGCTGCCCACATCAGATTTTTTATACGAAATTTGCTATTTAAAATCATAGATACAGATTTCCAGTAAGTTACACTTGAGCTTCTGAGATGATTACGTTTTCTTCCATATTTAAAGTGGATTCACAAAACAAAGTAAAGTCACAGTAATATGTATGAGATAAGATGTATTGAAATATTTATAGAAAAGATCCAAATAAAATGAAAAGTAGTTCGCAGAAGTTTAATGTAGTATATTATAATATGTGGAGAAGCAATGTTTACTATTCTGAATCTTAAAGAACTTTGGATACAACTGCAGTCGGTTGCATGGAGCAAATTTTAATTAAATTACAAAGAGGAATTATAAAATATATATATTCATACAGGTGCAACTGCATTGTAATAAAATTATATTTTGAAATTGTAGAAATTTTGCTACGATTGGAATCAAAATAAGTGGATCAAAAATATAAACTACTAATGAATGAAAATATTTTACTCCCAATGAAGCAAAGGATCTTACTCCACTGATTTTTATAAGCGAGGATAAAGCAGGTAAATTGTATAATAAAATGTTTTATATTAATATCTTTTTAAACAGTGATTATCAATATAAACGTAAACAGTGATTATTTTTAAATAGTGATTATTTCAAGCAGTGATTATTTTTAAACAGTGATTATGAATATATATATATATTTTAAGTAAGTATATACAATTACTTAAAATTTCATCTCTGCTACAGTCCTTAAGCTCATTTTCCTTTTCCATAGCCACCCTGACCTCCTCCATAGCCTCCACCACCATATCCTCCATGGCCGCCTCCGAATCCTTTTCCTCCACCTCCGAAGCCACCACCTCCATATCCACCATAGCTTCCTCCTCCTCCGCCAATAAATTTTCCACCACCTCCATACCCGCCTCCACCATATACACTGCCGCCTCCTGTCTTTCCACCTCCACCGTGACCACCACCGCCATATCCTCCGCCACCACCAGTTTTTACTCCTCCACCATATCCACCACCACCGTAGCCTCCTCCGCCTCCAATTTCACCTCCTCCACCTCCTCCGTAACCTCCTCCTCCGTAACCTCCTCCTCCGTAACCTCCTCCTCCGTAACCTCCTCCGCCACCACCTCCGTATTTACCTCCTCCACCACTAATTATTATTACACGCTTTCCTCCACCGCCGTATCCTCCACCACCTCCACCTTTTCCGCCACCACCATAGCCACCAAGTCCTCCTCCTCCATAGCCTCCTTTTCCACCGCCACCGTATCCTCCACCGCCGCCGCCGCCGCCGCCTTTTCCTCCACCACCACCATAGCCTCCATTTCCTCCGCCGCCGTATCCTCCTCCGCCACCATGTCCTCCTCCTCCGTATCCTCCTCCACCGTAGCCGCCTCCGGTAGCCGACGTCAGCACAATCAAAGCGAGGAAGGGTATAATCTGAAAATTTTGTGTTTTAATCACTGAACAACACTAATACGAATATATATAGAAGATTAAAACTATGTTGATGTTTCACGTTACGTTAACGTTATTCAAATTCTTTGAAATAGAATATTCCTAGTTTGAATGAAATTATTTCATAGTTTAAATTTTAGAATATTTTATATCACATTAATAATTTATTCCAAGGAAAATGTTCATTGCGCTAATTAGACTTTATCTCAATCACTTTAAATAAAACGAATTATGTAAAAATTGCAATTTTTAGATGAACAATTGAAGTATTTGTAAATACAATGCATTATTACATCATACATATTAAGAAATACTGGTTTGCAAACAGATTTCATTTTCTTATTCAAATATTTCAGACGTTTCTATGCGATACATGTTGCGTTCGTAAACTATATGAAATATTCTAATGTGGGCAGCACATGACTTTCCCTGCATAATGCAAGTATATTTCTTCTTTCATTGCTAAATAATGATGAACAAGATCCACCGTACAGTATTTTTAACGTTGAAAAGTATACTAACATTTGACGCTATTCTCTACAACAACAGGTAAAATTTGTTTTGAAGTGCCCAAATAATTTCGCAAATAGGAGTACTCAACACTTGGAAATACTGCTAACATCTGCTAAGTTATATACTCCACTAGCAGCATACCCGTTCTTCGTACGGAGTATATAATTTAAAGAAACTTATAATTCGCAGTCGTGCAAATTCTGTTAAAATATTAAATTTATTGCTCCTAAAGAGAAGTTTAAGAATATCTGTTCACACTATGCAAAATTATCTTCACGGGCAGATATGAAGAATAAAACATCCTGGCCACTTTTTAAGAAAATTTGCAAAAAAAAGGGGGGAGGGGAATTGAATCAATATATGCAACCCCGTACTACTTATATTGTCGCAGATTATAAAATATGCCAGTGTGTTAGTAGAAGATTACCCGTATTACAATATGAGTCTCAAAAATCTTTGCAAAAATAAAAGAGATGACGTAATAAATTGCAAATGTCAATAATCTCCGTACTCTTCATACCAGAAGGTCGTAATTGATTCCAATATATGCCAATATATATCAAAACATATGCCAATATAACTGTACTACTTATATTCTCGTAGATTTGAAGATATACCCGTGTATTTATAGAAGATTACTCGTGCGACTTACAATATATGAGTTTAAACAATTTTTGTCATAATAAAACAATTGCATAATAACTTAAAAATATCAACAATCTCTGAATCAATAATCCCCGAAAATATCAATAATAATAAAATTTAAACCTGAAGACCGTAATTGATATTATCCAGTCAAAAATGCTATAAGAAAAATCAAATCGTTCTTTTCTAAAATATATTTTTATATCCATTTATTTATTATTCAAATCGAAAAAATAATAATTAAAATTAGAGAGATTTAATTTAATTGCGTTTCTGAGCACCATGATATAAGATAGAATCTTCCTCATAAACTGCGAAATTAAATAACCATTTTGATTTCTTTAAACTTTTCATTGTTCAGTAAAAGCTTGTGAGAAAAAACCCATGCATATAGATTTCCCATTTAAATCATGTTTCAAACAATTCATGTTTTCAGAGAGTGACTAATTAGCGCAAAAAATCTCCCATCAAATCGCCCACATACAGCCAAATGAATATAACTTTAAAAATAGTTGAAACGTGTTCAAGAGGTCCTAAAACTTATAGTGGCATCAAAATCTCGAAATGGAACATTTTCGTGAAAACTATACTTTCTCTATACTACATACAATAGTATGAGAAAAAAAAATTAGTCTACTTTGTTCTGAACATCTTAGTGAATTTTAAGATAAATGCTTGTGTGCTTGTGTGTATCTATAAAACTTGATTTTGCTGGCCTGAACATCATCAAAACTTGTGCTTTCCGGGCCCTGAACGGGCAAGATCGGTTAGATTAAAAATCCAAAGATTTAAAATATATCCAGGGTGGTACCAAATTTGAATTTTCGAGTTATTCCCAAAAATCACGTATCCTCTTTTTGTGGGCATAGGACTGGCTGGACTAGCGAAGCTCAAAATCCAAAGAATTAAAATATACCACAGAAGGCAACGATATGCCTAATTTGAACTTAGTAGCAGCCCCGGTTCTCGAATTATACTCAAACTACTTGTGCCTTCCTATATGGTGAGGTCAGGGTATGCTGGATCGGTACGTTCGATATCCAAAGAATCAAAATGTACCCGCAAAATACAAAGACATGCCACATTTTATATCACTGCAAACAGTGGAACCTAGATACTTAAGGCCTAAGATTTAAAACCCGACAAACGTTTTTAATAAAAATATTGAATTTCTAGCAGTCGCAGCTTAGATAGGTACGTTTATCAGATAACTGTTGTACCCAGGTAGACGGTGAGCGTGCATTCCCTTTCAGTTCCATATCATATAGAACATCTACTGATAGGGATAGACATATTGAGAACTGTAATTAGACTAACTGAAACTAACTAGACTAACTAGAACTGTAACTAAAGCAAACTAGCAGCAATCAGAGTAAAAACCTTGTTAACATCTCCCTTCGTTTAATCACAGAGTAATTATTTTATATATTTATTTCAAATAATATATAATTAAGATAAACGTTATTAAGTCATGAAAGGTGTGAGTAAGCACGGTCTGTTTTCTCTCCCCTGCCGCTTCGAACATGTCTCAAGCATGTGTTTTTTACACACTATATAAGAAAACTAAATGCAACTTACCAAGAGCTTCATGTTAGTAGTTGTTTACTATGGAAGAGTCAAATCCAAGTGACTGAAGACAACTCTTTTAGATTCTCTTTTATAGGGAGACGAGAGTTTCGTAACCGGGGGTGTCCCATCACTAAGAATCGTCTGGCGAGGTTACCTGACGGCTCCGTGATGCAACACCGGAAGACAATTTTCTCTTCTCCTGTCCTCCGAGCTAATTTCATGCGTTGGCGATAATTTGTGCCTTGGAGATTTCAGAGAAAATCAACACCCCTCCGAATTTAGAATCTAATCAGCACTAGGGTACCCTGCAAGTGGTATATCTACCAAATATTGTGAAAGTTTGTCTATTAGTTTTTTAGCTGAAGTGGATACATGAGATTTTTCAGGGCCATTTTGCAAAAAAATACGAGTTCCTTTATTCCGAATCGTAGCAAAATCAAATCAGAACCAGGTTGAGAAACATGTGACTTACCTGTAAAATGTTATGAAATACGGTCCATTAGTTTTTGAGTTAAGTGGGTGCACACATTGCACAGACAGACACACAGACTCACAGACACACAGACGCACAGACATACAGACACACAAACAGACAGACAGACACACACACATACAGATGTCAAGCTAATATAGTTTTTTTTAGTGTTCTAGAGGTTCCAAAACGTGTAGATCCTTCCAAAATTCGAGTTGCGATTTTCGACATGATTCCAATTCTTTCCTTATACATTAACATCAAATCTTTTACATTCCCTACAATACATGGTAGTGTATATAGGGAAAATATTGGAAACCGAATTTTCGACGGATTTGCACACATTTTAGACCCGCTAGAAAGCGAATCATCTATTTTTAATATGACGTCTGTGTGTGTGTACTTGTGTATATGTGCTCTCTCATTGCAGATAACAACATCCATGGATCGGTTTCTAACTCATTTTGGGCTAGTCAGTATAAAATTTCTGATACTTGGAATGACAGCAAGAAAATCTGCCATGTGTTATATTTTTGCAAATCTTTGTCGAGATCGATAAAATCAGTCACTCCACACAGCTGTCTTAAAATTTGATTATAAATTTGAAACCAACTGTGGGATGGATCAGGCATTGTAAATATGATTTTCTCAAATGCAGATCAATATTTATTTCTCATACTATGTAACATATATTTCCCGACACAGAAAATGCAACACCATGAAAGAGCGAATCGAGTGTGACGTGAAAGGACACACAGGCAGAGACGGCATATATAAACATATACTGTTAATTTCAGAAGGACAATGGAATACAGTAATGGCATAGACAGTGTGATATGTAGACAAAAAGACTAGAATATCTAGAATGAGCTCTATAAGAATTGCTGCATTTCTTTAACGCAAAATTATTTAGCTCTAGCTCATGGAGTCTGCAATATAGCTGATATGAATGAAACATTCATTGATTTTACAAACAGAAGAAGACGATTTTTTCGATGAAGTTTTAAGCATGGAGTTTAATTACTTGTACCTTCATGGTCTTAAATTTTTAAATAAAATAAATTGATATAATATTGTGATGAATGAAATGAATGGAAAAAAGTTCATGAATGAAATGCTGCCTTTATAGAGAGAGCCAAGCGTGTTATATTTCGATGACGTCATTTGAATAAAGTTCATTTGTTTTCGATGAGGTTTTCAAATATAATAAATTATTGTAGTACCATGATAATTTAAAAATATTACCGAGGAATGTATCGCATTTTAGAGATGTTTAAATCAGGCAATTTATATTTCAATGCCGTCATTTGAATGAAGTTCACTTTTTTCGATGAAGTTTTAAGTTTTCAAATATAATAAATTAATGTAGTATTGTGTTAATTTTAAAAATATTACCGAGGTGTGCATCGCATTTTAGAGATGTTTAAATAAATTTGCACTGAAGTTGGAAAGTGATTCATAATCAATGCTTTATGCATGATTGATCTTTCTTGTTGAAATGTTCAAATGGGCTTCGACTTTCTCTGCCAGGCATCTCTTCAACAACACGTGTCTTTCTGAAATGAAAATCATCTCGTAAAACAGTTTTCCGTAGGCGACAGACAGTGGCAACTGATTGCTCATTTGTCCTTTCCATCCCTTTTTGCATATCAGACGAATTTGTATACATCGTCCAGCTGCGTTTGTCTCGCAATTTGCGTAATTATACGTCCAATGTTTCATGGTGTTGCATTTTCTATCTCGGATAGTGTAGTATAGAAAAATCTGATGTCAGCAGTACATGACTTTCCCTGCAGACTCAAATTCATTTTCTCTTTATTTCTTTAATAATTCATTAAATTGAGTTTAATTGCACAAAATAACACGTAATTAATTTAATTCAATTTTTGTTTTTATTTGGTAACTAAATATTTTTTCAATGGCTGCGTAAAAACACAATGCAAAAAAAAAAAAACTCAAATATCTCAAGAACGGTTAGGCTTAGAGTAATGAGGTTGGATTTATTCTTTTCCTCACCAGAAATTACGTATAGAGCACAAATTTAATTGATACATTTGAGCATACGTAGTCTTTTATTTTAGATTTTGGAGATTTTTGAGAGCCATTTCGTAAATAAAGGCAAATTCTACTTTTCCGCATCGTACCAAAATCTAATCAGCACCAGGGTCACCCAAAAATGACTTACATACCACATTACACATGAAATTTGGTCAATTAGTTTTTCAGTTAGAGTGGATACATACATTGCACAGATAGACAGACAGCCAGACAACACAGACAGACATTACGCTTTACTCGCCACTAGAACACGAGAAACTGTATTTAGCGTGACGTGGTCTGTCTGTGCAATGTATGTATCCACTCTAGCTAAAAAAAACTAATACACTAAATTTCACATTAAGTGTAGATAAGTCATTACACTGGTGCTGATTAGATTTTTGTACTATTCGGCAAAAGGAGTCTGCCTTTTTTGCGAAATGGCCCGCAAAAATCGTTAAAATGTAAAATGAAATACTGTATGCTCAAATATATGAATCAAATGCTTATTTTATTCGTAATTTATGACGATGAAAAAAATAATATCAACCCCGTTGCTCTAGGACTATTCGTTCTCGAAATATTTTATTTTTTTCGCATCTTCACTACGCCACCTTTGAAAATAAGTCCAGTTACCAAATGAAAACGAAAATTGAATAAAATTGGAATTTTTGAGTAATTTAAAATAATTATGAATGTTATTTTATCCAGTTAAACTCAATGTAATGAATTATTGAAGAAATAAAGAGAACGTGAATATGAATCTGCAGGGAAAATCCTTTTTTGCCGCATTTGATTTTTTTTTCCAAAATAATGCTCAAAAGTCATAAAAATGTGAAATTTAAGACAACATATGCTAATAAATATGTATTATTAAATCAATGCTTGTTTTATACGTAATTTTTAACAATAAAACGAATTAGATCAATCTCATTTAAGACAAACTCCATTACTCTGGAACGAACTTTTCTCGTGATAATTCAGTTTTCTGTAATTTTGAGGAGATGGCGACGTTCTAAATTACGTTATGTTCTCTAATGAAAACGAAGACATATCAAACTGCAAACTGTATATAATATCAATTAGGTATAACTGTCAATTAAATCAAATAAACTCAATTTAATTATTATGAATTTGCATCTGTAGAACAGTTATGTAAAGCCCACATCAGATTTTTTACTGTGCATCTAGAATATCGAAAAAATTCGAACTAGTTACCAAATTAAAAGACATGTCCTTCAAATTTTGCAGAGTCCACTTCGGTGATAAGAGTCTTCAATTCCGGTCCTGTAGCTCAACGGTGGAGCATCGGCTGGACTGTACGTGGTTCAAATCCCCGTTACAGCAGCATTTTTCTTTACTTAAAATTTCTCAAATCCTTGACACATCAATGCTATTACAAAATCAGTAGAAAGATGCGAAAAAAGATTGAAGTTAGGTAGCACCATCTATTAACCACTATAAAGATCTTTACAAAACACAATGGCTGTGCAATGACAGTTGAAATTTAATAAATACACCTCATTTTGATTCTGTTATTACCTATATGAATAAAATCAAAGCTACGTATATTTGTATGTCTCACCATCACTCCTCTGGCTGACAAAGAGATGAAGACCAAGACGCATAATTTCGGGGTGCCTGTGTCAACGACACTGATCCCCACATTGAATATAGTATGTCAGACATTAATGGTGTAGAATAGCAATATTGATAGTCAGTCCATTCCTGTGGACGTGAGATTGCGATTTGCAGATGTTGTTTACATGGCCCATACTCTGACAAAGAATATAAACCCCTAAGATCGCCCTGGCCAGAGAAGTCTGGTCTGTCCTATTATCACTTGAGGACGGTGTGGAATGTCTTAAAATTTTGATGGGTTACCTTGGTAGAATCTCCCTTAAAATTTGGACATCCGCTTGTCCATATGTCTGTCTTGATATCCTTCTGACAGTTTCCTTAATTTAAACATGACCCAATCGTTATATGAGTCTCCAAATAAATTTTGGACCCAATCGTTGTTTGATTCTGCAAACTATCCTAACCTAATCGTCTAGAGCTTCTTAGCAATAAATAAAATTCAAAATCCGATTCAAAATCCCGATCTCTGTTTGTACTTTTATGTCTAAAATTATGGTAGCTATAAATTTGACGAAATAAAAGTTAAGTCATTTAATCTGCAAAGAATGAAAATTTTATTTTATTTTGTTTGAGAAATTTATTTTTCGGGTAAATTTTTTCTTTATTTTATTTGTTAGGGAGACAGACTGACTGCATCGAATTTTTGAAATTTTGATGAATGGTCTTAGTATCGTCCCATTTAACGTTTCCATTTGCCACTCTGTCTGCTTATGTCCTTTTAACTGTTTCCCTACTTTATGCATAACCAAATAGATATAAGAGTATCTAAATCAGTTTTTCAGCCTCACTACTAAAAATACACTTCAAAATGCCATAACAAGACCCAATTTTTCACTGTTTCCCTATCGAAAAAATTACAGAATCTTTATAAATTAACGAAAAAGAAACCATTTACATAATTTGCATTAAAAAAGCCCATTAGTACAAACTATTTAAAAGTGAAATAAGCTACAGACAATATAAAAAGAATAAAAAGTTTGTTTTTTATCGTCTGTCATATAATATTACTAGTATATATTTACATGTATTTTTTTAGCGATAGTAAAATTCCTTTTTTTTTACTGAGTGGCATTATTAGATTATGTCTTACTACAAACAGCTTCGTTTGGAATACTTCATGCATAAAACAGTGAGTTTTTTTAATAGTTTTAAAATTATGTTGGTTTTTATAGTTTTAGATTTTATTATAATGATGATAAATTTTGTTTAGAATTCATATTTTAACACAGTTTCAAATATTTAATTTATTGGATATTATGGAAGAGTGATATTTCTTTTAAAATATTCTAAGTATCTCCTTATAGAACTCTATATTGTTTGTCTTGTGCTTCTGTCACTTGTTTTGATTTTTGTGTGAACTACTATAAAATTTCGGAAGGAATACAGTGTATACAGCTAGAAACTCTGATATAAACTTGATATAAATTCTAATGTGCCAACAAACAACTTCCCGCAAAGAGTAATATATTTCGATACTATAGAAAAAGTATAACACAAATCGGCGTTTTCCTGTGACTAGATATAGTTGAAAATGGGTAGAATTATGTCTGTTACTGATTAAAATAAAATGAGTATACCAGATGGGCAGCACATGACGCTCTCTGCAGACTTATATCCACGTTCTCTTTATTTTAATTAAATGTAATTCACTTTTAATTCAATTTTCGTTCTCATTTGTTAACTGGACTTATTTTAAAAGGTGAGGTAGAGAAAATACGAAAAAACTGAAATATCTCAAGAACGGCTAGTCCTAGTGTAATGGGGTTGGTCTTATTCCTTTCTGCGTTACAACTTACGTATAAAACAAGCATTTAATAGATATATTTCAGCATACGTAGTTTTTATTTTAGATTTTGACGATTTTTGCTAGCCATTTCGCAAAAAAAGGCAGGGTTTTTTTTTAATCTTACCAAAATCTAATCAGCACTAGGGAGGGTGACCCACAAGCGACTTATCTACCGAATTTTGAGAAATTCCGTTCATTAGTTTTTCAGCTTGAGTGGATACAGGTAACTTTTGGGGACCATTTCGAAAAAAAAAGGCGGGTTCTTTAATCCCGATTCGTAATCAAAACTAATCAGCACCAGACTCGCTCACAAGTGACTTATCTACCAAATTTTATGAACTTCGGTCAATTAGTTTTTTAATTAGAGTGGAAACAAAATCTGGACAGACGTCACGCTAAAAATAGTTTTTTCTAGACTTTTTGAAACGTGTAGATTCGTCGAAAACTCGAGTTGCGATTTTCGGCATGATTCCAATACTTTCTCTATACATTACCATGTATTGCAGGGAAAGTGAAAAATGTAAAGTTTGTTTTTTATCGTCTGTCATATAATACTGCTAGTATATATTTGTATCTATATTTTTAGTAACAGCAAAATTTTAATTATTTGTTTTTAACTGAATAGCAATATTATTTTATTTGTACATTTCATTCATAATATTCTATACATAAAATAGTGAGTTTATTTAAATATTTAAAATTCTTTTGCTTTTTATAGTTTTAGATTTTATTGTAACGATGATATATTTTATATAATAATCATTTTAAAATTCATATTTCTATAGAGTTGCAAATATATCTTTTACTTGAATGAATGGAAGAGCGATATTTCGTTTAGAATATTCAGTGCATCGTTGCTTACAAAATAAGTTGCTTGTAAGTTATGCTTCTGTCTGTCTGTTTGTTAGCTCACCAAGGAAGAACACCCTTTTTTTGCTTTTGTAATATTTATTATAAAATAAATGACTCCAAATATTCAAATTTCACCCCAAATTGCGAATAAAGTTTATGGGTATACAGTTAATCAAATATATAAAAAGAAAAATATTTAAACGCAGTTCGAACTTAAATATTTCCTGAACCATACAATGAATTTTGATAACATATGTTTCACTCTATTAGGCTGAGTCCGTGAAATATTCTGTTGCAAATTTAATCATCCTACTTTGAAGTGTGAAATAACTAGAATTAAGAATCATATTTTGTCTGTTATGGCCGTTTATAATTCTAGAACGGCTCAATGGATTTACAAATTTTTATACTACTTTATTAAATTTAACAAGAAGTGCTATTGATAAACATATATTTTCATAATCATATTTTGTCTGTTATGGCTGTTATATAATATATATTTTGTCTGTTATATAATCATATATAATCATATTTTGTCTGTCATGGCCGTTTATAATTCTAGAACGGCTCAATGGATTTACAAATTTTTATACTACTTTATTAAATTTAACAAGAAGTGCTATTGCTAAACATATATTTCCATAATCATATTTTGTCTGTTATGGCTGTTATATAATATATATTTTGTCTGTTATATAATCATATATAATCATATTTTGTCTGTCATGGCCGTTTATAATTCTTGAACGGCTCAATGGATTTACAAATTTTTATACTACTTTATTAAATTTAACAAGAAGTGCTATTGCTAAACATATATTTTATATTTTGCTCCGATTTAATAAGAGTAAAAATTCCAGGTTATAAAATTAACAAGAAAAATCAATCATGCTTAAAGCATTGATTATGAAACACTTTCCAACTTCAATGCAATTTTATTTAAGCATCTTTAAAATACAATACAATCCTCGGTAATATTTTAAAACATATCACAATACTACATTAATTTATTATATTTGAAAACTTAAACCTTCATCGAAAAAAATGAACTTCATTCAAATGACGACATTGAAATATAAATTGCCTGGTTTAAACATGTCTAAAATGCGATACATTCCTTCGTAATAATTTTAGAATTATCATAATACTACGATAATTTATTATATTTCAAAACTTCATCGAAAACAACTGAAATTCATTCAAATGATGTCACAGAAAAAATAACACGCCTGGCTCTCTCTATAAAAGCAGCATTTCATTCATAAATAATTTCCCATTCATTTAATTCATCACAATACTATAGTAATTTATTTTGCTTAAAAGTTAAGACCATGGAGCTACAAGTAATTAAACTCTTTGCATAAAACTTCATCGAAAAAAATCGTCCTTCTCTTTGTAAAATCAATGAATATTTCTTTCATATCAGCTATGCAGACTCCATGAGCTGAATAATTTTGTGTTAAAGAAATACAGCAATTCTAATACAACTCATCCTACATATTTAGCTGTTTACATTTTACATAAGTGAAAAATAGACTTCGTTGTAGGAATAATCAAATTTGGATGATCATTTAAACTCAAATATATTGTAATTGCGTTGTTTCAGTATGTAAATGCACAAAATTTAAGCAAAAATAAAGTGGTTTTAGGACGGATACAACACTCAATATGAATTAAAAAGAACTTTAAAAATCAGGATTTTGAGGCAAGATGGATGCCATATATCATTTTAAAGTGGATCACGTGATATTTTCATATCATGGTCACGTGATCGCTTCATATAATATGTGTAATTATTATTTTAATTTTTATTTAAAAAAATACTGAATATATTTCGCTAAATCTTTTTTTATATATTTTATGGAGCAATTTGAATATTACCTAAAATTTTCGAAGCAATTTGTGAATTTTAAATCCGCTTAAAAAATGTTTGAAAAATTTGGTCCCATAGGGTTCAATATATTTCATTTTTACAACTCGGGTTCAATCCAAAACTAATTGGGTGATATTATTCATTTATATTCCCATAGGTTCAACAGACCGTCTGCACAACATACTGAAATTTCATTTTGATTAAGTCATTTTTACGGCAGTTATCGTGCTAACGGACAGACAGACAGACAGAATAAACAAAGTCATAAGCACTTTTTAACTTTGTTGTAAAATGTTAAAACTTATATAAGTGAAAAATACGTGTTTAAGATAAATATCAGCCGAAAAACGTAATCTATAACAATGTATCTTTTTCGATTTATCTTTTACGATGTATCTTACTGAATTCAGTGAATGCTTTAAAGGGAACATGTAGTTTTCGAGGGGAAAGTAGCATACATTTTGCTATTACTTTTATTTTGAATGAAGGAGATAGGTTTATAATATTCTTAAATAGAAATTTTTATACTTCAATATTTGCGTGCTGTTAATAGAAAATGCTAATAGTATTCTATTAATGCATATTTTGGCTAATTTTAAACATATGATTTCGAAAAGATGTCATTGCTCAAAGAAATAAATAATAGAGTTCGCTGTCCCGCAAATTTATTTATTTTAAAAATCACCACAAACCAGCTTTCTTTTCACATTAAAGTGTAGCTATGCATATGATGGTGTTATGCACTAAACCTAATACATTTGAAAATAATTTATGAAAAAGTATTTTTGAAAAATTCAAAATGCTAATTTTTCATAGTTTCTTTTTTAAATCAAACAAAACAGCATTTATTATTATAAGTTATTTTTTATTATAAAGGATAATTTTTTATTATAAAGGATTTAAAGAAACGCCAAACTGTGGGAAGTTACAATGTATACAAATGCACACAAATTTTTGTAGGTATACAAATTTTGATCACCATATATTTTATTTGCATCTTATTTTATTGTGGTTTCTCTCTATATTAAAAAATCTGATGTGGGCAAGACATGACTTTCCTTATATAATGCAATGAATTTACTACTTTTACAGCTAAAAAAACGTTATTCTTATAGTAGGTACTTATATTCTTTCCATGATATTGAATTTTCTTCAATTAGTCGTCATTTTCATTGATTTAGCGTCATTTTTATCATTTTGGCGAGATTTTTGTTAATTTGGCAACAATGAATTAAAAATGTCGCCAAGTTGGCGACATTCCGCCAAATTCGTCGCCAAAATCTCGCCAAGCGTTATGGACGGGGAAATAAGTTATTCTTACAGCAGATAAATGACTATTGGCGTTCAAATACAAAAGTATTACTCAAAGTATCTTTTTTCATGAATGGAACGAGCTAGATCCACGAGAATGATGTCACCCAATTTATCGCATGGTATTACATATGAAAAGTGCACTTGTTTCTCAATAGGAAATATTTTTATTTTTTATTTTATATAAATTTTGTTAATTTTTTTGCAAAATGTGCAAAATCTCAAGAACAGTTTACGTTAGCGTTCTGAAATTTATTCCAACCGTTTTCTAATAAAAATTACATAAGAAATGTCTATTTGCGTAACTTTATTAGCGGTTTTGATTTTTTGACGATTTTTTCAAAATTTCATTCGAAAATTTAGGAGAGTTCTGTACATTCGATTGCGTATAAAAACAATAAGCTTCCAGTGTTTGCAGATTGTGATTTTTGTACCAAATTTCGTTCGAATCGGTCCATTCGTTCGTCAGTTATCGTCTCCACAGATTCACTGACACACACACACACACACACACACACACACACACACACACACACACACACACACACACACACACACACACACACACACACATAATTTCACACACACACACACATACTGTCACACAAACACACACACACAGACATCACTTCAAAAATGTTTGATTCGTGATCAGGGATGATTGAAACGTGCTCTCCCGTCGAAAACTCGAATTCCAATTTTCGACCCCGTCACAATACCTTCCTTATACATTATGTATATAAAGAAAGTAAAAAAGTAGCTGACTCCTCCTCCGCTTGACATATTTCTCGTTCCACGAGTTTTTCTGCCTTGTACCGTAAAACCCATAGCATACAAAAACATAAAATTTGGTACACTTGCAGAGAATTTTTTTAAGGGATATGCCAAAATAAACCATTTATCTACATATATTGTAGTTTAAGAAAAATTTAATGCTAAAGTCAAAGACAAAATATTTAAGCTGCGAGTTCACGTCCTGGTTAGACTAACAATAGTAAAACCCACGAATTTTTGCAGGTAGGTACCTATATAGTTGAATTTTTGTAGGATGGATCTCTTTTTCTTAATTTCGGTGTAGTTTACGATATTTTACTTTTTATTCACTTCTGAAGTGAAAAAATGTTCTTTTCGTATTCTGTCTCGTACCTCAAAAACGATAGCATACAAAAATATGAAATTCTATTCATTTATAGAAAAATAATAGGATCACACGATGAAATAAACCATTTAACTATTTAAACTTTAGAAGCCATCTGACTCTCTAAATGAGTCAAAAGGTTTTGCAAAGCGTAACGAACAGGGGATAGAGCATCCTAGTGTCTTAAAAAAATTCTAAAAATGCAACATTTTTTCTAATTAAACTTGAGAAATAGATTTTTTAAAGTAAATATAATAAACCTTTAACGTGATCTTTATTCCAAATCTATTTGCAAGAACATGGGAATTAAAATGCTTGTTTTATCTGTCTGTAATGATTGCTTATAATTCAAAACCGACTTATTCGATTTCCGGACTTCTTTTACTAGTTTCTTAAGCTTAATTGGGAGCAGAATTTTGACCTCGTTAATTTCTTTCACTATTACCTTTGACAACATAAGGAATTTCTGTTTGTCTTGTATTTGCCATTATTCCACATTCTAACTTCAACATTCTTTCACAAATTGATTTTATGTCAGTTTGGTAAATTTATATGAAAAAAGAAATGAAACAATATTATATAAATTAAGTTTTATTTCACACATAACGATAACAACTCCTTTGTACAATCCAAACTGGCATGAATCAATGACAACCTGAAAGAGAAATGAACTTTTTAATTTAAATTCTATAGTTATATGTTTCAAAGAAATATAAAGCACACATATATATAATACTTTTGAGAGGCGAGAAAAACAGTTTCTTTCGATAGGCAGTTTTACAATTGCTGCTTGAACAAGTTTCTGACAGTTTTACACAATTTATATTATAAAAGCCTGTAAAAGATATTTCAAAACTTATTTTAATTTGAAATATTTATGTTTTCAACTTTATTTCATGGCAATAACAGCGTACATATTAAAGATCCTAATCTTAACTCAGAAAATATGTTAATGCATTCACATTGAAATGAAAATTTTCGAATATAAATTATCTGAATATAAGGATAACCTAGAATTACAAGTGAAACAACTTCAATATAAATAAAATTGAAAATCCATTTGTCTGTCTCATCATCACGGGAGAATGGCCGTACCGAATTTTTGAAATTTTGATGAGTGGTTAGTCAGCTTCCTATAACTAGACATAGTTGAAATAAAAGTTGCCTGTCCCACTTAAAATTTCCATCTGCCCTTCTGTCTGCTCATGTCCTTTTAACTGTTTCCTCACTTTATGCATAACCAAATAGCTATAAATAATATCTAAATCGATTTTTGAATCTCTCTACTAAAAATACACTAAATTCAATAACGTGATCCAATCTTTCATTTTTCCCCTATTGCTAAAATAATGGAATCTGTATAAATTAACGAAATAAAAAACACGTTTACATAATTTGTATTAAAAAAACAAATTAGTGAAAATTATTCAAAAGTGAAATAAGCTACAGACAATATTAAAAGAATGTTTGTTTATTTCATTTGTTTTGTTTTTTATCGTCTGTCATATAATACTACTAGTATATATTTACATGTATTTTTTTAGCTATAGCAATTTCTTTTTCATTGAGTGGCAATATTAGATTACGTCTTACTACAAACAGCTTCGTTTGGAATACTTCATGCATAAAACAGTGAGTATTTTTAATAGTTTTAAAATTATGTTGCTTTTTATAGATTTAGATTTTATTATAATGGTGATAAATTTTGCTCAGAATTCATATTTTAACAGAGTTTCAAATATTTAATTTATTGGATATTATGGAAGAGTGAAATTTCGTTTCGAATATTCTAAGTATCGTTACTTATAGAATTCTATATTGTTTGTCTTGTGCTTCTGTCGCTTGCTTTGCTTTTTGCGTGTATTATAAAATATCGAAAGGAATACAGTATATACAGCTAAAAAGGTTGATATAAACTTAATATAAACTCTAATGTGCCAACAAATAACTTCTCACAAAGAGTAATATATTTCGGTGCTATAGAAAAAGAATAGCACAGATCGACTTTTTCCTTTGATTAGATATAGTTAAAAATGGATAGAATTATATCTATTACTGATTAAAATGAGTACATCAAATTGATAGAAATTGCATTATTCTTTTGTAAGATATCGTGATGCCTACGGGAAATTTAATCATTCTAAAATCTTCCAAACATTATAGAATTTCTAATATTCTGAGATGTTTTCTAAATAGTGGAGTGATTTTTTTTCTCATTTAAAGCACTTACCAAAACCTTGACTCATTTGATAATAATGAGAATAGAATCGCGCTGCTATTGCACACGACAGTATATATAGACCGATTTTGCTATTTTATGCGCTCGTCAGCATCGAATAGCAAGCCGATCTCTGCAGTTGCAGAAAGAAAAGTTGCTATGCGCCACAATTTTGCGAATCTTTATGGAGACAAACAAAATTCAGTCCTAAATATAGAATTTTTGACTTTATGCGCAATCATTAACGAACTAGATCGCAATGTAAAGTGCAAAGCAAGTTCAGTAAGTAGTAAAAATCGTCTAACAACGACGACAAGCAAGAGGTTGCTGCAGTTCCGGGCTTCACTGGGTGACAGTGCAGCCTCGAACATGGTGGTCGGTCGTCACCTCCGAAAGTAGCTGCTCTCGGAGGTGATGGGGTCTGTCCGACCCAAGAGCCGGAAACAAAACGTATTTCTGATAAAGAATTACGGTCCGAGCAAGACTCGGGCTTATGTTTTTCATTTAGGCCGGGCCTGACAGGAGGTATACAATGTTATAATATTTATAAATAAAATTTAATAGAATAAGTAAATTTATTTCATTTTATTTTCTTATTTAATTTAATTAATTAATTAATTAATTTATAACACTAATAATTTATTTATAATACAATATATTAATTTATATCACAACATAAATAATTAACACTCTTTACTTAAAGTAATTAAAACTCTTAATGAGAAGTGTGAAAAAACTCTCAAGTTGATTTCGAGCATGAAAATGAATAAAAAATAATACTTTTAATAAATAAACGTAATATTTATCAAGTGCTGCTTTTGTAAATCACCATTTTATTTTGAAAAATAAAATTATGTAATATGAACATATATACTTTTGTTAATTATTGGAATTATATAATTATTTACTTTTATTGCTTTTGCTGACCATATTCGGTACATGTGACTTCAAATGGACAACTTTGCTTTTGTATATAAGGAAATTATCAGGGCTTGATAGTCCGAGTCCGCACCAGCAGGTAACCCTGGTTATACCAGAAAATTACTGATTTGTTTTAATACTTTTCACAAATTTTTACTTTTTTATACTATTATATAGAAAAGTATTCTTTTCTGGAAAGTTTCTGAATCTGAGATATTGACAGATTGGTCATTTTAAAACCTTCTGAATACAATTCGAACACTACATCCGTATGCGTGCGTGAGAGAGAGAGAGAGAGAAAGAGAGGTGTGGACACGATAACGCAAGAACAAATGCACCCGTCATTACATAATTTTATGCGCAGGTAACTAATATAAAATACTGAAAATAGATCGCATATTTTTAGTCATTCTTATGATTAGAACCCGAATGAGTCGGATTTTTATAGTATTATTTCTATGTGGGAAATCTGTGATAATTTCCGGAACAATGGCCATAGTATATGGATGTTATTAGAATAAATGTAGCTCGTTTAAGATATATAAACTAAATTCAGCTAATTTATCTGAAACTCAAAGTTATTACGGAAAATGTAATAATTTGGATAAATTTGAAGTATAAATCTGAAAAAGATAAATTTTTGTGTGAAAGATATCTTAGTATGCTAGATATGGAGCAAATCATATCACTAAAAAATAGTTCCAAGGATGAACCAAAATTGTGTAACGGACATGCCACTGTACTTACACTGTCGAACTCAATGTAAAAAACCCAATATGTAATTTTCCTTCTGATTATATATACACTTTAAACGGTATTATAAAACAATTCTGACAGAGAAATGTTAAACGTTTAGATTTTAGATCTACGACATATGTCCATCGACATCTGCGCTATACACAAGTATGCGTTTATTATTTCCTCACCCAGCGGTGTAACTGCAAACGTTACATCCAATGATTTCACCTCCAATAACCATGGAGGTAAAGGCAATGCGTTGAAACTCCATGCTGAGAAAATGCCAATACCATTTGAGACAATAATTCAGGTGGCGCTGCGATACGATAATCACCCCTGCATTCTATGTATTTTTATGGTGAAAGGCTTAACATATTTATTTAAACTGTCAATTTTGTAAAAATAAATTTGCAAAAAAGTAGTGCAATGTAAATTAGAACTGAAACAATAGAGAATATTTGTGCATATCTCAACTAGACGTATTTCTATGTATTCAAAATTATTTTATCTTTCAGATTATTTTTATCTCTATATTCTGAACTCTGTCCCATAACTTTTGAAATAATACTGAATAATTAAACTGATAATTAGGGAATCTTAATTTAAAAGTAATCAAAATTGCATATACTCAAACTATGCCTCTGCCTCTTTATTATGCCAAATGAAAATAAAGCACGCTTTACCAAGATATAATTCTCAAAGTGTTATGGCATTTTCAAACATTTCATCAATGGTAGTTTTATCCCCTTCTCTCTAACTCCATGTTGATCGCTTTGTCTTCTGTAGTCCGATTAAGACGAAATCAACTGCAGTCTGTTAATCTATTAAAATTATATAATTTTCCCAAAATATTAAAAGAAATCAGGAAATTTATAAAAACAGAAAATTATTAAAGTCTTTCCCCATGTACCTTTTACCATCGTCACATACAACAGACATCAACTTTTTCACATTCGAAATATGCAAACTATGCAAAATATGCAAATATTCAAATTATGCTCGCTATATTTTTTCCATTCAGATAAGTGATTGTGATATAAGTAGAACAAAACGCTATGAAATATAAATCATGAGAAAGTCCAATGGAGAATCCTACTCCAGATATTTTTAGAAGCAGTTGAAAATATAACGATCAGGCAGACTTCTTAATACAAGACATTTTTTCCTTTTTTCTTTACAAATGGGGTCAATAGGTCTGTTAGCAGAATAAATGTTCGAATGAAATTTGGTACGATTATCGCAATCGATAAACGTCGTACCAAATTTTAGAAAGATCGGTTCCGTTAAAAGTCGTCAAATTATCGAACATTTAAAATGAAAAAATCTATAAAAATCAGTAAATAAACAAGAAAATTGTGAAACAGCTTTCATAAGGTAAAAAATAGTATATACACTTCATTTTTGATGGAAGTATTAAGAATTTCCATTATCGTTTGGTAACTTATTTCTTACAATCCCATGAATTTTCGAAAAAAGCCGAAAATGACGTCACTATAACCGAATTCAAAAGTCTTCGAAAACAATTAATGGAATCTATTAAAATATTGATAGAAAAGATCCAAATAAAATGAAAAGTAGTTCACAGAAGTTTGATGTAGTATATTAAGATGTGGGAGAAGCAATGTTTACTATTCTGAATTTTAAAGCACTTTGCATACAACTGTAGTCGATTACATGAAGCAGATTTAAATTCAATTATAAAAATGAATTATAAAAAATTCTTCATACAGGTAAAAAAACTGCATTGAAATAAAATTATAATTTGAAATTGTAGAAATTTTGCTACGATTGGAATCAAAATAAGTGGATCAGACATATTAACTACTAATGAATAAAAATATTTTACTTCCAATGAAGCAAAGAATATTACTTCAAATACTTTTATAAACAAAGGTAAAACAGGATAAATTGTATAATAAAATGTTTTATATTAATATATTTTTAAACAGTGATTATGAATATATACGTTAAAGTATATACACTTACTTAAAATTTCATCTCTGCGACAGTCCTTAAGCTCATTTTCCTTTTCCATAGCCACCCTGACCTCCTCCATAGCCTCCACCACCATATCCTCCATGGCCGCCTCCGGAACCTTTTCCTCCACCTCCAAAGCCTCCGAATCCACCACCTCCATATCCACCATGGCCTCCCCCTCCGCCACCAATGAATTTTCCGCCACCTCCATATCCGCCTCCACCATATCCACCGCCGCCTCCAATCTTTCCTCCTCCACCGTGACCACCACCGCCATATCCTCCGCCACCACCGGTTTTTCCTCCTCCACCATATCCACCACCACCGTATCCTCCGCCGCCTCCGAATTTACCTCCTGCACCTCCTCCTCCACTATGTCCACCACCTCCAAATTTTCCTCCTCCTCCATAACCTCCTCCTCCGTGACCTCCTCCTCCATAACCTCCTCCACCACTACCTCCGTATTTACCTCCTCCTCCGCCACCTCCGTATTTACCTCCTCCTCCACCACCATGTCCTCCACCACTAATTATTATTACACGCTTTCCTCCACCGCCGTATCCTCCACCACCTCCACCTTTTCCGCCACCACCATAGCCACCAAGTCCTCCTCCTCCATAGCCTCCTTTTCCTCCGCCTCCATGCCCACCGCCACCGTATCCTCCACCGCCGCCGCCTTTTCCACCACCACCACCATAGCCTCCCTTTCCTCCTCCACCGTATCCTCCTCCGCCACCGTATCCTCCTCCGCCACCATGTCCTCCTCCGCCACCATGTCCTCCTCCACCGTATCCTCCTCCGCCACCATGTCCTCCTCCACCGTATCCTCCTCCACCGTATCCGCCTCCTGTAGCTGACGTCAGCACAATCAAAGCGAGGAGGGATATAATCTGAAAAAAATTGGATTTTAATCACTGGATAACGCTAATACGAGAATATATGAAAAATAAAAACTATGTAGATATTTCACGTTACATAAACGTTATTCAAATTCTTAGAAATGGAATATTCTTAGTTTGAATCAAATTATTTCATAGTTTAAATTTTAGAATATTCTATATCGCATTAATAATTTATTACAAAGATAATGTTCATTGCGCTAATTAGACTTTATTTCAATCACTTTAAATACAACGAATTACGTAAAGATTGCAATTTTTAGATGAACTATTGAAGTATTTGCAAATACAATGCATTATTACATCATACATATTAAGAAATACTGGTTTGCAAACAGATTTCATTTTCTTCTTATTCAAATATTTCAGACGTTTCTATGCGATACATGTTGCGTTCGTAAACTATATGAAATATTCTAATGTGGGCAGCACATGACTTTCCCAGCATAATGCACGTATATTTCCTCTTTCAATAATGCGAAAAAATGATGAACAAGATCCACAGTACAATATTTTTAACGTTGCAAAGTATACTAACATTTGACGCCGTTCTCTATGACAACAGGTAAAATTCATTTTAAAGTACCCAATTAATTTCGCAAAAGGAAATGCCTACTCGACACTTGGAAATATTGCTAACATCTGCTATGTTATATGCTCCATTACATAAAATATGTTGTTATTAATTAATCAACAATTTGGTGACAGTTTTGGTAGTTGGACACCACATTAAAATGTCGACTAGTTGGCAGTATTTCGCCAAATTTGTCACCAAGATTGCTAAATTTAACGGCAAGTTTTACATATTTGATAATAGTTACTACTGTTCATTTTTATGTCTTGCTTTACATATATATTTAGTTGAAAAACGCGCAATATATATGGAAAATAGTTCAAGCTAGCGTTCTAAAATTTATATCATTCGTTTTAAAATAAAAATTTCTGATGTGGGCCGCACATTACTTTCCTTATATAATGCAATGAATTTACTACTTTTACAGTAAAAAAAATAGATTATTTTTATAGTAGATTCTTTACAAGATATTGAATTTTATTTAGCAAACATATTTAGCCCTTTTGGAATATAAGAGATATGAATGAAATATTCATTGATTTTGCATTGAAAGGCAGACCATTTATATTTCATTTTGATCATTTTAGGCAACTAGCATTGTCTTTTTTGATGAAGCAATAAGTTTCCAAGTATAATAAATTATTTGAATACTGTAATAACTAAAAAAATATCACCGCTGAATGTATAGCATTTGAGAGATGTTTAAATAAAACTGCATTTCAGTTGGAAATTGTTTCATAGTCAATGCTTAATGCATGATTCATCTTTCTTGTTATATATTTTTGAGGGTATATTTGCACAACCTAACTAAAAAAATGAATACTGTTCGAATTTATTAGTGCAATGATTTTAAAATTTTATGTGCGCGACTTTTCCATCCCACTGTAGATGCAGATGCAGTTACATTAGTCCTTTAGAGCCGTGGTATTGAGAGCCTGCCAGGTATTCGTTTAGGACGAGAGGAGATAAAATCTATATAATGATCCCATTCGAATATTGGCTGCTAACATGATACTTTTTCACTCTATAACTGTGATACAGAAAGACGTAAAAAAAAGATGCATGAATGTAGAGAGTGTCGTGTGGAAACTCACACTTTAGGATGTTTTTCCACCGCCGGCATTGTTATAGATACAATTATGCTTGATAAAAGTAATGTAATCATCTGAAAAAAAATAAATTAGCGTAAATTGGAAACTAATAGTTTCAACTGGTTTCGGGCTCAAAACAAGCATCCTTCTTCAGGATAAAATGAAACATTGAAATTAGATCCATCAAAGTGAAAAACTGCCCCTAACCCTTCTATGAAATGTCCGTTGACTTTCTTTAGAGGTTAATAAATTTAATTGAAAAGGAAAAAACAAAATATTAAGTTATAGCTTTCTTATTAGTATATCTTACTGAAAATTAATTAGATTTTTTATTACAGACTAAAGTACGCCTACAAAATTTTGCGAAATTCCTTTACCTTTTTTCGAGCGATATTTTCTCCCTGTGAAGAAGTAAGACTTCAAATATTTCCAATTCTGGATTTTTCGATAACATAAAATTTTGTGAAAATCCATTAATATTTGTGGCCGCTATCGTGTTCACAAGAAATCGACCACAGACAGACAGACGGACATCACTCTAAAAATAGCCAAAACGTGTCCAGAAAGTCTTAAAACAAATATTGGCATCAAAATCTCAAAATCGAAAATTTTCGTGAAAACAATACGTTCTCAACACTACGTATAAGAAAGTAAAAATTATTTCATTTGTGAAATTATTTCATTTGTTCTGTAAAAATTATTTCATTTACGAAATCAAAGTATAAGTACGTTACGTGATGTGAAAAGTTGCATTAGAGCAGTTTCAGCTGTTGGTCTTATGGCTGAAAGTATGACTGTCAATTTTCAGCTTCTAAAATTTGAAACGAAATTTAACCTTATAGTTTTTAGAAACTTTTGCTTGGAATAAATTTCTGCAAATGACTTTTAAAATTTCAAATAGATGGCAGATCTGATTGACATGATTAATGGAATTTTAATGCATACTCATTATATTCCTGTGTTGGAAATGTTATATGTGTTTGTTTTTGTTCCACAATAAAATCAAAACAAACATTGAGAAACGAAATGCACTATACATGAGTCCGGCCACACATTAAACTGCCGTTAACCTCAGGGTTGGCTGTGTGGTCTGGGCCTTCAACAGCAGTATACATGAGTAGTAGTTATGCACTAACAGAAGATACAGAAGTTTTAAATTTTTATTCATAAAAAAAATAATTAAATGAATGTCAGGCATGACAAGTAATTAATATTCTCGTCAAAAGTGATTAATAAAGTTATACTTTTTACTTAGCTGTTACTATAGAAGTTCTCTAAATAAAACTCTAAATGAAGAATTATAGAAGAATATATTAGAAATAGCAAATAATGTAAAATCCTCAATGATAAATTTTAAAAATGGTACATTTTCTTTTGAAAAATATGTAGAATAGATAGCATTCGAAACAAATACTGCAAAATATATTTATCTTATTTATTTATTTTTTTAAAGCTCAAGGGACATCAAATTGATAATTATCAGATATTCAGACTTGTACAAGAACTTTGCAAATTCTCTTCTGGTTCTTTTTCTAGTAATGTTCCAGTGCATAATAGCTGAAAGTGAAAGTAGACCTACATTGATAGTTATAAAAGTATCAGATATTAGATGATGCTTTGCAAGCGTCGATTCCTCTCAGTACTTGTAGCTCAGAGGCCTCACAGTACCTGTAAAGGCCTCACAGAAAATGTAAGCCAGGGGACTACAAAATCACAATCCGGACGTGCTTGATACCCTTCTTAACATTTCACATTTTTACTTTCCCTGCAATACATGGTAATGTATAGAGAAAGTATTGGAATCATGCAGAAACTCGAATTTTCGACGGATCTACACGTTTCGAGACCTCTAGAATAAGAAAAAACTTTTTTTAGCGTCACGTCTGTGTATGTGTCTGTGTGTCGATCTGTGTGTCTGTCTGTGTGTGTGTCTGTGACTCTGTCTATGTAGATTTTGTATCCACTCTAATTAAAAAACTAATGGACTGAATTTCATAAAATTTGGTAAGTCAGGCGAATCTGGCGCTGATTCGTTTTGGGTACGATTCGGGATAAAAGAACCCGCCTTTTTCTTTTGCGAAATGACCCGCAAAAGCCTGTATCCACTCTAGCTGAAAAATTAATGGACCGAATTTCACAAAATTCGATCGATAAGTCGTTTGTGGGTTACGCTGGTGCTGATTAGATTTTGGTACGATTCAGAAAAAAATAACCTGCCCCTTTTTGCAAATTGGTCCGCAAAAATCGTCAAAATCCAAAATAAAAAACTACATATGCTGAAATACATCTATTAAATGCTTGTTTTATACGCAATTTTTAACGAAGTAAATAATAAGACCAACTCCATTACACTAGGACTAGCCGTTCTAGAGATATTTAAGTTTTTTCATATTTTGTCTACTCCACCTTTAAACATAACTTCAATTACCAAATGAGAACGAAAATTGAATTAAAAGTGAGTTAAATTTAATTAAAATAAAGAGAACATGGATATAAATAAGTCTGCTGCGAAAGTCATGTGCTGTCTACATCAGATTTTTTCAGTTCGAGGGGAACAATTCATTCTTTATACAATATTATGAAAAAATAAATATCTAAGAAATGAGGAGGTTGTTAAAATCTGTTGTTTCCCTTCGATATGAAATCAAAAGATGGATAATGTAGATTCACCCCATCCACTATAGAAGAAAAATATCATAGATTCTCATTGGAGAAAACGGCTACTTGCCAGGCGGATACCCGTTGTTCGAATCCCAGTTGGGACCACCAGTGACAAAGAATGATATATTTTATCACGCTTCGTCACTGGTGGTCCCAACTAGGGGGAATAAAACCAAAGACCAAAATTTTCAAATATTAACTGAAATGTACGTGGCTCAGCTCAATATATCATACTAAAATCCATCTTTAAATAGTTTGTAATATTTTGTTTTCTTTGCAAATTTTGCAAGAAAAATTTTGAAAACCTGCATCAGTGCTCCAAATGATCACAATTGTAGCATATTACGCTTTGGAGTTTCTCACAGTCGCAGCTTAGATAGGCACGTTTATCAGATAACTGTTGTAACCCGACTAGAAGGTGAACGTGCATTCTCTTTCAATTCCATTTCCTATAGAATATCTCCTGGATATAGTGGACTCTCCTGATAAATACGTCGGCGGTTGAAGAAAACCGGCAGAAGTCAGAGCAAAAATCTATCTACATCTCCGTTTAACCACACAAGAAACATTTTATACATTTATTTTGAATAATATATAATTATGATAAAAGTGATTAAGTCGTAAATTATTTGGGTAAGCACTGTCTACTTTCTCTTCGTGACTCAAACATGTGTTTTTTACGCACCATATAAGAAAACTAAATGCAACTTACCAAGAGCTTCATGTTAGCAGTTGTTTACTGTGGAAGAGTCAAATCCAAGTGACTGAAGATAACTCTTTTAGATTCTCTTTTATAGGGAGTCGAGAGTTTCGTAACCGGGGGTGTCCCACCACTGAGAATCATCTAGCGAGGTTACCTGACGGCTCCGTGATGCAACACCGGCAAACAATTTTCTCTTCTCTTGTCCTCCGAGCTAATTTCATGCGTTGGCGACCATTTGTGCCTTGGAGATTTTAGAGAAAATTGACACCCCCCTCCGATTTTAGAAGACACGCTTTGCGTATACACGTTCCCTCCTTCAAAATCTGAGAAAATTCAAATCGCCTTTCAATTGGGAAGGTAATTACGAGTCATGCGTGACCTTCGCGTGTGGAGGGCAGATTTCGGGAAGATATCAGATTAACAGATATGAAAACAGTTATATTTGTTTACTTCAAACAATAAAAACGGAAAAAAGACTTAACTTTTAATTTCTCATACTATTGTTTACTGTGATTTCAGAACCGGGATAGCCCAGTGGTTATGGCAAGAGATTCGTATGAAAAGGTTCAAAACTATACCCGTGCCTATACCCGAAGTATGGACATGATAAGTCTGTATGTCGAAAAGTCATATCGAGAGGTGATGTATCAGGGGAAGAAGGTTGCCACTCCCGATGGGTTCCGGTCTAAATTGATTGGTATTAGGCGAAAAAGAGATTTCTAATTGGTATTATGAGAAAGGGAGAGTTCTTAGGGTCTTTGGACCAACTGAAGCTGCAATCACTCTCTCTTTACCAAGAATTTTGGTCCTATGGGCTTGTTCCGACCTAGATTCAGACAAGTCAGATTAGTTGCAACAATAACAGCATTTATCAGATACGAAATGTTGATGGAATGCAAAGTCCTTTTAATCGCATTTTATTTGCATAGCATCCTACATTGAACACATTTGGATGCATTTTACTTGAGCAGTATCCTTAGAAATATATTTCATTTGTAAAACATCTTAACTTTAAAACATTTCATTTGTGCAGCGTCTAACGTTGAGTACATTTGAATACATTTTATTTGTGTAGCTTTTGTGTTGCACACATTTGAATATAGTTTATTTGTACAGAACGCATTTTATTTGTCAAACAGACTATGATTGTGGCCAGTGGCCTCCAAGGCCCAAACTTGGGGCAACCAAATATTAAAGGACTCCAAAATTGTCCTATAATTGTGTTTTAAAATCTAATAACTTGCAATTTTATAGAAACTGTTTCTTTTCTTAAGACTGTGCATTGTACTTTTATACTTAATACTCTAAATAACTCTATTTTTTTGTCTGTATAAAAAAAAATACCGATATGAAGAAAGGTGCAATATTTTTATTTTTTCCTTGCGGAAACAGAGAAACTAGTTGGGGGAACACAGAAACAATGCTGTGCCTAGGACCCCAGATTGTCTTAATCGGGCTCTGTGCCCAGCATCTTACGTTGAACGCATTTCAATATATACATTTTATTTGCGCAGAATCTGACATTGAACACTTTTGTTTGAAAACATTCTATTTGCTCAGATTCTTACGTTGAACACATTTTATTTTTACAGCATCTTATGTTGAACACATTTCAACAAATTTACATGTATAGAATCGCCGAAACAGTGGCTAAGCTGTCAAAGGCCAACATTTCCTCGTACTCACACGGCTGCCGGATTATGGGTTCGAGTCCCACTTGCGGACATGGATGTTGTATTGTTGAAAGCAGTGTGTTTTCCCCCAACTGGTGCGGTGCAGCAACGTTATGTGATAGCTAAATGCTTCACGATTCTGACCGATGTATAAGCGAATGATAATGTATCAAGTATCTGGACACTGTTAAAAAAATCTGATGTGGGCAGCACATGACTTCCTCTGCAGACTTATATTCACGTTCTCTTTATTTTAATTACATTTAATTCACTTTTAATTCAATTTTCGTTCTCATTTGATAACTGGACTTATTTTCAAAGGTGGCGTAGAGAAAATACGAAAAAACTAATATATCTCGAGAACGGCTAGTCCTAGTGTAATGGGGTTGGTCTTATTCTTTTCTTCGTTAAAAATTACGTATTAAACAAGCATTTAATGGATATATTTGAGCATACGTAGTTTTTTATTTAAGATTTTGGCGATTTTTTCGGGCCATTTTGCAAAAAAAGGCAGGTTATTTTTTTCTGAATCGTACCAAAATCTAATCAGCACCAGGGTGACCTATACGTGACTCATCTACCGAATTTTGTGAATCGGTCCATTAGTTTTTCAGCTACAGTGGATACAAGCTTTTGCGGGCCAATTCACAAAAAAGGCGGGTTCTTTTATTCCGAACCCAAAACTAATCAGCACCAGCCCCGCCCACAAGTGACTTACCTACAAAATTTTGTGAAATTCGGTCTATTAGTTTTTTAGTTAGAGTGGATACAAAATCTGCACAGACAGACAGACACACACACACACACACAGACGTCACGCTAAAAATGGTTTTTTCGTATTCTAGAGGTCTCGAAACGTGTAGATCCGTCGAAAACTCGAGTTGCGATTTTCGGCATGATTCCAATACTTTCCCTATACATTACCATGTATTGCAGGGAAAGTAAAAATGTAACTTATCACATTTGATATCAAAAATATTATATTTGTGCAGTAACTTATGTTGAACACATTCCAAAGCATTTTACTTGCACAGAATCATGCTTTTAATTTGCTTTATTTGCACAACGTTGAACATATGTGAATGAAATATTTTTGTGTGTGCAGCATTTTACGTTAAACACATTTAAAGACATTTTAATTGGGAAACATCTCGCGTTGAACATATTTGAATACATTTCATTGGTGCAGAATCAAACAAATTATATTAGTGGGTTCTTGCTCTAGAAGCCTGGAAACGTGTAGATCCGTCGAAATATCGAGTTCCGATTTTCGACGCTTCCAATACTTTCCCTATACATTACCACATATTGTAGGGAAAGTGAAATTGGTTCATTAGAATCTTCCACCGTATGGATGCGCGTTAACCATCTTGTCACGCATGAATGATATCTGCATTGTTAAGTAACTCAGGTTCTTAAATCGATAGCATATTGCGTGAGATTCGTGCCAGAAAAATTCCTTCTCGATGAAAAACCTTCCCTCAGCTGTCAAGAGACTGCGCACACTTCTGAAAATGAAACGTATCTTTTGCTACGTATTTGACATGAATATTTACGCTTTATCCGCTTGGATACCCGTTTACGATATTAATTTGTTATTACTAATGAAAGTGTTTTCCAACATCTGAACGGCAGCAGATTAACGTGCTGGCAAAGTAGTGTATGTGGTGGTGCAGGTAGCGCAATTGTGCCGTAAAGTTAGTGTAAGTGGGTAAAGTTAGTGTAAAGACCGTATTGCGCGTAACATTATAAAGACGGTATTACACGTAATACTATAAAGCCAGCTTTACACGTAACAACTTCGCCATGTTCTTTTCTGACGTGAGCTTTCCCATATGAAAGCAGCACGTATAATACCAGTAAAATCCCCATGATGCATAGCAACTCTCCATGTGTTTTCTAATGCGGGCGTTCTTGTGAAAAGCATAGCCTATAAAGGATGTATCACACGCAACAATTTCCCCATGTGGTCTCCCTTTCGTAAGTTTTCCATTTTTACACACGCTGCCTTAACCATGGGAAAAGCCCACGTTAGAAAGCACATGAGGAAACTGTTACGTGCAATGCTGCTTCACAGCAACGAACATCATCTTGCAGGCGGATATCAAGTTGACTTGATATTTTCACGAAGCACACGCTACTAATTCTGTTGTTCAGCCAACGTCGTTTCACCTTTCCACGCATGTGCCACACTTTATCCCAACCTGTTGTTTTAACTCCTTAGCTCGTTTAATGGTGAAGTAAACGCATATAACGAGTTTTTATTTTATCTTTCATTTCAATTATAGATCTACGGTGCTATACAAAATAATTTTTGAATAGCACCTTAATTGAATAGAACCGTTTGAATTAAAAGGGGTAATTGAGTTACACAGAAGTACTCTTGTACGTTTCTTCAACTATTCAAAGGTAGTTACGATAGCAATCTGCCCCAAACTCCGGCAGTATCATTGTAGTATCTGACAAACTATTGCGCTTTAAAACAAACTTTTTTATCCACGCACACAGCTCACTTTCCATAGCATCTAACACTTTATAAACACCATACAAGTCTCTTAAAGCATCAGTATCGTCCACACTGTCAGGCATCTTGTTGGGAATTGATGAACAAAAAGGCAGCCCTCCTCACCACTAAAGACAATGATATAGGAAAGTTTATGAGTGTCATAGTTTCCATCTTCTGTACACTGGAAAACATTTGCAAGCATGTTACTGAAACTTGGTAGAGAATCAGCTGTCAGTAATGGGGAGTAAGGTTCGTGATAGTTATGATTATATATATATATAAACATACAAAAAATAACTCTTCGGAACACGATAATTAGCTGAATATTTCAGAAATAAAGCTGGAATTTTCATGAACGCCTGTAATTGCCGCTTTTCTAATAGTTTGCCGAAATTATCAACAAAGTATCTGAAAAAATTGAGCAAAGGCTGCAGAATGTTTTACAGTGTGGCTTAGGTTTCTCCATATACTGTAAAACAGTGGTTCCCAAACTGGGGTGCCTGGACCCCTGGGGGTCCGCGACGAGGTTTTAGGGGGTCCGCGAACAACACGCAATATTTAACTAATAAATAGTTAGCTTTAAAAAAAATAAAATTCATTATTCTTCTCCACTGTATTTTCTATTTAATTTTTTTAAATAAAATAATAATGAACTTTTTTCTAAATAACTTTGAATTAAATACATTCATGAAATTAATTTCAAACTGATAGGTTATATCTTCAAACAGAATTAAATTGTTGGGTGAAAGTGATTTAAGTGATTTAAGACTGAAATTATCAGATATTAAACCAAATATTACTGAGCTAATTGCAAGAAAGCAGCATCAGTGTTCGCACTAAATTATGCTTGTTGTACATATCCAATAGAAACACGCCCTTGCGATATGGTTTTAAGGGGTCCGTGAAATTTTTTTTTTCTCTGAGGTGGTCCGCGGACCGGAAAGTATGGGAACCACTGCTGTAAAACATTCTGCAACATTTTCTCATTTTTCCCAACTACTTTGTTGAAAATTTCGGCAAACTGTCAGAAAAGCCGCAATTACAGGCGTTCATGAACATTCTAGATTTATTTCTGAAATATTCAGCTACTCATCCTCTTCCGAAGCGTTATTCTTGTATTTTTATATGTATATTATCATAACAATCAGAAACCTTAATCCCCATTACGGACATAACTGATTTCCCTGAAACTTTCAATAACATGCTTTCAAATGTCTTACAGTGCAGGCATAGCACGTTTGGGAATTGTTGCACGTAATGATGCCTTTAAAAGTAGGATACGTGTGCCATGAAATCGGTGTGTGCTGTGAAAGATAGGTAGGAACTCTAAAGTGAGAATTCTAAAAGTAGTGTAAGTGTGTGATGAAGTTAGTGTAAGTGTGTAGTGAAAGCTGCGTATGCGTACCCTGAAAGTAGCGTAAGTTTGCAGTGAAAGAAGCATAAGAGTGCCGTGAAATTAGCGCGAGTTTGCCGTGAAGGTAGTCGAAGGCCCAGACCGCACGACTGACCCAAGGGTATACAGCTGCTTAATGTGCGGCCGGGAGAAACTGTCGTGAAGCGTGAAGGTAGTGTAATTTTTCCGTGAAGGTGAATGTACCTTAAAGTTCGTGAAAGCGTGCCACGAAATAGTAATACAATAAACTGTTTTATCATATATAATCACCAGAGAAATCTACACCGATTAACATCCTTCCTTTGCAATTAGGGGAGACCGGGGCATATTTTCCATAGGGGCAAGTTTTCCAACTCGCTTTAGTTTTGAAATAAGCCGTTAAATGACGCTAGGGGGAGAACTGGCTGAAGTAGCAACACAGCATACATCCTCTACGAAAGTTTTAGTTTAGTTGCTGCTGTCACATCGTCGGAAGAACTGTTTTCTTAATTTTTTCAACGGTGAGTAAACTTTCAGGTCTTTATTGAAACTTAAAATAAACGTACTAGTATTAAACTTACTGTTTTGACATTGCATGTACTAAAAAAGGGTTTCTTTCTTCAGGTAACTATGCGTTTGTTTTGCAAATTACTTACACCGCTACTCGTCGAGGTAGTGTCAAAGTTCCAATATGGCGACGGGGCAGGTTTTCCAACAGCATACGGGGCACGTATTCCAACACGCCATCCCACCATTTTTGATTTTCCCCAAGGTCAAATTTCAACAACATTTTCTACGTGATGGCTCCACCGGATGTGACGGTGATACGAACCCATCAGGTTGGATGATAGAAAAAATTTTGTTAAGTTCGCCAAGCACTTTGTAAGTTATGAACATTGCTCAGAAAAACGACCAAGTCTGCTTCTTCTGGACAATCACGATTCCCATCTCTCAGCAGAAGCATTGGACTACTTCAAGGCTAACGGTGTTACTTTGTTGTTATTCCCTCCTCACTGCAGTCATAAGCTACAACCCTTAGATCGCAGTGTTGTTGTTGTTGAGACCCAGACCGTCCGACCTACCAGAAAGGTGTAAGGTAACTGTATGGACGGCCGGGAAGTGCCACCCAATTTAGACCGGAACCCAGTGGGGGAGTTAGATCGCAGTGTGTATGGGCCCCTCAAAAGCAAATTAACACGGCTTGTGATGCCTGAGAGTGCACAAATAAAAGACCTTTTACAATATCCCGTCTATTCTGGCTTGGGCTGCTCCACTAGCGTTAACACCAGTCAATATTATGGCGGGTTTTAAAGTTTCGGGAATTTTCCCACTGAATCCTGAAATACATACAGACTCGGATTTTATGCCATCCTACTTTACTGACAGACCAGCTCCTGCCGTAGGCCTTCCAAATCTTGAAAGCACCAACAATCCTGAACAAACTTCAAACTTGCCAGAAAAATCGACTGTTCATAGCCTTAATTCAAACCCATCGAAAGCGTCAAATCCTTCTACACCAATGCAGACTAGCACTTCCGAAGAAGCTGTTCCTTCGACTGCCACTCAAACTTTTCCTATTGCGTTTCAAGAAGGCGTTCCTTCTACATCCAAACAAACTTGTCCTACACCAGAAGAAGTTAGGCCTTTTGAGAAGGCGGCACCTAGGAAGCAAACACGGCGTGGAAAGAAATAAAGGAAGTCAGTTATACTAACTGATACTCCCGTTAAAAATCAGCTGAAAATGGAAAACGATTTATCTAAAAAAAGGAAACTGCAAATGGAATCACATAAAAGGGGAGAGAAAAAAGCAAAAGCCAATCCAGGCCAGGAAGCTGTTTGGACCTTCGTCTTCAAATGTAAAAGGCATTAAAACATCAAATCCTAGAAAAGGCACAAAAAGCTTGCATTCAAGTGATGAAGAAGATGAAGATTGTATGCATTTATTGCTTTGAACCTTACGCCAAATCTAAGGCAAAAGAAAAGTGGGTGCGGTGCACGAAATGCAAGAAATGGGCGCATGAAGACAGCACCAAAGGGGATGTTACATTT
Source organism: Amaurobius ferox (assembly GCA_951213105.1). Classification (NCBI taxonomy): domain Eukaryota; kingdom Metazoa; phylum Arthropoda; class Arachnida; order Araneae; family Amaurobiidae; genus Amaurobius; species Amaurobius ferox. The sequence continues at coordinate 42,938,324 of OX578152.1, forward strand.
TTTGTTTGCGTTCACTCTGATTCAGACAATGACGACTTTTATTTAAAAAAATATGTCTTTGTAAAGTTGTTAAGTGACATTTTTGTAAAATCATTAAGTAGCACTTGTTTTCTATATCCAATTACTTCCTCTATTACTTTCTCTATTACTCTATTATTATCTTACCTACTATTATTATTATGCCGTTTTAGTTTACAATAAAAAATACATATTAAGTAACGAGCAAGATTTATTTCCTGTGTTTTACCATTTAAAGTATAGTTGGAAAATTTGCCCCTGTTCATTTTTAGTAGGCTGGAAAACTTGCCCCGCATACGGGGCGCATTTTCCGACTTAACATGATCAGACTTAACCATTTGCTGTCAAAAACTATATTTACTTTTTTGAAGCATAATTGTTCTAGTCTGTAGATAAAGATATAGGAAATACAATGATATCATGCTTACCTCAAAATAGATGAAATTAAAAAATACAAAAATTAAATTAAAAAATCTGATGTGGGCAACACATGACTTTCCTTATATAATGCAATGAATTTACTACTTTTACAGTTAAAAAAAATGTTATTCTTATAGTAGATACTTATATTCTTTCCAAGATATTGAATTTTCATCAATTAGTCGTCATTTTCATTGATTTGTCGTAATTTTTATCAATTTGGCGAGATTTTTTGTTAATTTGGCAACAAAAAATGTCGCCAAGTTGGCGACATTCCGCCAAATTCGTCGCCAAAATCTCGCCAAACGTTATGGACGGAGAAATAAGTTATTCTTGCAGCAGATTGGCGTTCAAATGCAAAAGTATTACTCAAAGTATCTTTCTTCATGAATGGAACGAGCTAGATCCACGAGAATGATGTCACCAAATTTATCGCATGGTATTACATATGGAAAGTAAACATGTTTCTCAATAGGAAATATTTTTTTTTTATTTTATATAACTTTTTGATAATTTTTTTGAAAAATGTGCAATATCTCGAGAACGGTTCATGTTAGCGTTCTAAAATTTATATCAATCGTTTTTAATGAAAAATTACATAAGAAATGTCTATTTGCGTAACTTTATTAACGGTTTTGATTTTTTGACGATTTTTTCAACATTTCACTCGAAAATTTAGGAGGGGGGGTTCTGAACATTCGATTGCATATAAAAACAATAGGCTTCCAGTGCTTACGAATTGTGATTTTTGTACCAAATTTCGATCGAATCGGTTCATTAGTTATCATTAGTTATTAGATCGAATCGGTTCGTCAGTTATCGTCTCCACAGACTCACTGACACACACACACAGACATCACCTCAAAAATGTTTGATTCGTGATCAGGGATGCTTGAAACGTGCTCTCCCGTCGAAAACTCGAATTCGAATTTTCGACCCCGTCACAATACTTTCCTTATACATTATGTATATAAGGAAAGTAAAAAAGTTGGAAAACTTGCCCCGGTCTCCCCTACTCCGTTCTGTTTAAGAAGAAAAGCGCGTTTCGCAGCAACAGTTTCGTGTTTGTAAACCAACTAATTCGCCCAATTTTATTTATTTCTAGTGATATTAATTAAATATTAATGATGTTATGATTTATCATCTCCAGGCAGTTGCCGTAAAAAACCTGAAACTTACAACCCTGTTTGAAATTATCTGCTGTGAGAATCTCCACTCAACTTTCTCTTACATTCATATCCCATGCTATTTAGATTTACTTGTATTATAATCAGTAAGAGAATACACTCCCCCAAAACATGATGTGCACAGCACTTGGCTTTCCCTACAGACTCGGTTTTTTTTTTATTCCATGATTCAGTTTGATGCGCGACCTAGCGTACTCAAGTTAGATCGGCAACAAGTCCAGTTTCCGAACTGACTTGAGTAAGAGAAGTCGTGCTTCTTATCGGTGCGGAAGCAGAGGACTGTTTTATGTCTTTGAAACCGATACACTAATTTAGTTTTTTATGTATGTTTGTATTTTCGATTTATTGCAGCAGTTTTCGAGCGATTAAGTGAAAGATATATCTGCCACATTCTAAATGCAAACTGGCAGAATTACCGACATTGAGGCTCAGTTAAAATACATTTTCCATGGGTAACCATTGGGGAGGGCACATAGACCTTACACACTAAACCAGCTATTGGGTGGGGCTTGCTACTGTTACAGTATTGAGACAACGCTATCCAACATAGCGAACATGTCACGTGACCTAAATCCCACTCTACCAGTCCAGAACACCTGCTTCAGGGAATTTCAGACCAGCCTATGGTCCACTCGCTACAGCATTGTACAACAACCAGTTCTACTCATCACGTCCTGAATCTGGGAGTATTTGATCACGTGACAAATTCTACTATGTTAGCAGGAAAACTCCCCTTAGCGCATCTATACTTGTAAGATCTATGGAGGGGCAAGGGAGGGGGCACTAAGCTAATTGATATTATGCGTCTTATTCTTGAGTTTCCCACCCCTCCCCCTGGCCAGCCACGCAATGTGTTGCTCATGCCCTTGGGCGAGTCGAGTGGTCTGGGTTTTCGACCACTCCCCCTGGAAAAAGTTCTATACGCGCCCATACTAAATGCATTTACCACGAACTACACACTTCGTTCAAAACTTATTTATCCAAATCCATCACTCTAGCAAAGAGTGTTTTTTTAATTCTCCCAAAGTGAACTTGACCGTGGTTGAATTCCTCCTACTAAGGTTGCTAGTAGTTTAGATGAAGTTCATATTCAAGAATGCCAAAATAACTAAAATGAGGCGCACAGGAAATCTTTAATCAAATAATCTTAAAGGTAAATATTGAAGAAGTTTCCGCATCGTTGATCACCCAGACAATAAGTTTTCAACGATTGTTTCATTGACATTTGCTTTTGTTTAAACAATTTATCACAGTGTTTTCCTTTGCCACACTTGAACATCTGTGTTTGCTAGTTCTATACCAACTGCTAAGTTCAAGGTGAAGATCGAAAGAAATATCGCTCCATTAAAAAAATCTCATGTGAACAGCACATGACTTTCCCTGCAGACACAAATTCATTATATCGCTATTTCATTAATAATTCATTAAATTAAGTTTAATTGCAAGATATATAAAACGCATAATTAATGCGTTTATATATTTGATAAGTGGACTTATTCTCAAAACCGGCGTAACAAAAATAAAAATATACTAAACTATCTCGAGAACGGCTAGTCCTAGAGTAATGGGGTTGGTCTTATTCTTTTCATCGTCAAAAATTGAATATAAAACAGGCATTTAATTAATGCATTTGAACAGGCATTTAATTAATGCATTTGTCTTTTATTTTAGAATTTGACGATTTCTGCCGCCATTTCTCATAAAAACGCAACTTTTTATTTTCCGAATCTTATCAAAATAGAATCAGCACTAGCGTATCTCACAAGTGACTTACCTACCAAATTTTGCGGACTTTGGTCAATTAGTTTTTTAGCTACAGTGGATAAATACAATTTTGGAGGGCCATTTCGCAACAACAAGCAGGATCATTTATTCCGAATCATACCAAAATCTAATCAGCTCCAGCATCACCTACAATTGACTTATCTACCAAATTTTATGAAATTTGGTCAATTAATTTTCGAGTTAGAATGAATATATACATTACACAAATACACACACACACAGACGTCACTCTAAAAATAATATTTTTTGTGTGTTCTAGAGATCCAAAACGTGTAGATCCATCGAAAACTCGAGTTGCGATTTTCGACATGATTCCAATACTTTCCCTATACGTTACGATGTATTGCAGGGAAAGTAAAAATATCATGTGCCCAATACAGGACTTTCACAGCAATTGATAAATATTTCGTTAAGGTTTTTTTTTACTGAAATAATCGGCAGTGGCTCCAATACAATATCGAAACATACATTTTACAATATCGAAAAGAAAAAAGAATTCTATCTACATTTTGATTGTATAAACTTATATAGAGCTTTCAAAGATTTGCAGATTCTTCCTTATTGATTATAGCTGTCACTTTTAGTTTTTAAACTATAAGCATTGCAAACTTGAAGAACGTTACAATTTTCATTCTTCAATTTCACAAGACGATTACTCGAAAACTATACGAGCTTTTTATTAACTACATTTAAATTTAGAAACTAAATTTCCCCATACATATTTTTGTCGCTTACTATTTATATCTATCTTTTATAGTATGAAAAATACTTTATAGTATTATGTATGAAAAGTGAAAAATAAACTCGCTTGCACCAATATTTTTTAAATGTTTTTCTGTTTAAATAGAACTCGATCTAAGATCCAATTATATACACTTGTAGGGCTTTCAAAGAGCTGTAAAATCTTGCTCATTGTCTAAAGCTAGCTCTGTTAGTTTTTGAGACACAAGCATTACAAACTTGAAAAATGGAAAATTTTCAATTTTCTTCAACATGACAAGACAATCAATTAATTAATTACTCGAAAACTATTAGAGCTTTTTTTAAATAATAAATACAGATTTTAATACTAAATTTTCTAATGCACATTTATTTATTGATTAGAACAACATTGGAAGAGCAAGCTTCTCATAGAAAAATTTAACAAACACTATATGAGATACCTTTTGCAAAAAGAATACAGTTTTTAATCCTATTTAATAGAATTTTTATTTTAGCAGATGTTAGAAAACAATAATGGCTGATTTACAATAGTAGACTTCGTTAAATGACATTTTTTGAATAAGGACAAGAAAAAATCTAATGATCAACATCTCCATATTGGTTACAGATGCAATTAGAAGCAGATTTTATTACTTTCCTTATATACATAGTATAATGTATAAGGACAGCATTGAGACGGGGTCGAAAATTCGAATTAGAGTTTTCGACGAAAGAGCATGTTTCAAGCATCCCTGAACGCGAATCAAACGTTTTTGAGATTACGTGTGCTTGTGTGTGTGTATCAGTGGAGGCGATAAATCACGAACAAATGGAGCAATTCGAAACGAAATTTGGTACAAAAATTATATTCCGTGAATACTGGAAGCCTATTGTTTTTATACTCAATCGAATGTTCAGAAACCCTCTAAATTTTCGAGCGACATTTTGAAAAATCATCAAAAAATCACAACCTTTCATAAAGTTTAGTAAAATAGTCATTTCTTAATAAATTTTCATTAGAAAACGATTAACATAAATTTTAGAAAGCTAGCATGAACCGTTCTCGAAATATTTCACGTATTTCAAAATAAATTATCAAAAAGTTCTATATAAAAAAAAAAGAATGTTCACTTTTCATAAGTAATACAATGCAATAAATTTGGTGACATCAGTCTCGTGGATCCAGCTCATTCCATTCATGAGAAAAGATACTTTGGGTAATACTTTTGTATTTGGAAGCCAATAGTCATTTATCTGCTATAAGAATAATTTATTTCTCCGTGCATAACGTTTAACGAAATGTCGCCAACTTGGCGACTTTTTTAAATATCGCCCCAAATTGATGAAAAATGACGCCAATTGGAAAATAATGTTTCGCAAATTATGGTTTTCGTCATATGACGGGCATATCTTCTAGTATATAAGAAGTGCTCTTCTCTCCGTTTGTCTGTAACACTTGGTCATGCATTTGGCGAATAATTTAGCAAAATATCGCCAACTTAGCGATATTTCGCTCGAGATTGACAAAAAGATATCGTCAAAATTACAAAAATGACGCTAAATGAATTAAAATGACACCTAATTGATGAATTAATTATTAAAATATTTCAATATATGGACAATATCGCTTATTGTGAATGCTATCAATGTAGATAATTGTTTATTTAGAGTTGCTCGATATATAAGTTAATTGGGTACTTTGAAATAGTTTTACGTGTTGTCATCCGGAAAATCGTCAAATGTGCAATTCAACGATAAAAACACAGTACCGTGGATCTTATACATTACTGTTTGACTGTAAAAGTAGTGAATTCATTAAATTATGCAAAGAAAGTCATGTGCTGCCTACATCAGATTTTTTTTTAAATAGTGTAGATAATCAATAAATGGGCCATGACCAGTAAGAAAATAGATTGAATATTTAATCAAAATGTGCTACTTCGGGTTTACAATAGTTAAAAAAATTTGATTCTTGAAGAATCATGCATCCGAGAAGAAGTACAAGTTAAAATAGTTTGCCAGAAATCAGTTAATGAGTTTCTACATAATTTAAATAAACAAGAGTAGGGGAAATGAATTTTTACGCCAATACCAGTAGAAGCAGCTAATTTGGAGTAGTGATTTGCAGTTTCATTGTCAATTCAACCCAACATGAAATTTGACCAAGGATAAATTAATGTAATGTTTAGAATTTAAATCTTTCTTTCTTAATTTTGATATAATTATATACATTAGAAATTGAATTTAGGGCAGAAATTTAAGAATGACTGGCTATATATAAACTACTGTTTGTAAAAATTGCAACACCGTGACGGAATCATCAGAATTGAATGAAATATATTCCACGAACGACCTCTATTGATACAATTAAACGGTTAAATTTACATAATAAAAAAACTATATTACATGTCGAAAATCAGTATTAGGTGAAACCAACACACGCTGCAGTAAGTGCTTCTATACAACGTGGCATCGAATCAAATAGAATTTGAATTTGTACCTGAGGAAGAACATTCCAGATTGCTTCTATCCAAACTCAAAGTTCAGCTGTATTAGCTATGTGACAAGCGTCGCGAGCGAGACGCCGACCAACGAGTTTCCAGACATGTTCAATAAGCGACATATCCGGTAAATAGCCAAGCCAATGAAGAAGCTGTATCTGTTGTGTTGAAAAGAAGCCTTGAACATTCATAGCAACATGTGGACGGGCATTGTCCAGTTGAAATACAGCTCCAGGAATGCGCTAAAGGAAGGGTATGACTTCGAGCTCTATAACTTCTCTGATGTACCGGTTGATGTTGACATTACCCACTACTATTAGCAGCTGAGGTAGTACTAGATAACCAATGGCGCCGCAGACCATCACGCTTGGCGTTCGTCCAGTATGACGTTGGATAAAGCATACCTGAAGGTGACGTTCATTGCTATAGCGTCTAACGTGGATGCGGACATCACTGTACCCAAATTAAAGCGGAATTCATCGGAAAGCCCAACTTGTTGCCAATCCGTACACCAGTGTCTCTGTTGATGAGCCCATTGTAGCCGCAGGGATCGTTCATTTTGCACCAGGAGAATCCTGTACAGATGAATTCTTGCTTACTGTTCACGGTACAGCAGACTCTGGCGACTTGTTAAAGCAGACAATGACACACCTGTAACAGTGCCCCAACGTTCTGTCAATTGTCGGTGTGAAGCTGTACGGTCCATCAGTGAAATGCGGATAAGGTGTCTCGCATTCCATGCTGACGTAACATTTCGTCATCCACTGCCGAATTTGCGACTCGTCTGGTTATTCTCTGTAGAGAAGCTCTGATAAATTAAAACACTGAAACATCGGTTTTTACATATCATTCAGAATATGAACTTAATTTTTCCAATTCCTGATCCAGGAAAATTTTCACACTACACAATAAAACTTGTCTGACTTAATATTACATATATATATATATATATTATCCATTTTAAAATCAAATGTTTCCTTATTTCTTTATTTATATAAAAATTATCGTTATTTTAAATACAGTTTATATAGTTGAAATTTTGTGGTTAGTTTTAGATATTTACTAGCAGCATACTTAACTATATGTTGATATATAAAAAATTTATAATAAAATAAATAAAAAATAAGATAAAAGAAAAACATTATTGAAGAGTAAAAACTTTTTACTTGTTACTTACTGTGATATGATTAATAAATTTGCAAACAATTTGTTATATGTCCCCTCTAATAATTGCAATGAGACCGTGTCCTTTACTTTTGAATAGGAGGGTAAGGAATACAAGCCTCCATTAAAAAATTAAAAAATAATAAAACTCTTGGGCATTAATGTTCAATCACAGAAAATAAGCATTATTCAGGAAATATCTCTAAAAGTCAATTGTAAATAGTCGCGATATGTTTTAGTTGTGTATATGGCCACGCTCACGTTTGTCTATTCACATTTTAAGCATTCGTAGTATTTGCGAGGAGGAACTGTTTATTTGTATCCCAAATCACCATGTTCGCAGGTGCTAAAATGACCAAGGAAAAATACGGAAATTGAAATAACTTTACGGTATGGATTTCATATTGGCAATAATTCTATCATTTCATTTCATTCATTGATTGATAAGGAAAAGGAAAAGGTAAATTTTTTGACTGCAGCCATCTGGAGGACATCTCTCTTAGCCAAAAGCTTTATTCTAGTATCTCCCTACAAAATTTGTGATTTCGAAAAGTTAGAATTGAAATATTTTTATGTACTGTCCATATGTACCAGTAATATTTTAAAATTTCATTTTATATAAAAAATGAATTCATTTAATTTATGGAGATAGAAGGATGCAACTAATCATAATCTAAAGCCGCGGCACGCGAATTGAAATTCATCATGGTGCATCCCCACTACGCCGCACCAGATGGCTATGAAGAAATGCGATGCACGGTATGAACATCCACCAGGCAACACTGCCTCTATAACCACAAGTCTCCAAATATGGCTAGATCTGGGCTAAATATTTCAACACTGAGCTATTACATAGCAGTAGTAAGTAGAAGACACGATGATAAAAATAGACAATACTCTTAAAACGCAGTGGAATTGCTGGCATCATCCAATGACACCATCAACATTATGACGTCACTGGGTGATGCAACGTTCTTCAGTATCTGTAGTTATTTTGCATGTTGCTTTTATCCTTTTATCTATATTTACGAAAATAAGAAATAAAAAAATATTGAAACAGCTAAAATCAATTTCGACTGGTAAGGCTCCCAGGGCGTGTTATCATGGGTTTCAACATAAAATTAAAAAATATCTGTTGCATAAGTAGTCACTCGACTTTATCATAGATTCATTTTTCACAGAGTTTAGTTCGACGTCTATCACAACCATTATCAAAATGAAAATAGGTGTATCTTTTTACCTTCCCTGCAATACACGGCAATGTATAGGGAAAGTATTGGAATCATACCGAAAATAACAATTCGAATTTTCGACGGATCTACACATTTTGGGATCTCTAGAATACGATAAAACTATTTTTAGCGTGACGTCTGTGTGTCTCTCTGTCTGTCTGTCTGTGTGTCTGTCTGTCAGTCTGTGCACATTTTGTACCCACTCTAACTAAAAAAATAATTGACTGAATTTCGTAAAATTTGGTAGGTGAGTCACTTGTGGGCGAATCTGGTGCTGATTAGTTTTGTGTACGATTCAAGATAAAAGAACCCGCCTGCTTTTGCGAAATGGCAAGTAACAATTGAATGTATCCACTCTAGCTGAAAAACTAATGGACCAAATTTCACAAAATTCGGTAGATAAGTCGCTTGTGGCTCACCCTGGTGCTGATTAGATTTTGGTATGATTCGGAAAAAAATAACCTGCCTTTTTTTGCAAAATGGCCCGCAAAAATCGACAAAATCTAAAATAAAAAACTACGTATGCTGAAATATATCCATTAAATGCTTGTTTTGTACGTAATTTTTAACGAAGAAAAGAATAAGACTAACCCCATTACACTAGGAGTAGCGGTTCTCGAGATATTTTAGGTTTTTCGTATTTTCGCTACGCCATTTTTGAAAATGAGTCCAGTTACCAAATGAGAACGAACATTGAATTAAAAGTGAATTAAATTTAATTAAAATAAAGGGGACGTAGATATAAGTCTGCAGAGAAAGTCATGAGCTGCCCACATCAGATTTTTACTTTCTCTGCAATACATGGTAATGTATAGGGAAATTATTGGAATCATGCCGAAAATCGCAACTTGAGTTTTTGATAAATCTACACGTTTCGAGACCTCTAGAATACGAAAAAAAAAATTTAGCCTGACGTCTGTGTGTGTGTCTGTGTATCTGTCGGTGTGTCTGTCTGTCTGTCTGTCTGTACAATGTATGTATCCACTCTAACTCAAAAACTAATGAACCGAATTTCATAAAATTTGGTAGGTGAGTCACTTGAGTGTGACCCAGGTGCTGATTATTTTTTACTACGATTCATGATAAAAGAACCCGCCTTTGTTCCGAAATGGTCCTCAAAATTGCTTGTATCTATTCTAGCTGAAAAACTAACGGACCGATTTTCACAAAATTCGGTAGATAAGTCACTTGTGGGTTCTCCTGGTGCTAATTAGATTTTGGTATGATTTGGAAAAAAAATAATCTGCCTTTTTTGCGAAATGGCCCGCAAAAATCGTCAAAATCTAAAATAAAAAAACTACGTATGCTCAAATATATCAATTAAATGATTATTTTATACGTAATTTTTAACGAAGAAAAGAATAAGACCAATTTCATTATACTAGGACTAGCCATTCTCGAGATATTTTAGTTTTTCGTATTTTCTCTACGCCACCTTTGGAAATAAGTCCAGTTACCAAATGAGAACGAAAATTGAATTAAAAGTGAAGCAAATTTAATTAAAATAAAGAGAACGCGAATATAAATCTGCAGGGAAAGTCATGTGCTGCCCACATTAGATTTTTCGTATTCATTACCCTAGTTATTCGTATAAATTCTTTAAAAGTTCCTCTTTCAAGTTGGCAACAGCTTGGTGGCGCCTATGAGTGAATTCACCGTATCATCTAGTATGATATTATTATCAATACCTCTTATACTGTACTAAAAAATATACTCGGCGTTGCCCGTTGTTGTAAAGATGCAAACCTCTGATTAAAATCGCACCGGTTTCACAGCCTATTCCCGAAAACCAAAGAATAGAAACACGATAAAATAACGTTAAATAGGAGGCGACATATGATGCAGTATTCTAAACCATCATGCAAATTGGTAAATCATTAAACGGCATAGGTCAAGAGCTGGCCTTGGCAGAAAATTTTAAAAGGTTTTGTCAGCAAAAACGGCGGTTGTTGCTAGTTTCTTTTTTAATGTAGAGATATATTATTTTTAATATAGAATATTTTTCATCAAGACTGAATCTGTCTTTTTACGTGATGGTGTGAAGTTGGCTGGGCATACAGAGCAATAGGCTGCCACCTGCACCGAACCGACACTGCTGTGCAAAGATGCTGGCTGCGATGGAATTCATCGACGGAATGAAGGCTGAGGAAAACCAAGATGCACGAATGCGAGGCAAGATCCGATGATTGTACGACAGGCCAGAATTGTCCCTACGGCATCATTGTCTGCCATCCAACGTGCTACAGCCTCTTCCATACCACCCGTAATACCTTCCACGATCTCACGGCGTTTGGTTGATGTGCCGTTACGCTCACGTCGGCCTTCAAGGCGTTTGTCGATCAATAACCCCACAACATCAACAGATTCGTTTGGAGTAGTATCGTAGCCTAGCATAATGGCTGCCAGCAGATGGTGTGAAAGCCCCAGGCCGTCCGGCTCGTCCAGAGGACTTGGAGCAACCATGGCTGCCAGCAGATGGTGTGGGGTGCTTACTCTCACGATGGTGTGAGGTGCTGTCTCTGACAATGGTGTGGGGTGCTATCTCTGGCGGTGGTGTGGAATGCTATCTCTGACGATGGTGTGGCGTGCCACATTGGAATTGCACTCGGTCGGCACGGGTTCGGTTCCCGCCATTTCCAAAACTACCGCCGTGTTCAAGCGGAGTACGATCACTTTAAACATGTGGGTCCGTAAGTCCTTCCGAGAAGTTGGTGGTAGGGGAAAGGGTTAGCACTTCCCGGCCGTCCAAACAGATATCTTATGCCATTCTGGTAGGTTGAATGGTCTGGGTCGAAGAAGAAGAAGAACTGTGAATATCCGCGATAGATTTTAGTTATGTATATTGCCATGTTTGTCTATTCACATTTTAAGCATTCGTAGTATTTGGGGGAAGCACTATTTATTTGCATTCCAAACCCGCATTTTCGCAGGCGTAAAATGACCAAGTAAAAATACGGAAATTGAAATAACTTTGTGTGGATTTCATATTGGCAATAATTCTATCATTTCATTCCATTCATAGATTGATACGGAAAAGGAAAATTTTTTGACTGCAGCCTTCTTGACATCTCTTAGTTAAGCCCAAAGTGCATAGCTTTATTCTTGCATCGCCCTATAAAATTTATGGTTACAAAGAATTAAAATTGAAAAATTTTTACGTACTGTCCATATATACCGGCAATATTTTAAAATTTTATTTTATATAAAATATAATTGCGTATGATCTAATATACAGAAATGGATTATCAATATATATCTAGAAAGCTGCGACTTCTGCAGCAAATTAAAATTAATCGTGGAGCATCCCCATTACGTCGCACTAGATGGCTATGAAGAAATGCCCTGCACGGTATGAACATCCACCAGGCAACATCCACTAGGCACTGTTTCTGTGGCTAAAAGTCTCCAAATATGGCTAGATCTAGGCTAAATTGGCAACACTGACTTATTACATAGCAGTAGTAAGTAGCAGACACGTTGATAAAAATAGTTAGTACTCTTAAAACGCAGTCAAATTTTTATTGCTGACATTTTCCAATTACGCCATCAAAATTATGACGTCACTGGGTGATGCAACATCCTTCATTATCTGTAGTTATATTGCATGTTGTCTTTTATCCTTTTGTCTGTATTTAATGCCTTCATCCATATTTACGAAAATAATAAATTCAAAAATATTGAAACAGCTGCTTCACGAGTTTCAACTTACAATTAAAAAATATCTGCAGGATAAGTCGTCACTCGCCTTTATCATAGATTCATTTCCCATAGCATTTAGTTCGACGTCTATCACAACGATTATCAAAATGAAAACAGGTGTATATTTTTCGTATTCAGTACCCAAGTTATTTGTGTAAATTCTTTAAAAGTTTCTCAAGTTGGCAACAGCTTGGTGGCGCCTATGAGTGGAGTCACCGTATCATCTAGTATGATATTATTATCAATACCTCTTATATAGAAAGACTCACTAGAAAAAATACCCGCGGTTGCCCGTTGTTATAAAGATGCAAACCTCTGATTAAAATCACACCGGTTTCACAGCGTATTCCCGAAAACCAAAGAATAGAAACACGATAAAAGAACGTTAAATAGGAGGTGACATATGACACAGTATTCTAAACTAGCATGCAAATTAGTAAATCATTAAATGCCATAGGTCAGGAGCTGGCCTTGGCAGAAAATTTTAAAAGTTTTTGTCAGCAAAAACGGCTGTTATTGCTAGTTTCTTTTTTAATGTAGAGATATATTATTTTTAATATAGAATATTTTTCATCAAGACTGAATCTGTCTTTTTACTGAACTTGTGTAGATTATAACAGTATAAAAAAAATTATATTGTTAAGAACGTGTAAAATGCACCCGTGCCAGCAACCTCCCTATGACGTGAATCTAGGGGTGCCAAATTCTACAGTTTGAAAGAGGGTTGCCAGATTGGATGATTTATCTTCAATTTGGCGACTTTTCAAAGGTTCGAAAAATTAGTTATTTCGATAAACACCTCCAAATAACTAGTATACTGCGAGCTATGAGAGATTTCCAGAAGTTTCTATAGAGAGTCAAAAAAATGTCATCACTCACTCCGAGAGCAGTTGACGTGTTACGGTCTACATTAGACAGTGACATTCGTCAGTGTTTTGAGAATATTAGCAGCTGTTTTGTGAAATTAGTGGAATTGCTGAAATTTGTGAAATTGCTTGTTTACTGTATATTGTTCCTGTTTAAACTGTGCTTGTAAATAAAGTTGTGAGTTATCCAGAAATTTAGACTCATTCTTTATCCTGAGCGCAGGGGCGGCAAATAGGGGGCGCGAGGGGGCGCGGTCGCCCCCCCAAATTTTTCCTCGTCGTCTATTTTTTTATCGACTGTCCACTGGTCACTTTTCTCACGCTATGGAGCTTCAAAAGAGCCGACCTTCACAGTGAAGCTTCTCTCTTCCGGCTGGAACGAATCCTATTCAACTTGAAAAGATTGGGGTGATGTTATCCTTTTCACTTGAAATTTTCAAGTGTAAATTCATGTGTAGTTAGTGCATGCCCATCCATTTTTTCTGCTATAAATGCGCTTCAGCAGCTCAATGCATTATATTCTTTCATAGAAACATCCTATAAAAGACATGCTATTTTCGAAAAGATACGCTCATCAACAAATCCTTTTTCTGGGGGCTCTTCAACTCTACAATCACTAAGTGATACGTGGTGGTCTTCCAGAGTTAAAGCCATAAAAGCACTACTTCATAGTTTTGAAGTGGGGATTTTAACATTGGAAGAATTATCTGAAAACGATTCTCTCAATGGTGGAAGAGTCGAAGCACTTTTAACATGCATGACATCGTTCGAATTTTTGTTCACTTTGTATTGCTCAGTGTTTTTGATCAATGCAATAATCTCTCAAAGCATCTTCAGTCATCTGATCTTAATTTTTAGACTGTGCAAGCTTTGGATAAAGTTACTATTGAAAGTGTTAGTTCCTTTCCCACTGATGCATATTTCAATCAAGTGTGGAGTTTTGTTACAGAACTTTGCGAAAAAAATTCTTATTCTAGACCAAAACTGAAAAGGCGTAAAAAAAAATTCCAAGTGAATTCGGAGGCGGTGTAAAAAACCCCATGATGATGTTAAATCATATCACAGAATAAATATTCAATATGAAATTACAGATTCAGTATCTAATGAAATTAAGACAAGATTTAATGAGAACAATATATCTGTTTTATTTGCCCTTAGTTCAGTATTATCCGAATCAGATGTCGAAAAGAAAATATTTCAACCATATGCAAAGTATATAACTTCCAGAAAGAGGAATTGTTATGTGAATTGCGACTGTTTCATTCAATGGTGGAAAATGAAAACATAGACTATCCCAATTTTAAAAGTCGCCTGGATTATTTTAAAGAGCGGAATTTAAAAAATTTTTGTTTCCTGTCGTAACATTATTAGGTAAATTATTTTTGACTGTGTCTATCATCTCAGACAGTTGTGAAAGGCCTTTTTCGTATCTTAGGAGGCTGAAAAATTATTTTCGTAGTACAATGGGACCAGAAAGACTTTCATCTTTAGCTGTTTTAGCTATAGAACAAGATATACTACGGGATTATGATGATATTGTAACAAAATTTTCTCTTCTTCCAGACTCTAAGAACCGGCGTTAAAAACTTCAATAAAAGGTAAATAAATATAGACATTTGTATTTAGAAACATTATGTTAACAACAATTATGTTAACACAATTATGTACAAAAATTATGTTAACAACAATTTCGTTTCTCAACATTAATTCAATTTTGTGATCTCCCTGTTAACAAACATTTTATCTATTCCATATTGTGGATTTTCATACATACAAATCTCGCACCCCCAAATGAAATGCTGAAATGCCGCCCCTGCCTGAGCGTACACCTAAACCCACGGTTCCAGAGGATATGTCGTAACAATATCATACAGCTGAGTTAAACTCACTGATTACTCTGCACAAACTGCTGAAGGTAAAAACTAGGAAATTGAAAATTTGCATATACGTAGAACTTTATCTATAAGCAATGGAGAAAATCTACACCTTGGAATTTTGTTCGAAAAATTTATAATGCGCGGAATGTTTGGTACTGAGATTCCTCCAGTTATAATTTGATAATGCCTAGACACACAACATTCGTTTATATACCATCCTCAGGGCTTGATTAGCGCATGGGCCTCCAGGGTTGCGACCTTGGGCTCTCTACTTTGGAAGGCCCCCTAAAATTTGCATGTGATAAAAAATTGAAGTTGAAATATTTTTTAATATAATTTAAAACAGTTATTAATTATTGCTATATTAAATTATGAAATATTTTAATAGTTATAAATATAATACATATATTGCTTTGGTGTAAAAAGTATGAAAGTTTTCTACACGTACAAAAGGGCCTTCGGTACTATGATCTTGAAACCCCAAATTAGTTTTATGTTAATGTTTTGCATGTGTTTGATATGCCGTAACAGTATGGGGTCCCAAATAAACAAGAGGATCTGGGCCCAAATTTGGCACCATCCTGCGCAGAAAAAAAAACTATTAATTAGCTTTATTGGTGCACAATGAACAGTCCTTGAAACTTTTTTACTCATAGTTAGAGCATACGATATTTTATTATATTTTATCAATTAATTTCTTTATAGTTTTTTATTCCGTTGTGGTCTTTTATGCTAACCGAGTTCTGTTTCATGTTCTTTTTCCGTTTGTCGGCTATTCATCAAATCAAACTGTTAAAAATGAATGTTGCAATTAAATTTATTTTTAGATTAAAATGTCCGAAAACGTTGAAAGTAGGACAACATACAGTGATCGCAGATGATACAATTTTACATACCTCATTTTTTCTGTTAATAGACCTGGAAAATGAGCTCCACTGTTATTTTCTCAAACCACAGAATACAGTGTAGAGAAAGGGTTGTTTTCACGAAAATTTTCGATTTCGATATTTTGATGCTAATAAATGTTTCAGAACCTCCTAAACACGTTTTGACCATTTTTAGTTTTATGTCTGTCTGTCTGTCTGTGATCGATTTCTTGCTATCATGTAGATAGCAAGCCACATATATTAATGGATTTTCACGAAAATTTATATCTTGCTTTGTTAACAAAAAAATCTAGAAATAGATAGAATTGTTTTTTTTTAAATGCAAGCGATAACTCGAGCGGAATTTATTCAAAATTTTATATTTCCTTGCCATGGAAGCACAGGACAACAACTGGCATATTTATGCACAAAGGGGTTATTTGTGGCTCAGTGATAACCAAACTTAACAGTTTTAATAATTGTAGTAAATTAAATGGAATATAGTTCAACTCGACTTCTTTATACCAAAATCCATTTTTAAGCAACTTTTATTTTGCTTCAAATTTTACGAGAAATATCTTGAAAAATCTGTACTGTTGTTCAAAATGATCATAATTACAGCATTTTTCCTTTACTTTAAAGGGCTTGAAAAAATCTTTGGATTGATCAAGTTTTATAATATTCCCCACGTGAGGGGATAGCTTTCCCCACTTAGTCCGAATTTCAAGAGGTGAATAGCCGGAGCGCGACAGGCCAATGGTTAGCGCGCAGGAATTGTACTCAGTCGGCCCGGGTTTGATTCCCACAACTGCCAAAACTGCCGCCGTATTCACTCCGAGTACGATCACTTTAAACATGTGGGTCCGTAAGTCCTTTCAAGAGGTTGGTGGTAGGGGAAGGGGGTAAGGTCCCTGTGAATGATCCCCCACTGGGTTTCTGTCTAAATTGGGTGGCACTTACCAGCAGTCCAAACGGATACCTTTCTGGTAGGTCGGACGGTCTGGGTCAAAGAAGAAGAAAAATTGTGAATAGCCGCAATAGGTTTTGGTTGTGTATATGGCCACGTTTGTCTATTCACATTTTAAGCATTCGTAGTATTTTGGGGGAGGCACTATTTATTTCCATTCCAAACCCCCATTTTCACAGGTGCTAAAATGACCAAGGAAAAATAAGGAAATTGAAATAACTTTGTGTGAATTTCATATTGGCAATAATTCAATTACTTCATTCCATTCATAAATTGATAAGGAAAAGGAAAATTTTTTGACTGCAGCCATCTGGACATCTCTTAGTTAAACAAAAAGTGCATAGCTTTATTCTAGTATCTCCCTATAAAATTTGTTGTTACGAAGAGTTAAAATTGAAATATTTTTACGTACTGTCCATATATTTCGGTAATATTTTAAAATTTTATTTTATATAATAAATGATTTCGTTTAATCCGAAGGCACCTACGAAGACATTACGGACATATATCTAGAAAGCTGCGAATTCTGCAGCAAATAAAAATTAATCATGGAGCATCCCCACTACGCCGCACTAGATGGCTATGAAGAAATACGCTGCACGATATGAACATCCACCAGGCAATATCCACTAGGCACTGTTTCTGTGGCTAGAAGTCTCCAAATATAGCTAGAATGTAGGCTAAATTGGCATCACTGACCTATTACATAGCAGTAGTAAGTAGCAGACACGATGATAAAAAATAATCAGTACTATTAAAACGCAGTCAAATTTTTATTGCTGGCATTATCCAATAACGCCATCAAAATTATGAAGTCACTGGGTGATGCAAGGTCCTTCAGTATCTATAGTTATTAGTTATTTTCCATGTTGTCTTTTATCCTTTTGTCTGTATTTAATGCCTTCATCAATATTTACGAAAATAATAAATTAAACAATATTGAAACAGCTGTTATCACGGGTTTCAACTTAAAATTAAAAAATATCCTCAGGTTAAGTCGTCACTCGCCTTTATCATAGATTCACTTTCCATAGCATTTAGTTCGACATCTATCACAACGATTATCAAAATGAAAACAGGTGTATATTTTTCGTATTCAGCACCCAAGTTATTCGTATAATTTCTTTAAAAGTTCCTCTTTCAAGTTGGCAACAGCTTGGTGGCGGCGCCTATGAGTGAATTCACTGTATCATTTAGTATGATATTAATATGAATACCTCTTATACTATATTAGAAAAAATACTCGGCATTGCCCGTTGTTGTAAAGATGTAAACCTCTGATTAAAATCACTCCGGTTTCACAGCGTATTCCCGAAAATCAAAGAATAGAAACACGATAAAAGAACGTTAAATAGGAGGCGACATATCACGCAGTATTCTAAAGTATCATGCAAAATAGTAAATCGTTTGATGCCATAGGTCCGGTGTTAGTCTTGGCAGAAAATTTTAAAAGATTTTTGTCAGCAGAAACGGCGGTTGTTGCTAACTTCTTTTTTAATACAGAGATATATTATTTTTATTACACAGTATTTTTTATCAAATCTGAATCTGTCTGTTTATTGAACTTGGGTAGATTATAAAAGTATAAAAAATCTCTATTGTTAAGAACGTGTAAAATGCACCCGTACTGGCAACCTTCCCTATGACGTGGATCTAGGGGAGCCAGATTATGAAGTTCGGGAGAGGGTTGCCAGATTTGATGATTTATCTTCAATTTGGCGACTTTTCAAAGGGTCGAAAAACTGGTCATTTCGAGAAACACCTCGAAATAACCAGTATTCTACTAGATATGAGAGATTTCCAGAAGTTTCTATAGAGACTCTGTAAAAAGTATCATCACTCACTTGGAGATCATTTGACCTGATACGATCTACATTGAACTGCGACATTCCTCAATGCTTTGAGAATATTAACAGATATTTTCTGAAATTAGTGGAATTGCTGAAATTTGTGAAATTGCTGTTTTACTGTATATTATTCCTGTTTACGCTGTGCGTCTAAATAAACGTGTTAGTTATCCTAAATTTGGACTTATACTTGTATCTTGAGCGTACATCCACGATTCCAGAGGATACTTTTTTAAAAAATCATACAACTGAGTAAAACTGACTGATTACTTATACTGTTCACACTGCTGAAGGTAGAAACTAGGAATTTGAAAACTGGCATATAGGTGGAACTTTACCTATAAGCAATGGGAAACTTCTACACCTTGGAATTTTATTCGAAAAATTTATAATGCGCGGAATTTGTTGTACTGAAATTCCTTCAGATATAATTTGATAATGGCAAGATATACAACATTCCTTTATATACCATCCTCAGGACCTGATTAACGCACTGACCTTCGGGGCCGCGGCCCTGTGCCCTCAACTTCGGAGGGGCCCCTAAATTTTGTATGTGATAAAAAATTTAAGTAGAAATTAATTTTAAGGAGAATTTAATTTTAAACCGTTATTAATTATTGTTATTTTAAATTATGAAATACTTTAATAGTCATAAATATTATAGTACATATATCTCTTTGAAGTAAAATGTATGGAAGTTTTCTACACGTAGAAAAGGACCTTCGCAACTATGATCTTGAATCCCCAAATTGGTTATATGCTAATGTTTTGCATGTGTTTGGTATGCTGTAACAATATGGGGTCCCAAATAAACAAGAGGATCTGGGCCCAACTTTGGCACCATCCTGCGCAGAAAAAAAAATTCTTAATTAGCTTTATTGGTGCACAATCAACAGTCCTTGAAACTTTTTTACTCATAGTTAGAGCAAGCATACGATATTTTATTATATTTTATCAATTAATTTCTTTATAGTTTTTTATTCCGTTGTGGTCTTTTATGCTAACCGAGTTCTGTTTCATGTTCTTTTTCCGTTTGTCGGCTATTCATCAAATCAAACTGTTAAAAATGAATGTTGTAATTAAATTTATTTTTAGATTAAAATGTCCGAAAACGTTGAAAGTAGGACAAGATACAGTGATCGGAGATGACACATTTTTACATACCTCATTTCCCCTGTTAATAAAACTGGGAAATGAAAAAAACCATTCGATTGATCACAAGTTTTATAATCTTCAGCACGGGGGGGGGTGTAGCTCCCCCCCCCCCTCCGAGGGGACTAATAACGTTATGAACACAAGAATTTAAGCTATTTTACACCACAATTATTAAAATGGTTTAGTTTCATAGTCAATGAACCGTAGAAAGCCCCTTTTATGTATGGATATGTCAAATTTTGTCCTATGTTGCTTTGTTAAAGAAAGTAATTTCGAAGGTATTTCGAAGTTTTCGATCCAATTTAAAAAAATTCTGTCAAGATCTAAATTTTTCGTTGACAAAGCCGAATGCAAAGTTACGTGAAAATCCATTAATATTTTTGCGGCTATCGTGTGCACAAAAATTCGGTCACAGACAGACTCCAAAAGTAGTCAAAAACGTCTTCAGGACTTTCTAAAACATATATCGGCATCAAAATATCAAAATCGAAAATTTTCTTGAAAACATTACTTTTCAATACTATGCAATGAGAAAGTAAAAATAGCGGCGATATATTTTTTGTGTTCGTGACGTCATTAGAGGGGGAGGGAGGAGTTACGCCTTCAAGGGGATATGTCAAACTTGGTACCAATCAAAATACTTTTTCAAACCCTTTAAAATGACGGGTAACATATTATAATTATGATCATTTTAACCAATGATACAGATTTTTCAAAAAAAAAATGCAAGCTACTTAAAAATGGATTTTGATATGAGAAAATCGAGTTAAGACATAATCCAGTTAATTATGCATTAATATGCAGCGGTTTTTGATATGATATTCTAAACTTTTATTAAGTGTTTAGTTGTCCTATTTAGTATCCATTAGTCAATCCCCCCCCCCTCTCCGTCGCGAAACGAAGGTGCAAATGACTTGTCGTATCGTATTCGTAAAAACACATTATGCTAAATGAATATGACGTCATCAATGAGATCTCCGAAAAGAGTTCAACCTTGAGCTCTAGGTATGTAAATATGTCTCACACTAACTTTTGATGAGAAACATCTTAGGGAGCGAGGAAGAGTAAATCTTGAAAGAAATGTGACCTATATGAGACAGAAATGGAAGTAAAGTATGTAAAGGAAGTGGCATCATATTGTTACGAATGCGTAACAGAAAACTATTGTTGAAATTTGAAGGTCTGTGTCACTTGATATTTACGGTAAAATCGGTGACCTATTCGACGAATTAGTAGGTCTAGAAATTTCTCGAGTATTCTCGACAGGTTAATAATGTCACAAGTTTCGTACTTATTCCATGATTTTCTACAGGGGGTATATAAGCTCGTCATCGTTCAGTTGGGTTGTTGACGTGATATTATTAAATGTGTCTACTGACCTCAATAGGGAACCCAATATATATTGTATCACAATAATGTGCATATACCGATTAACTTATATTATAAAACAATTCTTTCAGAAAAGTATAAAAAAATTAAAATTTTGTTTAAAAATATAAAACCTGTACCTATGTAGCTTGTACCTTCGTCAGACACCTTTTTCCACTCAAAACATGCGAAAAATGTGATGTTTCGCAGCAATATGTCATAAGTAACAGTGTTACTCACTAATATTTGTTTCATTTGTTTTAACAAATAAAGACTCATTAGATAGAAATCAAATTTTGGATGTTAAGAGGATGCTTAAAATAAAGTTTTTATTTCCTTTAAATTAACATCTTTTGTCTCTGGATAAGACCTTGACACGTCCAATTTCTATAAAATATTTTCCGAATGAAAGTCCATATGAAAGCGGACACTTATTAGCGTTTCCTCAATGAGGCAAAAGGCGAACGCACGTGTAACAAACATCCTTTGTAGGAAGCTTTTTATCAAGATTAAATCATAAACGAACATCAATCAAACAAAAGGTTTAGGACAATAAAACTATCAATGGAATCTTGTATATAACATCTCAACTCTCTTTATAATCCCCTCCTATTTAATACAAACACATTTTAAAGCAAGGTCTTGACCTTAAAAAGGTTTTAAAAACGAATTTGCATTGGCGGATTATAGTAAAAGAGCTCAAATTTGAAAAGAATAATTCCTGACAATTTTCTTTTTGTTACATGTTGTATACTTTTCTGTTGTATTTGAATGGGTAAGTTCATGTGCCTGTCCGTTTTATTTCAATGAAATTGTTCCTGAATTAATCAGATTAAATTTATTTTCCCATACTCTTAGAAGATCGAACTTAACTTTGGATCCTGGAAAAGCTAACTTAAAACCTTAGAACCTAGCAAAGCTAACTTAGAACCTTGGATCATAGCAAAGCTAAATTAAAACCTCAGAATCCAGCAAAGATAACTTATAACCTTGGATCCTGGCAAAGCTAACTTAGAACATTGGAACTTAACAAAGTTAACTTAGAACAGTAGAACCTAGCAAAGCTAACTTAGAACCTTGGATCATAGCAAAGCTAAATTAAAACCTCAGAATCCAGCAAAGATAACTTATAACCTTGGATCCTGGCAAAGCTAACTTAGAACATTAGAACTTAACAAAGTTAACTTAGAACAGTAGAACCTAGCAAAGCAAACTTAGTACCTTAGAACCTAACAAGGCTAACTTAGAACCTTGAATCCTAGAAAAACTAAGTCAGAATCATATAACCTAGCAAAACTAGCCTAACAATCGTATTTTGTAACTCTGAACTTTGCCTTTGTAGTTTCATGTAACTTGAGCTAAATTGCATATGAATTTGGTGGAAACAGTGTGTGAATTGACTGAAATTGTCAATTTTAATAGAAGTTCACAAAAACTGTGGCAAGTTTCTTATTATACTATTGCTGATATCGGCTATTCCGTGTTGAAATAATAAGCGCAATAATAAGCACATAATAAATGCAAAACCGAACCATAGATACTGCTATCTACAATGGCAGTGTCTTTAAAATTTTGGGGTACGCCCCTCACAGGCAGGTTTTGTGATTATACTACTCATTAACCTTAACCTAGATAACTTAACCTATAACCTAGCAAAGCTTTGAGCATTACTTGAGTTAACTTTGAGCAATACTTGAGTTAACTTTGAGCATTAGAAACTTCTAGTGCATCTTTACTGTTTCATCAATTCATACGCTCATTTTGAGTAAGATGGCTAAATGGCACTAAATAGCATATTTACTTTCGGATATACATTAACAGTACTTTCCATTAAATTAAGAAACAAGGAAATGTAGAATGTTGAATTTATGTTATAGCAGCTTTGAAATAATAGGATTTTATTTTTTAAATAATAGTGTTTAATACATGAACTATTGCGTAGCGGAGGCTCAGAATTTTTTCTATATTAATTCCAACTTACCTTTGCTCAAATTATAGTGATAAATGATACTTTTTATACTTATATATATATATATATATATATATATATATATATATATATATATATATATATATATAAAGTATAAATAGCATGTAAAAAATTGGAAAAAATAAGGTAGGCTTAGCGAGAAGCTTACTTAATGGCGGTAAGGGGTTTTGACCTTACACCCCAGTTGTCAACATGCATGTCATAATTGCCGCGGCAGTGCACTCCTGGACGCCAGCCCTGGCTGAAGCCAACCTCCTAAGTGACAATAACGATCATCACAAGACCGTTGGAAAAGAAAAGTCCAATGATAAAGTTCAGTCCATTACAGGATGACATACTAGTCTTTCAGACTACTATGACCTTTATATATCTGCGTGTTAACGTTCTGCGGTCCTGTTATTCATAGTATGCGAACTTTCATCGACCAAATTGAGATAAAATTGATTTTAACTTTGAACAATATTCATTATTATTACCATAGAAATTATTAATATAATGTTGTATAAAAGGAATGGGGTATTGTTGTAGATATGCTTGTTGTAGAAATGCCCTACTAAAATCAATACGGATGTCTTCATTGTTGATGATTCTCTGTATTCTAGCCAATCCCCCCAAGAATACATTCCTAAAGATATTCAAGTAAAGATTGGAATTCCAATTTATCAGGCCGGTGATAGGTATATTAAAACTTTTTCTTTTATCATAGATAGTAAAATTTACAGGTATTTTACTGAAATCGATGCTTAAATCTAAAAACTCCACTACATTGTTAAGTGTAGTTGGATTTTCTTCTCTCATCTTCATATCCAATTATCAAATCATCCACATAACGTAGGTTTATGATTTCATTATTAAGATGTGATTGGCTTTCATAATAGTTGAGGTACAAATCTGCAAGTATAGATGAGCATCCCCCTCCCATGGGGATGCCTTTAATTTGCTGATAGAAAGAAATTCCATTAAAAAGGAAGTTTTCTTTTATGACAATATTTATTAAAGACTTTTATTTAATGAATTCTATAACTTTCTTCAAGTCATATTCTTCATATAAAAGGTTTAGGATGTGAGATACAACCCCTTACCGCCATTAAGTAAGCTTCTCGGTAAGCCTTCCTTCTTTTTTCCAATTTTTACATGCTATTTATACTTTTTATATGTATATCGTGCATAGTATTTGTAGCTGCTTTGCGCATAAATGCTATAACACTTCAGTATCTTTAATAATTTCCACTTTCTATTTTATATATTATACATATATATATATGTGTATCTATATATATATTTGGAACTGCATTAAGAAAGTCACCAAGTTGGCGATATTTCGCGAAATTTGTTTCCTAATGTATCGCTAAATGTTACATATTAGATGATCTTACTACTGTTAATTTTTATGTAGTGTTTTAGATTTTGAACTTGAAAAACATACAATATCTGAAGAATTATTCAAGCTAGTGTTCTAAATTTTGTGTCATTCTTTTTAAAATAAAAAATTATGTATAAAATGATTATTTATTTATCATTATTGAATAACCTGATTTTTGCATGACATTTTTTTTTTAAATTCATTCGGAAATTGGGTGATTTTTGGAATGTTCGATCGCCTTTAATATCAACAGGGTATATACAGTATTTACGGATTATAATCATCACACCAACTTACGTTCGAAACGCTCCATTCGTTTATAAGATATCGCATCCACAGACTCGCGAGAAGATCAAATTTTCGACCCTGTCACAATACTTTCCCTATACCTTTATATTATGTATGTAGGGAAAGTAAAAAATCTGATTTGGGCAACACATGACTTTCGTTATATAATGCAAGGAATTTACTCATTTTACAGTCAAAAAATCTGTATAAATAAAATTGAAAATCTGTCTGTCTGTCTGTCCCATCATCACGGGAGAACGGCTAAACCGAATTTGATGAAATTTTGTTGGTAGTCTGAAAATAGCCCCACTTGAAATTTAGTCTACGACTAGTGGTTCTCGAGATATTAGTAAAAAACGAAACTTTTGTTTATCGCCTCATCACGGGAGAACGGCTCAATCGAATTTAATGAAATTTTGTGGATAGCCTTGAAATAACCCCCCATAAATTTACTCCAAGTTTCAAGTTTCTAAGACCAGGGGTTGTCGAGATATTAATGAAAAACGAAACTTTTTCCTAGGAGTTCTACACTCCATGGTTTACCCAAACGAAAAGGTTGAAAATCTTTTGAAAGTGAATTAAAACTTTATCTCTGAGTGCATATATTAAATATAGTACATATATTAAAACATTTTAATAATTAATTCATCAA
The DNA here is from genome assembly GCA_951213105.1 of Amaurobius ferox. Classification (NCBI taxonomy): domain Eukaryota; kingdom Metazoa; phylum Arthropoda; class Arachnida; order Araneae; family Amaurobiidae; genus Amaurobius; species Amaurobius ferox. The sequence continues at coordinate 42,964,271 of OX578152.1, forward strand.
TCAAACGTCATTGTCATTAACTTGGCATTATTTTTGAAATTTTGACGAAATTTTCATACATTTCTTATATACTAGAATGTATGTCTGTCATATGACAGAAATCAGAATTTGCGAAACATTACTTCTCATTTGGGGTCATTTTTATCAATTTGGCGACATTTTTGTCACTTTGGAAACATTTAAAAAGTCGTCAAGTTGGCGACGTCCCGATGAATTTCTCGCCAAACGTTACGGACGGACAGAGAAATGGGTTATTCTTATAGTCTATTCTCATGTTCTTACCATGATACTGAACTTTCATCAATTCGTAATTTCATCAATTCAGCGTCAGTTTCATCTGTTTAGCGAATTTTTATCAATTGGGTGACATTTTCGTCAATTTGGCAACATTTAAAAAATCACCAAGTTGGAGATATTCCGAAAAATCCATCACCAAAATTTTACCCAAATGTTACTGACGGAAAACTAGGTTATTCTTCAGTACTCGTAGCTTCTTGCATTCTTTCCAAGATATTAAATTTCCTTCAATTAATCGTCATTTTCATTGATTTTGCGTCATTTTTATCTATTTGGCGATATTTTCGTTAGTTTGGCAATACTTAAAATATCGCCAAGTTGGCGACATTCCGCCACTTTTGTCACCAAAATCTCGCCAAGCGTTATGGATGGAGAAATAATTTTTTCTTATAGCAGATAAATGGCTTTTGGCGCCGAACTACAATAGTATTATCCAAATTATTTTTTTTCATGAATAGAACGAGCTAGATCCACGAGAATGATGTCACCCAATTTATCGAATGATATTATATATGAAAAGTGAATATATTCCACAATAGTTAATATTTCTTTTTATTTTATGTGATTTTTTGATAAATTTATTTAAAAATGTGCAATATCTCGAGAACGATTCATACTAGCGTTCTAAAGTTGAAGTCAATCGGTGTTTAATGACAAATTACATAAGAAATGACTATTTGCGTAACTTTATTAAAGGTTTAGATATGTTGATGATGTTTTCAAAATTTCACTCGGAAATTTAATGGGGTTCTGATTGCGTTTAAAAATAATAGTCTTCCAATATTCACAGTTGTAAGTTTTGCACCAAATTTCGTTTGAATAGCTCCATTCGTTCGCCAGATACCATCTCCACAGATTCACTGATACACACACACACAGAGATATCACCTCAAAAACGTCTGATTCGTGTTCAGGGTAGGATGCTTGAAACATGCTCTCCCGTCGGAAACTCGAATTCAAATGTCAGACCCCGTCACAATACTTTCCTTATACATTATAAAAAGGGCGTCCATAGTCCTTAGCTAATTAGGAACTAGAGCTTTAGTGGATTCATTATTGTGCAACATGTTTCACGATCATGGCCAGTGTTCTTTACAAAAGCAAAATATTAAGAAATATTATTTATTTTACTTGTTGATTATACGCAAAAGCTCTTTGTATCTAAAATTCGTGAAAGGTGTGTAACAAATTTACGCCATACCTTGTGCCTTAAGAGTACAAAAAAAATCTGACGTGAGCAGCTCATGACTTTCTCTACATAATCCAATGATAGCGAATTAACGGTACACAAAATTCATTTCACAATGCTTTTGGATATGAATTAATACTACGGAAGTTAAAATTGGGCACTTTTGACAACACGTGAGTGCAAACAAAGTAATTCATTCATACTCGCGCGCAAAATCCTCTTCAAAATGTAATTGATATTTAATTATTACCCATTGAAATAATTATTGACGATTTCCTGGGCATCAAAATACAAAGTAATTACAAAAAGTAATTATTTCGTAAAGATCCACCAGAATAACGGTAACAGATTTGTTGCATAATATTACATGTAGCGAGGTAACATATTTGAGGATACTACTATTTTAATTTAATTTTAAAAACATTATTTAAATTAGGTCAGGAATAGTTGATTATTTATCATTATTTAAAGTCCTGTTTTTTCAAAAGCTCATTCGAAAATTGGGGGGAGGGGTCTTCCGAACATTTGATTCCGTTTAAAATCAATAGTGTTTCAGTATTTACTGTTTGTATAAGCCGTACCAAATTGTATTTGAAACGTTCCATTCGCTCATGAGATGTCACATCCACAAGCTAACGAGCACACACCACACCCACACGAACACACACATACAGACATCACTTCAAAACATTCGATTTAAGTTCAGGAATGTTTGGAAAAAGCTATTTCGTCGAAAACTATAAATCGAATTTTCGACCGCGTCACAATACTTTCTCTAGTATACTATATATATAGGGAAAGTAATATGACTTCTTTTAAATGAAGTTAAAATGAAATTCCCAATCTCGCGGGATTTCGGGATTGAAAACATTTAATCCCGAAATCCCGGGATTATGGAAAACGTCTGGGATTGCCATTTCTAATCGTAGTGTGTCTGGAAAATTCAGTGCTACCATATCAAAATGTTTATAATACTCATAACAATGTTAAAGGGATTCAAGACACAAATATTTATGAAAAACATAATTTTATTTTCTTGACTTAAAAAATATAGCATTTCTAGAATAAAATAAAATGCTCTTCACTAAGGAATTATAAAGGTGATTCGACCCAAAGATCACCGAAAATGTCACCACGGTCAGAAGGCCCTGACCATAATTTTATGAAAATAGTTATCAATACACCTTCAAATTAAAACAATATAAAATCTGATGTGGGCAGCACATGCCTTTCCTTATATAATACAATGAATTTACTACTTTTGTAGCAAAAAAAAGCGTCATTTTTATCCATTTGGCAAGATTTTCCTTAATTTGGTAACATTTTAAAGGATCGCCAAGTTGGCGACATTCCGCCAAATTTGTCGCCAAAAATCTCGCCAATCGGTATGAGCGGAGAAATAAGTTATTCTTATAACAGATAAATGACTATTGGCGTTCAGATACAAAAGTATTACTTAAAGTATTTTTTCTCATGAATGGAACGAGCTAGATCCACGACAATGATATCACCAAATTTATCGCATAATATTACATATGAAAAATGAACATGAAAAATGAACATGTTTCTCAAAAGTTAATATATATTTTTTTTAATTTATGAGATTTTTTGATAAATTTATTTGAAAAATGTGCAATATCTCGAGAACGGTGCATGCTAGCGTTCTAAAGTTTATGTCAATCGTTTTCTAAAGAAAAATGACATAAGAAATGTCTATTTGCGTAATGTAAATAAAGGTTTTGATTTTTTGATGATTTTTTCAAAATTTCACTCGAAAATTTAGGTGGGTTCTGATCATTCGATTGCGTTTAAAAACAACCGGCTTCCAGTATTCACGGATTGTGATTTTTTTACCAAATTTCATTCGAATCTCTCCATTCGTTCCTGAGATATCGTCTCCACAGACTCACTGACACACACACACACACACAGACATCACTTCAAAATTGTTTGATTCGTGATCAGGGATGCTTGAAACGTGCTCTCCCGTCGAAAACTCGAATTCGAATTTTCGACCCCGCCACAATACTTTCCTTATACATTATGTATATAAGGAACGTAATAAAGAAAACCGCATGTTTCAGCGATGATCACTTAATCTAATTTAACAATATTTATATTGAAAGGTGAGAGCTTAAAATTTAAAGTCCATTTTATCTTGAAATTGTTTTGTTTCATGATTTTGTTTCTTGAATTTTGTTTCATGATTTCTCAGCTTTAGAAGGATATATCTAAACTTCCTTGTGAGATACATACATGGAAATTTTGTAAACAATTAGTTTCGTTTATTTTCAATAAAATGTCTTAAGAATTTTCGATCTTGAATAAAAGTTTTGAAAACATTTTCCTTAAAGCAAACATCGCTCCTAATTTATTAATTTTTTTTTACTTATTAAAAATTTTATAATTAATATTTTTGTTTAATTCTGAAGATAAATTTAGGTGAAACTTTCTCCATGCACAAAAGTGAAAAAATTACGCGAATTTTCCGGAATTATTTTACTAATCATATAAAAAATTACGCGAATTTTGCGGAATTATTTTACTAATCATATAAAAAATTACGCGAATTTTGCGGAATTATTTTACTAATCATATAAAAAATTACGCGAATTTTGCGGAATTATTTTAGTAATCATATAAAAAATTACGCGAATTTTGCGAAATTATTTTATTAGTTATATGAAAAACTGAACATATTTTAAACTTTAAATGTATTAACAAGCAACATTTTAAAAACTATTACAAAGCACTCATAAATCAAAATAATACTTTTTTTTTTGGGGGGGGGGATCCTCTTAAAACAATATTTTTTTTTAAATAAAATATAGTTTAAGGGAAAAGTTACTAGATTCTTACATACATTTCTGATGAATTATTATTTTACCAAAATATACAATACGCTAAACAATATTTTAAATTTTGAATAAGCGAACCAACGGCTCTACCGTGCTGAAAACACCGGTCCTCGTTAGATCACCGAAGTTAAGCAGCATCGGGCGCCGTTAGTACTTGGGTGGGTGATCACCTGGAAACACCGAGTACTGTTGGTTCATTTCTGTCGACGTGGTGGCCGAACGGTCAAGGCGAGCGTTTCCAGCGATTGATCGGCCGCCACGTTGTGGATTCGAGTCCCACGTAAGACATGGATGTTGTGTGTTGTGGGCGCAGTGTGTTCCGCCCCCTCTGGTGCGCCTGGGGCAACGTCCTTGGACGGCTAATGGTTCACGATTTCGGCCGTACACAGAGCAAAAAGACGTAAGTCTAGTGCCTAGTCATTGGGAAAAAAAAATTTTTTTTAATAAGCTTTTCTCTAATCATAAAAATTACAAGAACGGGTCTTTAGCACTCTTACATTTACACCTCCCTGGTTGACCGGCCGCTGAAACAGCTGCTCATGCCTTAGGGTGAGTGGGGCGGTCTGGGCTTTCAACCTCCCTGAGTGAAATATATGTACGTTCAGGCATTTCCTCTTTTTTCAAATTTATCACTGAGCCAATATCATAAACTAGACATTTCCACACGCACTTCGCGTGGACAAAATGGATAGTTGTCACTAAATGTAACACCTACACACTTCATAAAAGTTCTGAATACAAAAGAAACTGTTTCAAATTTAATCAAAAAATTACACACATATTATAATTCTGTTAACATGGAAATTGCGGTGTTTAAAACAATATTTCATTTCCAATCACTGATTGGCTTATTTTCTTATTTTTTCAGACATCTATAAACAGTAATGTCAATTCCACTGTAACTGTCGTAACAATCAATACAAGATGGCTTCTTTATTACCAGGAAATACTTACTAAAAATTTCAAAGTAAAACTTTATGCTTTGAAATATTTATTACCTATGGCTATCATATAGTAACTTTAAAAAAAATTCTTGCCATGAATATGAATATACCTCTATAATTCCATTTTAAAATTGTGTAACTGACGTAAAGCAATTGGACAAGATGTAATTGCTGATTCAGCAAGAAGTTACTTAAGTACTATCAAACTGCTAAAGCTAGAATGGTGTTTTTTGCTTATAAACAATACTAAATAACTAATAGACAAACTTTATACCTATTTATATTTTATTTATCAACCCTAATTTCAAAAATTACAATATCTTTTGTAACTGACGTAGCATTTTCTGTAACTTATGTAACACTATCAATTTCTTATATGATTTATATTTGTAGTGCATTTTTATTACTCGATATTATTATGTGAAATCTAAAGTTTTTTACTAATACACATGGACTTCTAAAAATACACATGGACATCTAAAAAAACATCTAAAAGATAGCAAATGATTTCGGTATATGAAACTTAATTCTGGTACTATGATTACAAATTCGTATAAAAATTGTTTCATAAAATATAATTAAAAAAATTGATTTATAAAATATAATTAAAAAATTGATTTATAAAATATAATTAAAAAAATTGATTTATGAAATATAATTAAAACAAGAAAGATCAATCATGCTTAAAGCATTGATTATGAAACACTTTCCAACTTCAATGCAATTTTATTTAAAAAAGTCGAAAATGCAATACATTCCTCGGTAATATTTTAAAACTTATCACAATACTACATTAATTTATTATAATTGAAAACTTAAACCTTCATTGAAAAAAATGAACTTCATTCAAATGACGGCATTGAAATATAAATTGCCTGGTTTAAATATCTCTAAAATGAGATACATTCCACGGTAATATTTTTAAAACTATCATAATACTACGATAATTTATCATTTTTGAAAACTTCATCGAAAACAACTGAAATTAATTCAAATGACGTCATAAAAAAAATAACACGCCTGGATCTCTCTATAAAAACAGAATTTCATTCATAACGCTCTCCCATTCATTTCATTTATCACAATACTATAATAATTTATTTTATTTAGAAATTAAGACCATGGAGCCACAAGTAATTAAACTCTATGCTTAAAACTTCATCGAAAAAAATCGTCCTTCTTTTTATAAAATCAATTAATATTTCATTCATATCAGCCATGCAGACTCCATGGACTAAATGATTTTGTGTTAAAAAAATACAGCAACTCTAATACAACTCATTCTATATATTTTTCTGTTTACATTTTACATAAGTGAAAAATAGGCTTAGTTGTAGAAATAATCAAATTTGGATAATCATTTAAACTGAAATATATTGTATTTGCGTTGTTTCGGTATGTAGATGCACAGAATTTCAAAAATAAAGTAGTTTTAGGACGGATACAACACTCAATATGAATTAAAAAGAACTTAAAAAATCACGATTTTGAAACAAGATGGATGTCATATATCATTTTGAAGTGGGTCATGTGATCGTTTCATATCATGGTCACGTGATCGTTTCATATAAGAGGTATAATTATTATTTTAATTTTTATTTAAAGAACTACTAAATATATTTCGCTGAATTTTTTTTTATATATTTTATGGAACAATTTAAATATTACCTAAAATTTTCGAAGCAATTTGTGAATTTTAAATCCGCTTAAAAAATGTTTGAAAAATTAGGTCCATAGGGCTCAATGTATTTCATTTTTTCAACCCGGGTTCAATCCAAAACTAATTGGGTGATATTATTCATTTATATTATTCATTACAGACAGACAGGCAGGCAGGCAGACAGACAGACAGACAGACAGACAGACAGACAGGCAGGCAGGCAGGCAGACAGACAGACAGACAGACAGACAGAATGAACAAAGTCATAAACACTTTTCAACTTTGTTGTAAAGTGTTAAAAATTGATTTATAAAATATAATTAAAAAAATTGATTTATAAAATATAATTTAAAAAATTGATTTATAAAATATAATTTAAAAAATTGATTTATAAAATATAATTAAAAAAATTGATTTATAAAATATAATTAAAAAAATTGATTTATAAAATATAATTAAAAAAATTGATTTATAAAATATAATTAAAAAAATTGATTTATAAAATATAATTAAAAAAATCGTCTGCTATAAATATAAATTAAAATAGCTCGTAAAAGGTTGGTTGTACACCAATAAAATAAATTAGGGATGTTTTTTCTGCTCATGATGGAAGAAAAGAATTTTGCTCGTCTAGCTGTTTTTTGAGTTACAGCTGGAAAAATGTTGGAACAGAAAAATTCGAGATTTTAATGTTTTCAAGCAAAATTCCATGAATTTAGATTTTTACTCTCCCTACATACACATATTATAATGTATAAAGGAAGTATCGAGGTGAAAGAGCACGTTTCAAACATCCTTGAACTCAAATCACAAGTTTTTGAGATGATGTGTGTGTGGGAGGGGGGGGGGGGGAGGGGAGACTGTGGATGCCATATCTCATGAACGGATGTAGCGTTTCGAACGAAATTTGATGCATTTATTAGAATCGATAAGGTAAATACTGGAAACCCATTGATTTTAACATGTAATCAAATATTTGAAAAACTTCCCCCAGTCGAATTTTCAAATGAAAATTTAAAAAATCATAAACAACAAGAGCCTTCAAAAATGCTACATAAATATACATTTTGTTACGTAAATTTTCATTGAAAAACGATTGAAACAAACTTCAGAAATCTAGTATAAACCGTTTTCGAATTAACTATCGTAAAATATATTCGCTTTTCATGTGCAATATTATGCAGCAAATTTGTTAATGCTATGCTCGTGGATCTTGTTCGCTCTATTCACGACAGAAGACACTTTGTGTAATAGTTTTGTATTTTCACGTCCAACAATTCACCAATAGCCATTTATTTATATATAAGGAAGGCCCTTCTCTCTGCCTGGCAATAAATTTGGCAATAAATTTGATGAACTATCGCTAACTTGGTGACTCATTTAATAGTGCCAAATTGACAAAAATATCGTCAAAATTTTCAAAAGTGGCAAAAAATTAGCGAAAATGACACCAAACTGATTGAATAATTATTAAAATATTTTCATATATGGACTATATTGCTTATTGCGGATTCTATCAACATTGTTAATTGTAAAGTTAGTTTCGAGCGAAATATAAGTTAATTGGTTATTTCTGAATAATTTTACATCTTGCCATCTAAAAAAGCGCCAAATGTACGATTGAACGTTAAAAACATTGTGTTACGGATACTACATATTTTTACTTTCCTTATATACATAATGTATAAGGAAAGTATTGTGACGGGGTCGAAAATTCGAAATCGAGTTTTCGACGGGAGAGCACGTTTCAGGCATCCCTGATCACGATTCAAACATTTTTGAAGTGATGTCTGTGTGTGTGTGTATGTGTGTGTGTGTGTGTGTGTGTGAAAATATGTGTGTGTGTCAGTGAGCCTGTGGAGACGATAACTGACGAACGAATAGACCGATTCGAACCAAATTTGGTACAAAAATCACAATCCGTAAACACTGGAAGCCTATTGTTTTTATAAGCAATCGAATGTTCAAAACTCCCCTAAATTTTCGAATGAAATTTTAAAAAAATCGTCAAAAAATCAAAACCACTAAAAAGGTTACGCAAGTAGACATTTCTTATGTAATTTTTCATTAGAAAACGATTGGCATAAATTTTAGAACGCTAACATGAACCGTTCTCGAGATATTGCACATTTTTTAAAAAAATTATCAAAAAGTCATAAAATAAAAAAAAATATTTCCTATTGAGAAACATGTTCACTTTTCATATGTAATACCATACGATAAATTGGGTGACATCATTCTCGTGGATCTAGCTCGTTCCATTCATGAAAAAAGATACTTTGAGTAATACGTTTGTATTTGAACGCCAATAGTCATTTGTCTGTTGTAAGAATAACTTATTTCTTCGTCCATAATTCTTGGCGAGATTTTGGCGACGAATTTGGCGGAATGTCGCCAACTTGGCGAGTTTTTGAAATGTTGCCAAATTAACGAAAATCTCTCCAAATGAATGAAAATGACGCTAAATCAATGGAAATGAAGACTAATACTCTAAAATTCAATATCTTGGAAAGAATATAAATATCTACTATAAGAAAAACCTATTTTTTGTACTGTAAAAGTAGTAAATTCAGTACATTATATAAGGAAAGTCATGTGTTGCCCACATCAGATTTTTTACATTGTGAAGGAGTAAATCCATTGCAGTATGTGGGGAAAGTCATATGCTGTCTACATCAGATTTTTTTCATTACTTATACCTCCAGTCTCGCGTATATACACAGTTTCAAGTGGAGACACCTTTAGCAGTTTAAACCATAAATTTATCACTTAGTCAATCAATGTAATTCACATTCAGTCTTATTCAGTCTCACTATATGGCATAGATTTTTCCTGGGGGGCTGCTCACACCCACCGCACCACACCCTATTAGGGGTGTGATCAGTCAAGAAAGATCAGTCATGCATAAAGCATTGATTATGAAACACTTTCGAACTTCAATGCAATTTTATACAAACATGTCTAAAGTGTGATACATTCCTCGTTAATATTTTAAAAATTATCTTTCTTTCCAACTTCAATGCAATTTTATACAAACATGTCTAAAGTGTGATACATTCCTCGTTAATATTTTAAAAATTATCTTTCTTTCCAACTTCAATGCAATTTTATACAAACATGTCTAAAGTGTGATACATTCCTCGTTAATATTTTAAAAATTATCTTTCTTTCCAACTTCAATGCAATTTTATACAAACATGTCTAAAGTGTGATACATTCCTCGTTAATATTTTAAAAATTATCTTTCTTTCCAACTTCAATGCAATTTTATACAAACATGTCTAAAGTGTGATACATTCCTCGTTAATATTTTAAAAATTATCACAATATTACATTAATTTATTATATATGAGAACTTAAACCTTCATCGAAAAAAATGAACTTCATTCAAATGACGGCATTGAAATATAAATTGCCTGGTTTAAACATCTCTAAAATGCGATACATTCCTCGGTAATATTTTTAAAATTATCATAACACTACAATAATTTATTATATTTGAAAACTTCATTGAAAACAAATGAACTTTATTCAAATGACGTCTTTGAAATATAAATCGCCTCTATGTAAAAGCGGCATTTTATTCATAATCATTTTCCAATCGTTTAATTCAACACAATTTATTTTATTTAAAAATTTTAAAAATTGTTATCTACCATATTTATTTTAAAATGTGAAACCTTTCTCATATATAAAATAATTAAACTCTTGGAAAGATATTTATTATATAATATATATCTTTTTCCTTTCTGGAGGATATAACGAGAGACAGAATTTAATTGAATTTGTTTTTCTCCCTATATTAAATAATTTTTATTTAAAAAACTACCTAACATATTTTACTGAAATTTTTTTTATATATTTTATGGGATAATTTGAATATTTCCTAAAATTTTCGAAGCAATTTGTGAATTTTAAATTCGCTTAAAAAATGTTTGAAACATTAGGTCCCATAGGATTCAATGTATTATATTTTTTCAATCCGGGTTCAATAAAAAACTGATTGGGTGATATTATTCATTTGTATTCCCATAGGCCCCACAGACCGTCTGAAAAACATACTAAAATTTCATTTTGATAAAGTCATTTTTGCGGCAGTTATCGTGCTAACGGACAGACAGACAGACAGAATGAATGAATGAACAAAGTCATAAACACTTTCCACTATGTTGTAAAGTGTTAAAAATGAATAATTAATAATGAGCACTATTTCATATTATAAAAATGCCACTTTATTCATTAACAAAATCAAATCTTTACTCTTGGAAGATTTTCCGTTTCTGTGGAGAACATAATACCTGAAACAAAAAATTGCTTTGGTTAGGTTATTGATATGTTGGTATGAATAACATGAATAATTTATTGAAATATGATAAAGAATACAGTTTAACTGTTCCGCTTTTTGTAGCATACGTTAACTTACTGTATTTTGATCAAACTCTTATTAAAACATCTATGAACCCTTTTTGAGCTTATTATTTGCTCGACAACATGAAATAACTGACATCTGCAGTGGCAGCAAGAAAACTTGCTATATGTCTCAACATTGCGAATTGCTATAGCAACCAACAAATTCAATCCCACAGTGTAGCTAATATTATATTTATATAACGTATATTATATTTATAACTACATTTGTATATAACTATATTTATGTAATTATATACTATAAAAGTAATTTTCTGAACATATTAAACAATAAATATTATTCATGCTTAAGGCATTGATTACGAAACACTTTCCAACTGAAATGCAATTTTATTTAAACATCTCTAAAATAGGATACATTCAGCACTTATTTTAAATTATCACAGTCTCACAATAATTTATTAAACTTGGAAACTTAAAACTTCATAAAAAAGGCAATGCTATTAAATCGTCTGCTTCTCTGTGTAAAATCAATGAATATTCCATATCGCGTTTATTCCGGACTATAGAGCTAAATAATTTTGGGTGAAAAAAATTCAGCAATTCAACGCATCTTACAATCGCTTGAATTGTTGACATTCTGCATACGTCATAATTAAGATTCGTTGTAGAAATAATCAAAGTCTAGTGATCATTTAAATTAAAAATATTGTAATTGCGAAGGTACAGAATTTAGATATACAGATGAGAGATGCACATACAAAATAGACACACATACAAAAATAAAGCAGTTTTAGGATGGATGCAAGAAATATATAATAAAGAACTGAAAATATAAACGCATTAATAACAAGAAAGATCAATCATGCATAAAGCATTGATTATGAAACACGTTCCAACTTCAATGCAATTTCATTTAAACGTCTCTAAAATGCTATACATTCCTCGGTAATATTTTAAAAATTATCACAATACTACATTAATTTATTATATTTCAAATGAACTTCATTCAAATGACGTCAATTAAATATAAATCGCCTGGCTCCTCTGTAATGTTTTTAACATTATCATAATACTACAATAATTTATTATATTTGAAAACTTCATCAAAAATAACTGAAATTTATTCAAATGACGCCATTGAAATATAATACGCCTGGCTCTCTCTATAAAAACAGCATTTCATTCATAACATTTTCCCATTCATTTCATTCATCACAATACTATAATAATTTATTTTATTTAAAAACTTAAGACCACGAAGTTACAAGTAATTAAACTCTGTGCTTAAAACTTCATCGAAAAAAATCGTCCTTCTCTCTGTAAAATCAATGAATATTTCATTCATATCAGCTATGCAGACTCCATGAGCAAAATAATTTTGCGTTAAAGAAATGCAGCAATTTCTTAAACAACCCATTCTATATATGTTGCTGTTTACATTTTACACAAATGAAAAATAGGCTTCGTTGTAAACATAATCAAATTTGGACGATCATTTAAACTCAAATATATTGTAATTGCATTGTTTTAGTATGCAGATGCACAGAATTTAAGCAAAAATAAAGATTTTTAGGACGGATACAACACTCAATATGAATTAAACAGAACGTTGAAAAACACGATTTTGAGACAAGATGGATGCCATATCTAATGTTGAAGTGGGTCACATGATCTCTTCATAAAATGGTCACGTGATCGCTTCATATAAGAGGTGTAATTATTATATTAATTTTTATTTAAATAACTACTGAAATATTTTGCCGAAATTTTTTTTATATATTTTATGGGATAATTTGAATATTACCTAAAATTTTCGAAGCAATTTGTTAATTTTAAATCCGCTTAAAAAATATTTGAAAAATTAGGTCCCATAGGGTTCAATGTATTTCATTTTTTCAACCCGGGTTCAATCCAAAACTAATTGGGTGATATTATTCATTTATATTCCCATAGGTCCCACAGACCGTCTGAACAACATACTAAAATTTCAATTTGATTAAGTCATTTTTACGGACATAATGAACAAATACATAAACACTTTTCAAATTTGTTGTAAAGTGTTAATAAAAGATATAGACCCATTAATAATTAAAGATATAAATACATTTTCTTAGAAAATATTACATATGATATTTATATTTATTTATATTTGATTTTTCGAATACTTTTTAAGACAATATATAGTACAGACGATTTTTTGTTTCATATTGTATCAGTTGCAATAATTTGTTAATTAAAGGCAGTTTGTGGAGTTATAGACAGGGAAATAAAACTCCTTTGGATGAAAAACTTAAAAACACCATAATGGTTTGAGAATTATTCATACATATTACTCGTCCTAGTAAAGTTTCAGTTGCTTTATCTTATTTGTCACAATGGGAAGGCGTAGTGTTTAGCATATTCATGTTTGACTATTAACACTTTACAACAAAGTTGAAAAGTGTTTATGACTTTGTTCATTCTGTCTGTCTGTCTGTCTGTCCGTTAACACGATAACTGCCGTGAAAATGACTTAATCAAAATGAAATTTTAGTATGTTGTTCAGACGGTCTGTAGCACTTATGGGAATATAAATGAATAATATCACCCAATTAGTTTTGGATTGAGCCCGGGTTGAAAAAATGAAATACATTGAACCCTATGGAACCTAATTTTTCAAACATTTTTTAAGCGGATTTAAAATTCACAAATTGCTTCGAAAATTTTAGGTGATATTCAAATTATTCCATAAAATACATAAAAAAAAATCAGCGAAATATATTCAGTAGTTTTTTAAATAAAAATTAAAATAATAATTACACCTCTTATATGAAGCGATCACGTGACCATGATATGAAAAGATCACGTGACCCACTTCAAAATGATATATGGCATCCATCTTGTCTCAAAATCGTGATTTTTTAAGTTCTTTTTAATTCATATTGAGTGTTGTATCCGTCCTAAAACCACTTTATTTTTGCTTAAATTCTGTGCATCTACATACCGAAACAACGAAATTACAATATATTTCAGTTTAAATGCTCATTCAAATTTGATTATTTCTACAACGAAGCCTATTTTTCACCTATGTAAAATGTAAACAGCAAAATATGTAGAATGAGTTGTATTAGAATTGTTGTATTTCTTTAACACAAAATCATTTAGTTCATGGAGTCTGCATAGCTGATATGAATGAAATATTCATTGATTTTACAAAGAGAAGGACGATTTTTTTCGATGAAGTTTTAAGCATAGAGTTTAATTACTTGTAGCTCCATGGTCTTAATTTTTAAATAAAATAAATTATTATAGTATTGTGATGAATGACATGAATGGGAAATTATTTATGAATGAAATGCTGCTTTTATAGAGAGAGCCAGGCGTGTTATTTTTTCTATGACGTCATTTGAATGAATTTCAGTTGTTTTCGATGAAGTTTTCTAATATAATAAATTATCGTAGTATTAGGATAATTCAAAAATTATTACCGAGGAATGTATCGCATTTTAGAGATCTTTGTTTTGAATGAAGTTCATTTTTTTCGATGAAAGTTTAAGTTTTCAAATATAATAAATTAATGTAGTATTGTGATACGTTTCAAAATATTACCGAGGAATGTATTGCATTTTAGACATGTTTAAATAAAATTGCATTGAAGTTGGAAAATGTTTCATAATCAATGCTTCAAGCATGATTGATCTTTCATGTTTTTAAATTAAATTGCCTGATTAAGAGAAGAAATAATAAGTATTTTTCTAAGTTGTAGAACAGAGAACAGTATGTATGAAGACAAAACTAAATTGTAATGTAAAGTAAATTTTAATATATTTAAATATTTTTTATTGCCTGAGTATTAATTTCCATTAAACTGAATTTTTTTCAGCAAAATTAGCAAATTAAGTTTTATTTAGTTCAATGCCTTTTACAACAGAAATGCATACATTGTAGTAGGACTTATCTTTGCGCCATCTGAATTATTGGCTCAAACGATTTTGGCGTTTTCCCAAAAAAATATTTTAAACCCTTTCTTTTACCTCCAAGGGTTGTTATGTTCTATACTGGTAGCAAACCTAATTTGACACTAAAGATACAAAAGTAAACTTTCGCCATGTTATATAGTTAATTAATCTAGGTTGATATATCATTAACAAATCAGAACCCACAGACTGTTTCATTTGTCCATCGGTTCTAATTGATCATGAATGATTTCATCTAGGATTTTAGGTTAAGAGTACAAAATCATTTTAGTGAGCTAATGGAAGATATCGCTTTTAGCCCTAAGTTATGAATGCATATTTCATATTTTGTCAGTGTTTAATGATAGATGTTATCCGTAAATCATCTCGAAATTAGTTTCTTACAACTTATTATAAAAATCTGATGTGGACAGCACATGACTTTCCCTGCAGACTTATATTAACGTTCTCTTTATTTCAATTAAATTTAATTCACTTTTAGTTCAATTTTCGTTCTCATTTGGTAACTGGACTTATTTTCAAAGGTGGCGTAGAGAAAATACGAAAAACGTACAATATCTCGAGAACGGCTAGTCCTAGTGTAATGGGGTTGGTTTTATTCTTTACTCCGTTAAACATTATGTATAAAACAAGCATTTAATGGATATATTTAAGCATAAGTAGTTTTTATTTTAGATTTTGAAGATTTTTGCGGGTCATTTTGCAAGAAAAGGCAGGTTATTTTTTTCCGAATCGTATCAAAATCTAATCAACACCAGGGTGACTCACAAGCGACTTAACTACCGAATTTTGTGAAATTCGGTCCATTAGTTTTTCAGCTAAAGTGGATACGGGAATTTTTGCGGGCCATTTCGCAAAAAAAGGCGGGTTCGTTTATTCCGATTCGTACCCAAAACTAATCAGCACCAGATTCATCCACAAGTGACTTACCTACCAAACCAAATTTAATGAAATTCGGTCCGTTAGTATTTTAGTTAGAGTGGATACAAAATCTGCACAGACAGACAGACACACAGGTGTCACGCTAAAAATAGATTTTTCGTATTCTAGAGATCTCGAAACGTGTAGATTCGTCGAAAACTCGAGTTGCGATTTTCGTAATGTTTCCAATACTTTCCCTATACATTACCATGTATTACAGGAAAAGTAAAAATCTGATGTGGGCAGCACATGATTTTCCCTACAGACTTATATCCACGTTCTCTTTATTTTATTTAAATTTAATTCATTTTTAATTCAATTTGCGTTCTCATTTGGTAACTGAACTTATTTTCAAAGGTGGCGTAGAAAAAATACGAAAAAACTAAAATATTTCGAGAACAGCTAGCCCTAATGTAATGGAGGCTGTCTTATTCTTTTCTTCTTTAAAAATTACGTATAAAACAAGTATTTAATGGATATATTTGTGCATACGTAGTTTTTTTATTTTAGATTTTGGCGATTTTTGCTAGCCATTTTGTAAAATAAGGCAGGTTGTTCTTTTCCGAATCGTACCAAAATCTATTCAGCACCAGATCATCCTACAAGTAATTTATCTACCAAATTTTGTGAAATTTGGTCAATTAGTATTTTACCTATAGTGGATACATGACATTCTTACGGGCCATTTCGCATAAAAAGGCGGGTTCTGTTTCTATGAATCCTACCCAAAACTAATCAGCACCAGGGTCTCATGCAAGTAACTTACATACCACATTTTGTGAAATTCGGTCCATTAGTTTTTTAGTTAGAGTGGATACATATATTGCACAGACAGACACACACACAGACGTCACGCTAAAAATAGTTTTTCCGTTTTCTAGAGGTCTCGAAACGTGTAGATCCGTCGAAAACTCGAGTTGCGATTTTCGACATGATTCCAATACTTTCCCTATACATTACCATGTATTGCAGGGAAAGTAAAAAAATCTATATTTGCGACAAACCTAACTGGACTGAGATATGGGGAATTTGTAAGCCGTCAGCTAAGTTACATAGTTCTTCTGATAAATTCTATTAAAAATTAACATTTCAAATGATTTTTATAAATATATGCAATATATACAATATATATATATAATATATACAATATAATATATACAATATATATAATATATACAATACTTTGAGAAATGAGTATTTCTTCTTAAATTTTACACATTTAATTAATTGTCACAGTTATTGTTTTAAATTAATGTTCTCTAAAAGTATACACAAACCCCTAGGCATAGAACAATTTTACGTTTACACTAACAAGAACAATTTTAATCTGATGTAAGTAGCACATGACTTTCCTTATGAAATGAATTTACTTCTTTCGCAGTGAAATAATAATGATGTGTAAGATGTACGGCACAATGCTTTTAATGTTGGAGGACAACATATGACAACTTTTCCGGATGACAACATATAAAACTATTTCGAAGTATCCACTTAACTTATACTTCACGCAAATCTAAATTGACCCCATAGGAATATCATCCGTATTAAGCAATATAGTCCATATATTAAAATATTTTAATAATTAATTCATAAATTTGGCATCATTCTCGTTAACTTAACGCCATTGTTACTTTCCTTATATAAATAGTATAATGTATAAGGAAAGTATTGTGACGGGGTCGAAAATTCGAATTCGAGTTTTCTACGGGAGAGCACGTTTCAAGCATCCCTGATCACGAATCAAACGTTTTTGAGGTAATGTGTGTGTGTGTGTGTGTGTGTCAGTGAGTCTGTAGAGATGATATCTCACGAAAGAATGAAGCTATTCGAACGAAATTTAGTACAAAATTTACAATCCGTGATTACTGAAAACGTATTGTTTTTAAACGCAATCGAGTGTTCAGAACCCCCCATTAAATTGTCGAGGGAAATTTTGAAAAAATCGTCAAAAAATCTAAACCACTAATAAAGTTACGCAAATAGACATTTCTTATGTAATTTTTCATTAGAAAACGATTGACATAAATTTTAGAACACTAACATGAACCGTTCTCGAGATATTGTACATTTTTTTTAAAAATTATCAAAAGTCATATAAAATAAAAAAAAAATATTTCCTATTGAGAAACACGTTCACTTTTCATATGTAATACCATGCGATAAATTGGGTGACATCATTCTCGTGGATCTAGCTCGTTCCATTCACGAAAAAAGATACTTTAAGTAATACTTTTGTATTTGAACGCCAATAGTCATATATCTGCTATAAGAATAAATTATTTCCTCATCCATAACGCTTGGCAAGATTTTGGCGTCGAATTTAGCGGCATGTTGCCAACTTTGCAACTTTTTTAGATGTCGTCAAATTAACGAAAATGTCGTCTAATTGATAAAAATGACGCTAAATCAATAATCAATCGACTAATTGACAAAAATTCAATATCTTGTAGCGAATATAAGTATTTACTATAAGAGTAACTTATTTTCCAGCAAAGTTTTGGTGACGAATTTGTCGGAACTAACTTTTAAAATGTTGCCAGATTGACGAAAATGTCACCCAGTTGATAAAAATTTGGAAATTTCATGAAACCGACGCTGAATCAATGAAATGACGACTAATTGATGAAAATTCAATGTCTTGGAAAGAACATAAGAGTAAACTATAAGAATAACCCGTTTCTCCGTCCGTCTGTCCATTTGTAACGCTGGGCGAAAAATTTAGAGGGACGACGACAACTTGGCGACTATTTTAAATGTTGCCAAAGTGAAAAAGTGTCGCGAAATTGATAAAAATGCCACCAAATGCAAAGTAATGTTTCGCAAATTCTTATTTCCGTCATATGAAGGGCATACCTTCTAGTATATAAAAAATGTTATTCCTCCGTTTGTCTGTAACACTTGGTGATGCATTTTGATGAACTTGGCTAATAATTTAGAGAAATATCGCCAACTTAGCGATATTTCGCCGCCCCAGATTGACGAAAATATTCTTTGAAATTACAAAAATTACGCTAAATTCGTGTAAATGAAGCATAATAGATGAATTAATTATTACAATAATCTGATGTGGGCAACACATGACTTTCCTTATATAATGTAATGAATTTACTACTTTTACAGTAAAAAAATAGGTTTTTCTTATAGTAAATACTTATATTCCTTCCAAGATATTGAATTTTCGTCAATTAGTCGTCATTTTCATTGATTTAGCGTCATTTCTATCCATTTGGCGAGATTTTCATTAATTTGGCAACATTTCAAAAAGTCACCAAGTTGGCGACATTCCGCCAAATTCGTCGCCAAAATCTAGCCAAGCGTTATGGACGAAGAAATAAGTTATTCTTCCAGCAGATAAATGACTATTGGCGGTCAAATACAAAAGTATTACTCAAAGTATCTCTTTTCATGAATGGAACGAGCTAAATCCACGAGAATGATGTCACCTAATTTATCGCATGGTATTACATATGAAAAGTGAACATGTTTCTCAAAAGGAAATATATATTTTTATTTTATATGACTTTTTGATAATTTTTTTGAAAAATGTGCAATATCTCGAGAACGGTTCATGTTAGCGTTCTAAAATTTATGTCAATCGTTTTCTAATGAAACATTACATAAGAAACGCCTATTTGAACTTTATTAGTGGTTTTTATTTTTTGACGATTTTTTCAAAATTTCACTCGAAAATTTAGAGGAGTTTTGAACATTCGATTGCATATAAAATCAATAGACTTCCAGTGTTTACGGATTGTGATTTTTGTACCAAATTTCGTTCGAATCGGTCCATTCGTTCGTCAGTTGTCGTCTCCACAGACCCACTGACACATACACACACAATCACACACACACACACACACACACACACAGACATCACTTCAAAAATGTTCGATTCGTGATCAGGGATGCTTGAAACGTGCTCTCCCGTCGAAAAGTCGAATTCGAATCTTCGACCCCGTCACAATACTTTCCTCATACATTATGTATATAAGGAAAGTAATAATTTAATATACGGACTATATCGCTTATTGAGGATGCTATCGATATTGAAAATTTTTTATTCAGAGTTGCGCGAAATGTACGTTAATTGGGTACTCCGAAAAATTTTTTCATGTTATCATCCGGAAAATCGCCAAATTTTCAATTTAACGTTATGTGTGTGTGTGTGGAAAATCGCCAAATTTACAATTTAACACAGTATCCTAGATCTTATACAATATTTTTACTTTCCTTATATACATAATGTATAAGGAAAGTATTGTGACGGGGTCGAAAATTCGAATTCGAGTTTTCGACGGGAGAGCACGTTTCAAGCATCCCTGATCACGAATCAAACATTTTAAGTGATGTCTGTGTGTGTGTGTGTGTGTGTGTGTGTGTGTGTGTCAGTGAGTCTGTGGAGATGATAACTGACGAACGAATGAACCGATTCGAACCAAATTTGGTACAAAAATCACAATCCGTAAACACTGGAAGACTATTGTTTTTATACGTAATCGAATGTTCAGAACCCCCCTAAATTTTCGAATGAAATTTTGAAAAAATCGTCAAAAAATCAAAACCGCTAATAAAGTTATGCAAATAGACATTTCTTATGTAATTTTTCATTAGAAAACGATTGGCATAAATTTTAGAACGCTAACATGAACCGTTCTCGAGATATTGTACATTTTTCAAAAAAATTATGAAAAAGTCACATAAAAAAAAAATTCCTATTGAGAAACATGTTCACATTTCATATGTAATACCATGCGATAAATTGAGTGACATCATTCTCGTGGATCTAGCTCGTTCCATTCATGAAAAAATATACTTTGAATAATACTTTTGTATTTGAACGCCAATAGTCATTTATCTGCTGTAAGAATAACTTTTTTTCTTAGTGCATAACGCTTGGCGAGATTTTGGCGACGAATTTGGCGGAATGTCGCCAATTTGGCGACTTTTTTGAAATGTTGCCAAATTAATGAAAATCTCGCCAAATGGATAAAAATGATGCTAAATCAATGAAAATGACAACTAATTGTCGAAAATTCAATATCTTGGAAAGAATATTAGTATCTACTATAAGAAAAACCTATTTTTTTACTGTAAAAGTACTAAATTCATTACATTATATAAGGAAAGTCATGTGTTGCCCACATCAGATTTTTTTTACTGAAAAGGGAGTAAATTTGTTACATTATATAAGGAAAGTCATGTGCTGCCCACATCATATTTTTTACAATTTTGTCGATAGTTTCATCAATCTCAGACGGTGTTTCTTTCAATTAGTCGGCAAGTTTGGCAAATTTAGCGCTAAGCATTTCAGGCAAACACAGAGAAGAGCATTTTTTATATATAAATAAATTTTGGCGACTTATTAGGCGACCAAATACAAAACTATTGCACAAAGTATCTTCTCTCATGAATGGTACGAACTTGATACACGAGAATAATGATGACAAATTTATTTAGTATTATACTTAATTATCATTACATATGAAAAGTGAATCTATTTCAGAATAGCTAACATTTTTTTAATTTTATGTGATTTTTATGTAATTGTTTAAAAAAATTACAATATCTAGAGAACGGTTCATACTAGGCGTTTAAAATTTATGTTAATCATTTTATAATTAAAAATTACAAAAAAAATGTTTATTTGCTAAACATTATTGAAGGTCCTGATATTTTGATGATTATTCAAAATTTTATTCCAAAATTTGGGAGTGTTCCCAGCATTCGATTGCATTTAAAATCATTAGGCTTCCAATATTCGCTGAATATAATTGTTGTACTCAATATTATTCAAATGATTTCATTCGTTCGTGAGATATCGTCTTCACAGACTCACGCAGACACACACACATACGCCTCCACTGGCACACCTCCACACACACATCTTCATACACATCTTCATACACCACATCTTCATACACGCACATCTTCATACACGCACATCTTCACACTCATATACACATATATACACAAACACACACACACACACATACATGCACATACACAAACATCACCTTATAAACGATCGTTTTGAGTTCAGGGATGATTGAAAACTGATATTCCGTCGAAAACTCGAATTAGAATTTTCGACACCCTTACAATACTTTCTTTATACATTATACTATATACATAGGGAAAGGAATTAAGTTGCCACTTTTTTACTTTCCCTATATACAGAGTATAATGTATAGTAAAAGTATTATGAAGGGATCGAAAATTAGAATTCCCACCATTCGGCGGACGAGCACGTTCCAAACATCCCTGTAGTCGAATCGATCGTTTTTGAGATGATGGGTGTGTGTGTGGAGGGGGGGGGGTGTATGTGGGGGTGTGGGCGGGTGGGGGGGTGGATGGGGGGTGGGTGTGTAAGTATGTAGGTATGTGTGTGTGTAAGTATTTAGGTATGTGTGTGTGTGCAAATATGTAAGTATGTGTGTGCGTGAGTATGTAGAGGCCAAATCTGACGGACGAATGGATCATTTCAAACGAAATTTGACACAAAACTTGAAATCGGTATATACTGGAAGCCTGATGATTTTAAATGCAATCGTATGTTCGAAAGACTTACAAATTTTCGAATTAGATTTTGAGAAAAAATCGAAAATCATAACCTTCAATAATGTTAAGTAAATAATCATTTCTTATGTTATTACTTTCCTTATATATATAATGTATAAGGAAAGTATTGTGACGGGGTCGAAAATTCGAATTCGAGTTTTCGACGGGAGGGCACGTTTCAAGCATCCCTGATCACGAATCAAACATTTTTGAAGTGATGTCTGTGTGTGTGTGTGTATGTGTGTGTGTGTGTGTGTGTGTGTGTGTGTGAGTGTGTCAGTGAGTCTGCGTAGACAATAACTGACGAACGAATGGACCGATTCGAACCAAATTTGGTACAAAAATCACAATCCGTAAACACTGGAAGTCTGTTGTTTTTATTCGCAATCGAATGTTCAAAACACCCCTAAATTTTGAAATGAAATTTTGAAAAAATCGTCAAAAAATCTAAACCACTGATAAAGTTACGCAAATAGACATTTCTTATGTAATTTTTCATTAGAAAACGATTGACATAAATTTTAGAACGCTAACATGAACCGTTCTCGAGATATTGTACATTTTTTAAAAAAATTATCAAAAGTCATATAAAATAAAAAAAAAATATTTCCTATTGAGAAACACGTTCACTTTTCATATGTAATACCATGCGATAAATTGGGTGACATCATTCTCATGGATCTAGCTCGTTCCATTCATGATAAAAGATACTTTGAGTAATACTTTTGTATTTGAACGCCAATAGTCATTTATCTGCTGTAAGAATAACTTATTTCTTAGTGCATAACTCTTGGCGATATTTTGGCGACGAATCTGGCGGAATGTCGCCAAATTGGCGACTTTTTGAAATGTTGCCAAATTAACGAACATCTCGCCAAATAGATAAAAATGACGCTAAATCAATGAAAATGGCGACTAATTGTCGAAAATTCAATATCATGGAAAGAATATTAGTATCTACTATAAGAAAAACCTATTTTTTTACTGTAAAAGTAGTAAATTCATTACATTATATAAGGAAAGTCATGCGTTGCCCACATCAGATTTTTTTTCATTAGAAAGCGATTGACAGATATCGCGATTGCTTTAGAACGCCAGCATGAACCATTCTCAAGATATTGCACATTTTTCATATAAATTTATAAAAAAAAATCACATAAAATTAAAAAAGTAGTAACTATTGTGAAATATGTTCACTTTTCATATGTAATATTATGCTATAAATTTGTTAACAAAATTCTAGTATGTAGTTCTTTCCATTCACAAGAGAAAATAGTTTGTGTAATATTTTGACGCCTAACAATTCGCCAGCAGTCTTATAGTTAACTTGGTTACACCAAGGCGATTACTTGAGATTTTTTAAACATGGATACTGTTACAGTTCTCTTTAATTCCTTTGCTTAATCGAGGCAGTATGCTTTCAGTATGCTTTCATTATGTGTTTGCTAAAATATGCTTTCATTTTATGCTAGCTTGAATATGCTTTCTTTATATGTTGTCTTGAATATGCTTTCATTTTATGTTAGCTTGAATATGATTTCATTACATGTTTGCTTGAATATGCTTTCATTTTATGTTAGCTTGAATATGCCTTCATATGCTAGATTGAATATGCTTTCATTTTATGTTGGCGTGAATATGCTTTCATTATATGTTTGCTTGAATATGCTTTCATTTTATGTTGACTTGAATATGCTTTCATTATATGTTGTCTTGAATATACTTTCATTTTATGTTGTCTTAAATGTGCTTTCATTATATGGAGGCCTTTGAACCAGGTTCATATTCATATTATTGAAATAATTCAAAGTAAATTTTTGAGATATTTATATTATAAGAAAACTGGTGCTTACTGGTGTTTTAATACTTTATCGGGCTATCTTTCTTCAAAAAGCGTTTAATGTTAAAAGCTTAAACAGAATTAATTGCATTGTATTTTTTCTTCAATAATATATTCAGTAGCAAAATTAATTGTATTCCTGTCTTTAATGAGATGAGGTTTCTTGTTCCTCAGTACTCCGCTAGGTCTATGAGTTTATTTGCGGAAAGGGATTTTGGTGCTAATATCGGATATTACTGTGAAATTAATAACTCTTATAAACATTACAACAGCTGTCCTGATGGTCTTGGTGTTTTTCATTCATCTGCTTGTACTTTTAAATATACAAGCCGAATACCCCGTAGGAAATCAACTGTCTCACAATAAGCAACCTCAAAAGGAATGTAATTTTTTTAATAATTCAATTTTTCCAGTGATTCTTTTCAAACTGGTCACCCATTCACCAAATTTCAAAAATCTGTCTCACCTTAGACTGGGCGTCTTGCATTTATTCAGCCGATTAAACATTTATGTGTGAATCATCATGCACTTCCTATCTAACGATCCAATCTTGAACCAATTTTAAAGTTTCTATCTCATTACAAAGTCCTTTTTACTATCATTTTACATTTCAAACGTTTTGGTGTGATTAAATGAACATATTTGAAAAATACGGTTTTTTCCGGTAGCTTTATCGATTGATTGACCCATGTTTTTCCCTCATTTTACCTTTCAAACGTTTTGGTGTAAAGCACTCTCCTCTACAGAACATTTGAAAAAAAATACGATTTTTCTTTAATCTTACGACTGACACGCGTATCAAATTTCAAATCTATATCTCATTTAAAATAAGTCGTTTCTCATTTACCTTTGAAATAGAACATTTTGGTGTGTGGCACCCCTAAAGAAATAAATACTGGAAAACTGAAATTGTACACTTTCTTCCTTTCAAACAATCTACCCTCACACTCAGTTTATAATCTAAATCTGATCATGTAGCATGTTTTTCTATCATTTCACCTTTCAAACGTTTTGGTGTGGAACACTCCAACCCCCTTAACATTTTTGAAAAACCTCGATATTTTTCCAAGGATTCTATAAATAATTGACCTGCGTAAAAATATCAAGTCTCCATCTCACTTAAAAGAAGATGTTTAGAATTTATTCAGCAAATCGAACATTTTGGTGAGTGGCAAACACTAAACTAGCACATATTAAAAAACTGAAATTGCGTACTCCCTTTCTTTCAAACTATCTACCCATACATCAAATTTGAAGTCTCTATCTCATCACGAATTATGTTTTGCTATCGTTTCACATTTCGAGCGTTTCGATATAGAACAGCCCCTATACAGAACATTTTTGAAAAATTCGACTTTTCCTGAGGATTTTATTAAACGATTGAGCGGTGGGCCAAATTGCAAGACTGTATCTCGCTTAAAAAGGGCATACTTTATTTATTCGGCACATTGAACATTTAAGCATATAACACCCCTAAAGCATCAAATTATGGAGAACTGAAATTCTACACTATCTTCTTTTCGATCTAATTATCTTCTATGGCCCATGTACCAAATCTCAAACTACTATCACATTTTAAAGAATTCGTTTCTCATTTATGCGGAAAATCGAACATTTTGGCGTACGCCACCCACTATATTAGAAAATGTTGGAAAACAGAAATTTCACACATTCTTCCTTTCAAACTATCTACCGATACACAATATTTGAAGTCCTTTTCCCATCATAAAGCATGCTATTTCTATCGTTTCAACTTTCAAACGTTTTTGTGAATTGATTGACGAGTGAATCAAATTGAAATTACAAAATATAATAAAAAATCGTCTGCTATAAATATAAATTAAAATATCTCATGAAAGGTTGGTTGTAAATCAAAAGAATAAAAATTAAGAACGCTTGAGACATTTTTCTGCTTCTGGTGGTATAGACACTAATTTTGTGCGTCTAGCCATTCTCAAATTATAGCTAGAAAAATATTGTATTATAAAGTATAGTAAGGTTGGAAAAGGTTGGATTATAAAGTACTGGATGATAGATTTATAAAGTAGTAAGGATTACGGAGATATATAAAATTTTCGAACAAAATTTCACGAGTTTAGATTTTGAACGCGAAACATATGTTTATTGGGTACTTTGAAATAATTTTACATGGTGCCATCTAAAAAAGCGCTAAATGTACAATTGAACATTAAAAAGAGTGTGCCATGGATTTTTTTTTACTTATTTTTTTTTTCGCTGTGAAAGAAATAAATTCATTACATTATGTAAGGAAAGTCAGATGCTGTCCACATCAGATTTTTTTCATTACTCATAGGTCCAATCTCACGTGTATACAAAGTTTCCAGTTTAAACTTTAGCAGTTTGAACTGTAAATTATTTAGTCAATCTCATTTACATTCAGCCTTAGTCAGTCTCACTATATAACAAGGATTTTCTGAAGGGGAGGCTCACATCAACCACAGCACCTCCTCCAGGAAAGGTTCACCCCACCGTTTAAAAACTCCTGTTCTATAGCCCATCCCCAGTGAATGAGAAATGAATAATTAACAATAAGCACTATTTTATGTATAAAAATATCACTTTATTTATTAACAAAGTCAAATCTTTGCTCTTAGAAGATTTCCAATTTTGGCGGAGCACATAATACCTGGAACAAAAAAAACATGTTTCTGTTAGGTTATTGATAATTTCGAATGAATAACACGAATAACTTATTGAAATATGATAAAGAATGCAATTAAACTGTTCCGTTTTTTGTAGCATAAATAAACTTACTGTATTTTGATCAAGCTGTTATTACAGATAACAGTTATTATATTTTGAACAACCTCTTATTACAAATAACAGCATCTATGGACTGGGTTTGAGCTTATTATTTGCTCGATAAAAAATGGAATAACTAACATCTGCAGTAGCAGCATGAAAACTGTCTATATGGCTCAACTTTGCGAATTGCTATAGCAACCAGCAAATTCAATCCCACCATGTAGCTAATATTATATTTATATAACGGATATTATATTTATAATTACATTTGTATATACATTATTTATATATTACTATATTTATATATAATTATATACTATAAAAGTAATTTTCAGAATATTAAAATAAAGAGTCGCTAATATAAACGATACCCAAAAATCCATTATATAAAAAAAATGTAGTTGGTTGGCATGTAGTCAACCAATAGAAATGTAGTCACCCAATATATTAGAGCTGGAAATTTAGTTAGTAGCGAATAATCAATGTAAATTCTCTAAATATTATTGAAAAGTCAGAACATTCTTTATTTTGGTTCATTTTCAGTTTAACATAAAAAAATTGTTATTAAAACTAGAAATTGCTGAGGGTTACAATCCACAATTCTATTACACAAATTAGTAATTCAAGAATTTAAAGATATAATCACATTTTCTCAGAAAAAATTACATTGCTATTTATATTTATTTATATTTGATTTTTCGAATATTTTTAAGACAAATGTATAGGACAGACGATTTTTTTTTTATTTTATCAGTCACAATTTGATAATTAAAGGCACAGGGAGCAGTATATATATGAAGACAAAAATAAATTGTAACGTAAAATAAATTGTAATATGTCGAAACATTTTTTGTTATTTGAATATTAATTTGCATTGAACTGGTAATTTTTTTCAGCAAAATGAACAGTTTAAATAAGTCTTATTTAGTTCAATACGCCCCTTTTACCACAGAAATACATACACTACAGTGGGACTTATCTTAGCGCCACCTGGATTATTGATTACTTCAAACGATCTTGTCATTTTTCCCACAATAAATTTTATATTATTTCTTTTACCTCCATGGGTTGTTCTGTTTCATATTCACAGCAAACCAAATTTTTACACTGAAGATACATAAGTAAACCTCCGCCATGTTATATAGTTAATTTTAATATATCGATCTATCATTAACAAATTGGAATCCATAGACACATTTATTTGTCTGTCGGTTCTAATTGGCTAGGAATGATTTAATCTAGCATTTTAGGATAGGAATACAAAATTATTTTAGTGATCTAATCGAAGATATCGCTTTTAACCCAAAGCTATGAATAAATATTTCACATTTTGTCAGTGTTTAATAATAGATGTTATCCGTGAATCATCTCAATTAGTTTCTTATAGTAAAATAGAAGTTAAACAAATTATCAATACCTATTACATTGGTTATGCATAAATTTCAGACTGTAATATCGTCTCTTCGGAATCGAGAATCGTTATAGTTTAATGTGTAAAATAAAAACAATTCTGAAACTATTTTTGTTTCCGCGCAGACGATACTATAGCTGACATGCTATAAAATTATATTTGATATTTTTTATTTTATTTTATTTTCTACACGGATTATATATAAGAAGAATAAAATTTTAAAATGTCTGGTTGAGATGTTCTTCATATAGAATTAAAATTTTAATTAAAAATTTAATCTGTATTTCAGCTGTAACCTCTAAGTTTGCTGTGAGATCACTCCTGCGCCTGATACATGATTTTATGTGGTCTGCTAAGAATCGCAAAGTAATATAAGCCGTGGCTCAAAAATGTTACGTATATGCTGGGCACGCACAATCGATGCTATATAGTAAACATGAGGTAGTATTTAGCGATTTTAAATAAAGAAAAAGCGCAATTTCATTATTTTTTTAAATATAGTAGAAATAATGTGCTGTATATAAAAACACTACAGAATAAAGACCTTTATTACAACACAATATGAAAAAAATAAGTGACGAACCTCCTTCGGTTTTTCCCTACGAGATTTCGTTATTTTAGTACCAAAGAAAATATAAAAATAAATTAAATTTAACACAAGAAATTAAATTGAGAGACATTTAATTATAATTAACACAAAAGTCACTAATTTGGCGATATTTCACCAATTCTGTTTTGCCAAATTTGTCTCTAATATTACAAAATAGTGGCCAAATTTGTCTCTGAGGTTACAAAATTGTCGCCAAACTTATAGCCAATCGTGACATGGTCGACAATAGAATCTCACATAAGTAAAATCTCCTGAAAATTTTTCAGTAGAAGAATGGCATTCCGGTACTTGCAATAAACAATTTCTTTGCGTTAACTAGCAAAATAAAAATGTTGTTGTCGTATTGTTGAAAAACAAAAATAGAAACTTATTTTTTTTGTTTATTACTTAATTAAAAATGTAAAAAGGTAAATTGTAAGAATTCCATAATTTAAGATCAGAAATCTGAATATGTTTATTTAGATGTAATAATTATTAAAATTAAGCTATGGCAAACCAGATTATATTGCGCGCAATGAAATATAGGAATTTAGAAAGTAAACTTTAATGAATCAATTTTTAAGTATATGAATATTAATATTTTACCTTTCGAAATTAATTTTTAATCAAATACATATATTTTAGTAGGCTTAATTTGTAAAAAAAAATGGACGATTCGTAAAAAAAGTTCAATTTTAGGTAACATTTCACTTTTTTTTTATAAGTTAAATGTGCACTATTTTTAAACTTTAATTTGTTATCCCAGTGCTTGTTAAATTCTTTATTCTCAAATTACTTGAAAAATTTAAGTACTTTAAAATAATTTTACAAATATCTTTGTTAATTAAAATAATCTGTCATTTAAATTACAAATGTATAAAAATATAATTACCAATATAAATTAGTTAATATAATTATCTTTAGCTGTTACTACTTAATTTTATCATATGCCGTTATTATCTTTCGAGTTTCTAAACGATGCAAAAACTCGGAAGAGAAAAATAGTGTCGCATAATTAAATTGTTTAAGTTTACAAAACTTGATAATTAAATTTTTTTTTTAAGTTTTGATAAAATAGTAACACAAATATGAATATACTAGCATTTTAAAACAATTACAAATATATTACAATATTATAAATAAATACAATTTATGTCAGTATATATTTTAGAATCCCTATTGATTACCATTTCCTGCCCGTATGCTATATGATATTTGTTGCGCCTAGTTTAATAATTAATAGATAACGTAAGCGCTTATAAATATAACCGATATGATTATTCCATGATATATAAAGAAATTGCTATAAAAATCACACCAACTGGAAAAATTGAAACATTTGTATGTCACAAAATTTACAGGTTTACGAAATTAAAAAAGCCAAATTACGAAAGCCAAATCTCAAGAAAATAAATTCATACTATACTTAATTAGAACTCCACACTTTTTAAAAACCAATGATTAAAATATTTCAATTAATTTCATTGTTTTACTGCATTTAAATTTAAATTTTCATTAAATACTGTTTTCCGGTTTTGATAACTTTGGAACACAGCATAATGTACAAATAAGCTACTATTCACAACCACAATATTATATGTTATTTTTATCCTGCTAACTCGTTTGCCAAAAGTATTATGGATTCATTAGGCTTTAATAGTGCGTTTTCTGCAATCTCTCATCACACTGTTTCAGCTATCTCGTTAAATAATGGTTATTTTTCGATACATACGTTGTATAGTATAAAGAATATTATTATTATTATTATTAATAATAAATTAGTCAGCACACTTACCTGAATGAAGATGATTCAAAAAATTTTGATGAGTTCTACTTTCCCTTTGAATATCCTCCGTATCCTCCACCGCGTTTTCCTCCTCCTCCTCCTCCACCTCCTCGGCCGCCGCCACCATGTCCACCACCCCATTTGCCGCCACCGCCATATCCTCCGCGGCCTCCTCCTCCTCCACCGCCAATGTATTTACCGCCTCCTCCTCCTCCTCCTCTGTGTCCACCACCGCCGTAACCTCCTCCGCCTCCTCCATATTTTCCTCCTCCACCACCTCCTCCTCTATGTCCTCCTCCTCCCCTGTAGCCTCCGAGTCCGCCTCCCCCACCATATCCACCACCACCACCCGATTTGTAGGCCGATGTAAGCGCCAAAAGCGCGAGGAATAGGACAATCTGAAATAAATAACACGATAACAGTCAATATTGAAATTGGGTATAAGTAACATTTGTGGCATAGATAAAATTAAACATGGGAGTAATTTCTGATATTTTTTGTAAATGCCCTGTTTATCTAGCTCAACTAGTTTTCTCTCCATAACTGATTGACATCGCACATTTTTGCCTAATACCGCATACTAAAAAAATATTTATTGACTGATAGTTTTCTGTAGTTTGAGTGATTTTTTTACTTTCCCTATATACATAGTATGTTGCTTTAGGAAAGTATTGTAACAGTGTCGAAACTTGGAATTCGAGTTTTCGACGGGAGAGCATGTTTCGAGCATCCTTGAATACGAATCGAACCTGAGGTGATCGAACCTGAGGTTTGAGGTGATCTCTGTCGGCGTGTGTGTGTCAGTAAGTTTTTGGAGACGATATCTCAAGAACGAATGGAGCGATTGGAACAAAATTTCGTACAAAATTTACAATCAGTGTTGGAAGTCTATTGCTTTTAAACGCAATCAAATGTTCAGTAATTCTCCTAAATTTTCAAATAAAATTTTGAAAAAAATCATCAAAATTCGAAGTTCAGTAAATAATCATTTCTGATTTAATTTTTCATTAGAAAACGATTGACACTAACTTTAGAGCACTAGCATGAACCGTCCTTAAGATAATGCAAAATTTTCAAAAACATTTGTCAAAAAAATGACATAAAATTAAAAAGTTTAACTATTGTAAAATATGACTAATTTGCAAATATAATATTATGCGATAAATTTGTTAACACCATTTTTGTGGATCTGGTTTGTTCTATTCAAAAGAGAAGACTTTGGGTAATTTTTTTGTATCTCGTAGCTAAAAATTCTACTATATTCATTTATGTACTATAAAAAATAACCTATTTCTCCGTGCGTAACAGGAGACGATTTTAGCGACTAATCTGGCTGAATGTCGCCAACTTGAAAACGTTCTTTAAAATGTTGCCAAATTGATAAAATTAAGACACAATTGATGAAATTGAGACAAAATTGATAAAAATGACACTAAATCAATGAGAATTACAACTAATTGTTTGAAATTTAATATCTTGGAAAGAATAAAAAAATCTACTATAAGAAAAAAAATTAATATCTTGAAAAAAAATATAAGAATCTACAATAAGTATAACCCGTTTCTCTGTCCGTCCGTAACATTTGGCGATAAATTTAAAGACGAATCTGGCGGGATGTTGGCAACATAGCGATTTTTTAAAAGTGATAAAAATGTTGCCAAATTGATAAAAATTATATTAATGACAGGTAATGTTTTGCAAATTTTGAATTCCGTTGCAAATGTTGAATGCTCTTCTCTCCATTTGTCTGTAACGCTTGGCGATACATGGCGAATTTGGCGAGTAATCTAGCAAAATATCACCAACTTCGCAATATTTTGCTCTAAATTGACGAAAATTTCGTCAAAATTTGAAAAATAACGCCGAGTTTGCGAATATGACGCCAAATTGATGACTTAATTATTGAAATATTTTAAAATATGGACTATATTGCTTATTGAGGTTGCTATCAACATTGATAATTATTAATTTAAAGTTGTGTGAAATATAAGTTAATTGGGTACATCGAAATAGTTTTACATGTTGTCATCCGGAAAAGCGCCAAATGTACAATTCAACGTTAAAAACACTGTACCGTGGATCTCATACATCAGTTTTTCACTGTGAGAGAAATAAATGTATTGCATTTTATAAAGAAAGTCATGTGCTGCCTTAGATTTTTTACTAATATATTAGTTTAAAATTATATATCCTGCGGCACACAAATGCCCCGTTGCACTGATTGTAATACCTCGCTTTAGAGAGACAAAATACGAATATTTATTATTGTCGTTGTCGTTGTTATTGTTGAAATTCGAGTTAAGAATAATGCCAAGCTGGACTTTCTTTATTTACCTAAGAATTCTAGAGATCCCAGGTGCCGACTTATGAAATGTACCACGTACATTTTTTTTATTCTTTATTATGTTTAACAAATTAAAAACATTGCTCAAGGGAGTCCCCAAAAATATTATAAGTCCTAAAATTATAAAAACTACAAAGAAACAATACCCCTTTTTGTAATAGGCCGCTAAGATAGTAATTGTAAATAGTAAGTTTTTAAAGTACTCTCTACAATTTTTGTATACATAGTCAATAAAAACATAAAACTCTTCACAGTCTGTGCATTCATTCATCTCTTAAATATATGACATCTATACATCTATATATCTATATATGATATTTAAATATGAGAGCATCGCTTAAATATATCCCTATTTAGAAGAAAACCGAAAACATTTAAACAGTAGATTCAGAACTTCGAAAGAACAACTAAAATTTCACTATTGAAAAATATCAAATTTATATTTAAAGATTTATGTAAAATATATCTTTATAAAATCATATTTTTATCTTTTATTTTATTTTATTTTTTTATTCTGATTGCTCATGTTATAAAACGTATATATTGAATTCACTTGACTTGTCTAAGATGTTACTCATAAAAACAAAAAATATATATCAATTTTTATTTCATACTAGCAGATATCCCGTTCTTCATTAATTGAATGTGAATATGAGAATTTTAAATTTCTTTTTATTGTCAGAATAAACAATAAAAAGAAACTTAAAATTCACAATCATGTGCAAATTTCCATAGCATTCTAAATGACATTGTTATTCAAATCAATATATTAAATTATTTAAATTAATGCTCCTAAAAAGAAGTTTCGGAATCTCTATTCTAGCCACACAAAATTATTTTCACAAGTGGATCAAAGGAATAAAACACCCTGATCCAGTTTGTAAACAAATTTACATAGAATATGAAATTGAATCAGTATATGCCAAAATAAAAACTCTAATGTTGTATTAGAAGATATACCCGTACTACTTATGTTCTTGTGGATTAGAAGATATATCCGTGCTACTTATATTTTCATAGATTAGAAGATAATACCCGTGCATTAGAAGATATACCTGTACTACAATATATAGATTTGAAAATTCTTTCACCAAAATAAAACAGATGACGCAAGAATTTGAAAATATCAATAATCCCAGTAATCTTTAAGCCGGCCGTAATGGATATAATCCAATCGAAAATGCAATTCCGGTAAAATCCATTTATATACATTTCTTTATTATTTAAATCAAAAAAGATTTGCCGCTGCATTAGCCCAAGGGGTTTAATGCCGTTGCTTAGTAACATAATATCATTTTTTTTTTCAAAGAACTTTCCGAATCAAATATCGTCTGTATAATGTTATCTCGATGGAAGTTTTAATAGTGCATTTTTATTATTATCTCGATAACTCCTGCCCAGAAACCAAAAACATGAACTAAATTTCTAGTGAGGCTGTTCCAACTCAACCCCGAAAATATCATCTAATTCGGTGCAGCCATTCTCCCGTGATGGTGAGATAAAAACACACACACACAAACAGACAGATTTTCAATTTTATTTATATAGATAGTGTATTTAGATAAAAGATATAGCTAAGAGTATTATAAATCGCTTAATAAGATCTTGAATTTTCAAAAAAATCTTTAAAATGCGAGTTTATATTCTATTTACATGTTTAAAAATCCTTTACTGCTATTAATTATCCTTAGCTATTAATCCTTTATTGCTGAGACAATTAATTTTTCTTACATTTTGAAAGGGAACTGATTCGAGGATTAAAAATACTATTCTCAGGCATTGAAACGTTCCAGATATTAATTTTTTATCGTATGTACTGTGGTTTTTCCATATAAAGCATTGTTATCAAAATACACATTCTAAGTTTTCTTCTAAACGCGTGCAAGTTATATATAGTTTTAGACTTTTACAACAACATACCTAAATATCAGATGTCATACTGATCATGAAATGTTTTTTTTTCTTTAGTTTTCGTGCAAAACATCATGTAAATACGTACAAAGACATTCGAAAAGTGCTTTATGCGTATTCAGAATATCTTAAACCGTTTATTTCCATCAAACTCATGAAATAGAAAATATCGAAAAACAATACTTTAGCTGTCAAATAATAAACTATCTGAAGTGCGAGTCCCCACTCGACTTTCTTATACATTCATATTCTAGACATCATAATAAAAATTATCATTTTATGTTATTTCATTAAAATTTTCTTAAAAAATTTCTTAAAATAGTTTGACTGATTTTTTATACAATGTATTTCCACCCAAAATCCCATATTGTTACGATCATTGGTTTTAGAGTTATAATACCGACAGCACGAATAGACATATTTCCGAAAGTGGTCAAAAAGTATTCAAGAGCTCTTAAAACGTATATTTCCATCCAGACTCACAAATCCGAACAGCAATACATTTTCTATGTAACAGTATCAGACAATAAAAATTTCCCACTTATCACTGATGATCTCTAAAAAGAATTCTGAGGTAAAGACTTACCAGCAGCTTCATGTTGGAGGTGAGTTGGAGATCCAAAGACTGGACTGCTGCTTGTCCTATCTGAAGTTTCTCTTTATATAGGGGCCTTTTCGAGGATTGTTTCGAAAGTGGGGACTCCCTTCCCCCAGAGATCAACTGACGAGGTCAACTGACGTCTTGAGAGCCATGATGCAACGGCTTTAGCAATTTTCTCTTCTGCAAAGAACAGGTTTCCGGTGCGGGCAATCACGCCTTCTCCTGTTAGAGATGAGGATTTTCTTTTTAAAGTTGAAAAGAAGAAAATAATATAAAAACACCCCCGCTCCATCCCCCTTATTTTTTCAATCTTCTTCAAGGCGCTTGATTCAGGTTTTCTCTGTCCTTGATTTGCGGTTGCTGCGCATGCGTGATTGGAATGACAAGAAATTAATAATTAATGAGTGTTGTTTACATTGTACTTTATAATGGTATAGATATATTTTGATTTTTATGTTGCTGCGAGTTATAGTAAATAAGTGTTTTGGAATGAGTACATTGTAAGTAAGCTATGTTATGGTTTTGTGTTTCGACAATGTCCTGTTGAATAGAAGTGTTTTTTTAGAAAACCCTTTTATAAATATATTTCAAAAGATTTTGAATTGTGCAGAATTCAGTCAATAAGTACTTAAAACCGAGTTCACTGAAATTGGTTTAACAACGTACTAATAAAAGTGTGTAGAAAAAGAAAAGCTGCATTTCTTAAACGGATCTTTGAAAGAATTTACACAATACAAGAAATTAATGGGTATTTCACTTTAAAATTTGCACATATAATTAATTCAATTATTATTTTAATGCAATGTTTTCCAAAAGTATACGCAAACCCTTAGGCATAGAACAACTTTGCATTTTCACTGACAAGAACAATTTTAATATAAAAAATATCTGAAGACATCACATAACTGTCCCTATATAATTAAATTGATTTACTTCTTTCTCAGTGAAATAATGATGTGCAAGATCTACGGCACAGTGTTTTTAATGTTGAATTGTACATTGGGCGCTTTTCCGGAAGATAACATATAAAACCATCTCAAAGTACCCAATTAACTGATTCTTTTCGCAAATTTAAATTGACAATTATCAATATGGATATTATCCGCAATAAGCAATAGTCCATATATTAAAATATTTTAATAATTAATTCATTAATTTGGCGCCATTTTCGTAAGCTTCAGTTTTGTAATTTTGGCGATATTTTCATCAATCTAAGATGGTATTTCTCTAAATGAGTTGTCAAATGCAGCAAATTTATCGCGCGTAACAGACAAACAGAAAGAAGAGCAATTCTTATATAAGAATGACTTTTGGCCATTTTTAGACGTCCAAATACAAAACTATTACAGAACGTATCAGTCTCTCGTGAATAATATGAACTAGATACACAAGAATAATGTTAACAAATTTATTTATTATTATGTTTAATTATTATTACATAGGAAATATGAACCTATTTCAGAATAGTTAAAACTTCTTTTTTTTATTATATTTAATTTGTTGATAAATTTATTTGACAAAGTACAACATCTCGAGAAAAGTGTATGCTAGCGATTAAAAAATTGTATCAATCGTTTTCGAATTAAACATTACAATTAAACATACATAAGAAATGATTGCTTGCGTAGCATTATTAAAAGTTATGATTTTTTGATCATTTTTTTCAAAATTTTATTCTAAAATTTGAGGGTGTTCCGAACATTCGATTGCGTTTAAAATTAATATGCTCCCAGTACTCACTGATTGTAATTTGTGAACCCAATTTCGTTCAGAACGCTCCATTTCTTCATGAGATATTGTCTCCACAAGCTCTCTCTCTTCTCTCTCCATCTTCTCTCTCTTCTCTCTCTCTTCTCTCTCTCTTCTCTCTCTCTTCTCTCTCCATCTTCTCTCTCTTCTCTCTCTCTTCTCTCTCTTCTCTCTTCTCTCTCTCTTTCTCTCTCTCTTTCTCTCTCTCTTTCTCTCTCTCTCTCTCTCACACACACACACACACACACACACACACACACACACACACACACACACACACATACACACAGACATCACCTTAAAAACGATCGATTGGAGTTCAGGAATGCTTGAAAAGTTCTGTTCCGTCTAAAACTCGGATTAGAATCTTCGATCCCGTCACAATACTTTCCCTATACATTATACTATGTATGTAGGGAAAATAATTAAGTTGCCACTTTTTACATTTAATACATTAAACCACAGTTGATAAAACAGTAAAATTAAAAAATTCATTAGAATTTTTCCATTTTTAACACAATACTAATGATGATAAATAACTTTATGCCAAATTTAAAAAATGGAACGAAATCCTTTAAATTCGCGAGATTACAAAACCACTTCAATTAAATTAAATCCACTTCATTTCGAAACAGCTGTTTTTCGTCTAGATGAATTATCTGCTATTTTGTTAAAAACCTATTTTTGTATCTTTTGTATTAGGAAATAGCCTGCTCAAATAAATGTGAATTTGAAGCCGGAATTTCCACGGATTTTCAGCTTTAATGTTCATTTCTTTTAAATTGATTTTAATTTTCTTCTTTAAATCTCGCCAAGCTGTATTTTCCGGGGATCTTAAGTACCTCTGTAGTGAATTTCGCCACTGTCCAAATCTGCAATTTTCTCGCTGCAGACAACACAAACAGATGCACAGACATACAAATATATTTTATTTGCAAGAATGGACTATTTGGATACATAAATATATTCCAGGTAAAATGAATTCCAGATATATTGAATGAAATATTTTAGTTATGAATTAGAGAATTATGTCGGGGAATTGAACTGCGGAATTGTGACTGCCCAGGTGAGGATTATCCATTCAGCTACTGCATAAGCTGTTTCTAGGGTCTTATACATTTGAAGTTGACCCTAAAAACCTAGAAAGAGCTTAGTCTGTCAAAGAATGTGATAACTTAATGTGTAATTATTTTTAAACCTTAAAGCTGCTTGGTCGATCAAAGAATGTGATAACTTAATATATAACTATTTTTAAACTTTAAAACAGCTTGGTCTATCAAAGAATGTGATAACTTTATATATAATTATTTTTAAACTTTAAAACTGCTTGGTCTACCAAAGAACGTGATAACTTAGTATATAATTATTTTTAAACTTTAAAACAGCTCGGTCTATCAACGAATGTGATAACTTAATATATAATTATTTTTAAACTTTAAAACTGCTTGGTCTATCAACGAATGTGATAACTTAATATATAATTATTTTTAAACTTTAAAACTCCTTGGTCGATCAAAGAATGTGATAACTTAGTATATAATTATTTTTAAACTTCAAAACTGCCTGGTCTGTCAAAGAATGTGATAACTTAATATATAATTATTTTTAAACCTTAAAACTGCTTGGTCGATCAAAGAATGTTATAACTTAATATATAATTATTTTTAAACTTTAAAACTGCTTGGTCTATCAAAGAACGTGATAACTTAATATATAATTATTTTTAAACCTTAAAACTGCTTAGTCGATCAAAGAATGTAATAACTTAATATATAATTATTTTTAAACTTTAAAACTGCCTGGTCTGTCAAAGAATATGATAACTTAATATATAATTATTTTTAAACCTTAAAACTGCTTGGTCGATCAAAGAATGTAATAACTTAATATATAATTATTTTTAAACTTTAAAACTGCTTGGTCTATCAAAGAACGTGATAACTTAATATATAATTATTTTTAAACCTTAAAACTGCTTGGTCGATCAAAGAATGTAATAACTTAATATATAAATTATTTTTAAACTTTAAAACTGCTTGGTCTATCAAAGAACGTGATAACTTAATATATAATTATTTTTAAACCTTAAAACTGCTTGGTCGATCAAAGAATGTAATAACTTAATATATAATTATTTTTAAACTTTAAAACTGCTTGGTCTATCAAAGAACGTGATAACTTAATATATAATTATTTTTGAACCTTAAAACTGCTTGGTCAATCAGATTGTCAGTTGCCCGGCAATCTGACATTAGAGGATGGAGAATGCAGAGTCCACTTCGTCAATAAAAGCTTGCAATTTCGTACCAGTATCTCAACCATAAGGCATCGGCTGACCAGTTCGGAGATGCAGGGTTCGATTTCCGGTTAAAGCAGTAAGGCTCTTTACAAAATAACTCGTGAAATAAATGACTATTCACGAAGTCATTGGCTTCAAAATACAAAACTACTACAAAAAATATCTTCTCTCGTGAATGGAACAAACTAGATCCACGAGAATGATTTTCACAAATTTATCGCATAATACTGCATATGAAAAGTGAACATATCTCACGATGTCAACTACCTCTTAAATTTTATGTCATTTTTTTTTATAAATGTATTTGAAAAACGGGCAATATCTCGAGAACGGTTCATACTAGCTTTCTACAGTTTGTTTCATCAGTTTTCTAATTAATTACTACATATAAAAGGATTATTATTTAACCTTATTGAAAAGTTCTGATTTTTAGATTTAAAGATTTAATCATTTTTTTTTTAAATCATTCAAATATTAGAGATCTTTCGAACATTCGATCGTGTTTACAATTATCGCTTCAAACAACCGAGGCTTTGCAGGTAACATTTTGGGTCAGGTTTTCTTTAGTTTTAAGTTGCGGGTCAGCTTGTTGATCTAGCCATAAAACATAGTTTTAAGAACAGTACCTTATCACAATTTTAATGAGAGTAACTGGATAAATATTTTTAAGGAGGTTATAAACTGTAAACAGAAGAATATTGTAAATATGCGTTAAAGATTTAAAAACTGCTGAATAGAATTTTGAAACGCAATCCATTGCGGATCACGGGTCGGGTATTCGAGTCACACGCTACAGTACGGGTCGAAAACCCAGGCCGTCCGACTCATCCGTAGATATAGAGCAGCAAAAACGGGCGGTCGGGCTGCAGTACGGGTCGACAAATTTCTTTGTCACGGGTGCGGATCGGATTTGTAGGTCGACAATTTACTTTGTTGCGGATACGGTTCGGGTTGCAGATCGACATTTTTCTTTGTTGCGGGTGCTGGTCGGGTTGCAGGTCGACAATTTTCTTTGTTGCAGGTGCGGGTCGGATTGCAGGTCGACAGTTTTCTTTGTTGCGGGTGCAGTTTGGGTCAAACCTGACCCGTACAGGATTTTACTAGAAACTCGCGCACGCACACATGCACTCACGCACACATACATACACACAACATCACCTCCAAAACGTTCAATTCGAGTTCAGAGATGTTTGAAACGTACTCTTCCGTCAAAAACTCAAATTAGAATTTTCGACCCTACACAATACTATCCTACGCATTATACTATGTATGTAGGGAAAGTAAAAAAGGTTTTACAGAAGCACGCACATGATATACCAACAACAAAAAAACAAATTAAAATCAAAATAAAGTATTCGCCAATTAATAAAGATATTCAAAACTTCAAAACAAAAAGCTGTGCATTTAAAAATATAATTGCCATATCCTTCAAAACGCTCATCAGACGTCACACCACCGCAATTGTTTTTACCTTCAAACCTCTAATTAAATACAAGTAAAGACACTGCCTGCCTGATATGATACATCAAAGAATAAAATTAGCATGCAGTTTGATAAATTAATAGCCACGTCAGACCGGGAATAACCTAAGCGGGAAATAAAAACAGGAAAAGAAAAAGCTACATGAATGATACAAGGCAATAAAGTCCCATCGTATTGCAGTGGAAGTAGAAGTGATTGAAAGTTTAGAAAGGAAGAGGAGGATGGAGAGTTTTATAGGTGAAGGCTAATCTTCAGTTGAAGGTTAACTTCAGTTCAGAATTTACAATGGAGTGGATCTTGTCTGCGGAAGAATTACTCATCATGTATCAGCTTATTTAGTTTCGACACGGCTTTCATTCAAATTGTACATTTTTGGAGATGTCTAAGATGTACAAAACAAGAAAAGCAAAAAATAATAATACAATAAAATAAAATCTAATTTACTCAATATGATCCTACAACAACATTAACTTTACTATGACGCTATTGAAACTTAAGCATTAGGTCTCGCACTGATAGAGGAGGCAGAAATCCTCGATTTCTGACTTTTACGTTCCCTGCAATACATGGTAATGCATAAGGAAAGTATTGCAATCATGCAGAAAATCGCAACTCGATTTTTCGACGGGTCTACACGTTTGGGAACCTCTATAATACGAAAAAACCATTTTTAGCGTGTCGTCTGTGTGTCTGTCTGTGTGTCCGTCTGTGCAGATTTTGTATCCACTCTAACTAAAATACTAATGGACCGAATCTCATAAAATTTGGTTGGTAAGTCACTTGTGGGCGACTCTGGTGCTGATTAGTTTTGGGTACGATTCGGGAAAAAAAAATCCGCCTTTTTTACGAAATAGCCCTCAAAAATTGCCTGCATCAACTCTAGTTAAAAAAGTAATGGACCGATTTTCACAAAAATCGGTTGATAAGTCGCTTGTGAGTTACTCTGGCGCTTAGATTTTGGTATGATTCGGAAAAAACAACCTGCCTTTTGTGCGAAATAGCCCGCTAAAATCGTCAAAATCTGAAATAAAAAAACAGCATATACTCAAATATATCCATTAAATGCTTGTTTTATACGTAATTTTTAACGGTGAAATAAATAAGATAATAAGATAATAATAAGATAATAAGATAATAAGATAATGAAATAAATAAGTCCCTTTACACTAGGACTAACCGTTCTCGATGTATTTTAGTTTTTCGTATTATCTCTACGCCACCTTTGAAAATAAATCCAGTTACCAAATGAGAAGGAAAATTGAATTAAAAGAGAAATAAATTTAATTAAAATAAAGAGA
Organism: Amaurobius ferox; assembly: GCA_951213105.1. Classification (NCBI taxonomy): domain Eukaryota; kingdom Metazoa; phylum Arthropoda; class Arachnida; order Araneae; family Amaurobiidae; genus Amaurobius; species Amaurobius ferox. The sequence goes on from OX578152.1 coordinate 43,007,101, forward strand.
ACGTGAATATAAGTCTGCAGGGAAAGTCATGTGCTGCCCACATCAGACTTTTTTTATGCAACTAGAAACTTTGTCCCTGCTCGTTTCGCTCGCCATAGACTTCATATTTTTCTTAAAAAATCTAATGAATTAATAATTATAAATAACCATTCATTAGTAATGTTATAACCACGAAGGAGGAGAAATATTTCTAACTCTTTTAAGATCTTCGGAATAACCGATAATGATAAAGTTTGTTACTTTCCCTGCAATACATGGTAATATATAATGAAAGTATTGGAATCATGTCGAAAATCGCAACTCGAGTTTTCGACAGATCTACACGCTTCGAGACCTCTTACGAAAAAACTATTTTTAGCGTGACGTCTGTGTGTGTGTCTGTGTGTCTGTCTGTCTGTCTGTCTGTGTGTCTGTCTGTGTGTGTGTCTGTCTGTGCAGATTTTGTATCCACTCTAACTAAAAAAAAATTAACCGAATTTCATAAAATTTGGTAGGTAAGTCACTTGTGGGCGAATCTGGTGCTGATTAGTTTTGGGTACGATTCGGGATAAAAGACCTGCCTTTTTGTCGAAATGGCCCGCAAAAGCTTGTATCCACTCTAGCTGAAAATCTAATGGACCGAATTTCACAAAATTTGGAAGATAAATCGCTTGTGGGTTACCCTGGTGCTGATTAGATTTTGGTACGATTCGGAAAAAAACAACCTGCCATTTTTTGCAAAATGGCCTTCTAAAATCGACAAAATCTAAAATAGAAAACTACGTATGCTCAAATATATCCATTAAATGCTTAATTAATACTTAATTTTCAACGAAGAAAAGAATAAGACTAACCCCATTACACTAGGACCAGCCATTCTTGAGATATTTTAGTTTTTCGTATTTTCTCTAAGCCACCTTTGAAAATAAATCCAGTTACCAAATGAGAACGAAAATTGAATTAAAAGAGAAATAAATTTAATTAAAATAAAGAGAACGTGAATATAAGTCTGCAGGGAAAGTCATGTGCTGCCCACATCAGATTTTTTTTATGCAACAAGAAACTTTGTCCCTGCTCCTTTCGCTCGCCATAGACTTCATACTTTTCTTAAAAAATCTAATGAATTAATAATTATGAATAACCATTCATTAGAAATATTATAACCACGAAGGAGGAGAAATATTTCTAACTCTTTTAAGATCTTCGGAATCACCGATAATGATAAAGTTTGTTACTTTCCCTGCAATACATGGTAATATATAGGGAAAGTATTGGAATCATGTCGAAAATCGCAACTCGAGTTTTCGACAGATCTACACGCTTCGAGACCTCTTACGAAAAAACTATTTTTAGCGTGACGTCTGTGTGTGTGTCTGTGTGTCTGTCTGTCTGTCTGTCTGTGTGTCTGTCTGTGTGTGTGTCTGTCTGTGCAGATTTTGTATCCACTCTAACTAAAAAAAAATTGACCGAATTTCATAAAATTTGGTAGGTAAGTCACTTGTGGGCGAATCTGGTGCTGATTAGTTTTGGGTACGATTCGGGATAAAAGACCTGCCTTTTTTTCGAAATGGCCCGCAAAAGCTTGTATCCACTCTAGCTGAAAATCTAATGGACCGAATTTCACAAAATTTGGAAAATAAATCGCTTGTGGGTTATCCTGGTGCTGATTAGATTTTGGTACGATTCGGAAAAAAACAACCTGCCATTTTTTGCAAAATGGCCTTCTAAAATCGACAAAATCTAAATAGAAAACTACGTATGCTCAAATATATCCATTAAATGCTTAATTAATACGTAATTTTTAACGAAGAAAAGAATAAGACTAACCCCATTACACTAGGACCAGCCATTCTCGAGATATTTTAGTTTTTCGTATTTTCTCTACGCCACCTTTGAAAATAAGTCCGGTTACCGAATGAGAAAGAAAATTGAATTAAAAGTGAAATAAATTTAATTAAAATAAAGATAATGTGGATTTAAGTCTGCAGGGAAAGTCATGTGCTGCCCACATCAGATTTTTTATATTTAAAAGTTACTTTCGATGCAGTGTTTGTTGAACGATTAACAACAAAACCTGTTCTTGTTATGTGGTTACAAGCTCTACCCTCGCTGTCGTGGCAAAACATGTGATGTTCAGATGTACTAATTAACGAGATAATCTAGTCTAGAATTAAATATCTATACCCACTTTTAATCTTTTCAGCGCATCATCAGTCCTCGCCATCTTTGTAACGTTTCCACCAACAATCAATCACAGAAAAGTTGGAAACAAGCTCAACCCATTAAATACTTGCCCCAACTGGCAATGCCAAATTTTATTCATTAAAATTTAATTAACTAAGGGTTAAATCGAAATTATAAGCCTATCTCGCATATCTACGGATTCACATTAGTCTATATGTACTATGCCTTCTGCTGGCTATTTGCAAATCAGTATCAAAAATTTCTCTGGCAATATTCTTACTTTCACTGCAATACATGGTAATGTATAGGGAAATTATTGGAATCGTGCCGAAAATCACAACTCGAGTTTTCGACGGATCTACACGTTTCGAAACCTCTAGAATAAAAAAAACTGTTTTTAGCGTAACGCCTGTGTGTGTGTCTGTCTGTGTGTCTGTCTGTTTGTGTGTCTGTCTGTCTGTGCAGATTTTGTATCCACTCTAACTCAAAAACTAATGGACCGAATTTCATAAAATTTAGTAGGTCAGTCACTTGTGGGCGAATCTGGTGCTGATTAGTTTTGGGTACGATTCGGGACAAAAAGAACCCGCCTTTTTTTTGCGAAATGACCCGCAAAAGCTTGTACTCACTCTAGCTAAAAAACTAATGAACCAAATTTTTAAAAATTTGGTAGATTAGTCACTTGTAGGTAACTCTGGGGCTGATTAGATTTTGGTACGATTCGGAAAAAAATAACCTACATTTTTTTGCGAAATGACCTGCAAAAATCGTCAAAATTTAAAATAAAAGACTACTTTTGCTCAAATATATCAATTAAATGCTGGTTTCATACGTAATTTGGCGATGAAAAGAATAAGATCAACCCCATTACACTAAGACTTACCCTTCTCGAGATATTTAAGTTTTTTGGCATTTTCGCTTCGTCACCTTTAAAAATAAGTCCAGTTACCAAATGAAAACGAAAACTGAATTAAAAGTGCAAATTCTGTGTTATTTAAAATAATTATAGAGGTTCTTTTGTGCCATTAAACTCAATTTTATGAATTATTGAAGAAATAAAGAGAACGTGAATATGAGTATGCAGGGAAAGTCATGTGCTGCCCACATTAGATTTTTAACATAGAGAAATTGAAACTTGTTTACTGTTCTTCCCGTATACATTTATGTATGACAAACGTTTAATAGTAAAACGTTGGTTTGCCAAATAGCGGAAGAAATATAACTATGATGTGTTCAACACATGGCTTTCCCTGCAGGCTAAATTCATTTTTATCTTATTTCTTTAATAATTCGTTAAATTGAGTTTAATTGCACAAATTAACACTAAATAGGCATTTTTAATTCAATTTCTATTTTTATTTGGTAATTGGACATTTTTCCAAAGGTGGCTTAACAAAAATACAAAAAATCTCAAATATCTCGAGAACGGTTAGTCCTAGAGTAATAGAGTTGTTCTTATTCTTTTCCTCGCCAAAAATTACGTATAAAACAAGCATTTAATTAATACATTTGAACATACGTAGTCTTTCTTTTTAGATTTTGGCGATTTTGGAGGGTCATTTCGTAGCAAAAGGCAGGTTGTTCTTTTCCGAATCATACCGAAATCTAATCAGCACTAGAGTATCCCACAAGTAATTTATCTATCAAATTTTGTGAAATTTGGTCAATTAGTATTTCAGCTAGAGTGGATACATGAGATTTTTGCTGGCCATTTCGCAAAAACGGCGGGTTGTTTTTTTCCGAATCGTACCAGAAACTAATCAGCACCAGGGATATACCTAAGTGACTTACCTACCATATTTTATGAAATTTAGTTTATTAGTTTTTGAATTCAGGTGGATACATACGTTACATAGACAGTCAGACGCGCACACAGACATCACGCTAAAAATAGTTTTTTCGTATTTTAGAGGTCTCAAAACGTGTAGATCCATCGAAAACTCGAGTTGCGACTTTCGGTATGATTCCACTACTTTCTCTATACATTACCATGTATTGCAGGAAAAGTAAAAAATCTGATGTGGGCAGCACATGACTTCCCTGCAGACTCAACTTCATATTTTCTTTATTTCTTTAATAATTCGTTAGATTGAGTTTAATTGCACCAAATAGCACTAAATTTGCATTTTTAATTCAATTTTCGATTTCATTTGGTAATTGGACATTTTTCCGAAATCGGCATAGCAAAAATGCAGGAAATCTCAACTATCTTGAGAACGGTTAATCCTAAAGCATAATAGAATATGTTATATTCTTTTCTTCGTCAAAAATTACGTATAAAACAAGAATTTAATTGATACATTAGAGCATGCGTGTTTTTTTTTTTTTTATTATCTTATTTAGATTTTGGCGAATTTTGCTGGTCATTTCGTAAAAAAAGCAGGTTGTTCTTTTTCGAATTGTACTAAAATCTAATCAGCACCAGAGTATCCCACAAGTAATTTATCTACGTGGGCGCGGTAGCTCACTGGTCAGCGCGCGGGAATTGCACTCGGTAGACCCGGGTTCGATTCCCTCCGCTGGAAAAAGAAAAATCTGCCGCCGTATTCACACGGAGTACGATCACGCTAAGCATGTGGGTCTGCAAGTCTTCAGGGGTACGGAACTAATCCTATAAAACCGAGAGGTAGGCCAGGTCCGCACCGCTGTCTGCAAGTAACTTATCTACCTCATTTTGTGAAATTTAGTCAATTAGTATTTTAGCTAGAGTGGATACATGAAATTTTTACCGGTCATTCCGCAAAAAAAGGGCGGTTTCTGTTTTTACGAATCCTATCAAAAACTAATCAGCACCAGGGTCTCACCCAAGTGACTTACCTAACAAATTTTATGAAATTCGGTCCAGTAGTTTTTTAGTTAGAGTGAATACATACATTGCACACACAGACAGACACACACACACACAGACACACAGATAGACACACACACACAGACACACAGAGACACACACACACAGACGTCACGCTGAAAATGTTTATTTCGTATTCTAGAGGTCTCAAAATGTATACATCCGTCGAAATATCGAGTTGTGATTTTCGGTATGATTCTATTACTTTCCCTGTACATTACCATGTATTGCAGGGAAAGTAAAAACGAAGAATAACTTCTATAGCATTCAAAGTCCCGTTGACCGTCTTACATTATTCAAAACTCTACTAAGAAAGCGAAATTGACCAATTTCTTCCCCAAATACTCCAGGGTGTTGTATCAAAAACGGAATTAAAATGTTTTCAGTGACAAAAATGAATAAATAGGGGCTGCCACTGGTTGCCAACACCTATTTGTTTATATCTGCTTCAGGATATTTCAAATTTCTTCCAGAAAATATCCTGAAGCAGATGCGAGTTTTGCGCAATAAAACGAAATGAATTTAGACCACATTCTAAACGTACGTTATGCAATGTTCTTCTGTGCTGCAATGAAAAGAATAAAACGGATGTGGGCAGCACATAATTTTCCCTGCAGACTCAAACTCTTTTTACTTTCCCTGCAATACATGGTAATGTATAGGGAAAGTATTGGAACCATGTCGAAAATCGCAACTCGAGTTTTCGACGGATCTACACGTTTCGAGACCTCTAGAATACGAAAAAACCATTTTTAGCGTGACGTCTGTGTGTGTGTCTGTCTGTCTGTAAGTCTGTCTGTCTGTCTGTTTGTCTGTGTGTCTGTCTGTCTGTCTGTGCAGATTTTGTATCCACTCTAACTAAAAAACTAATGGACCGAATTTCACAAAATTTGGTAGGTAAGTCACTTGTGAGCGAGTCTGGTGCTGATTAGTTTTGGGTACGATTTGGGATAAAAGAACCGGCCTTTTTATGCGAAATGACCCGCAAAAGTTTGTATCCACTCTAACAGAAAAACTAATGGACCGAATTTCACAAAATTCGGTAGGTGAGTCACTTGTGGGTTACCCTGCTGCTGATTAGATTTTGGTACGATTCGGAAAAAGTAACCTGCCTTTTTTTGCAAAATGGCCCACAAAAATCGTCAAAATCTAAACTAGAGAACTAGGTATACTCAAATAAATCCATTAAATACTCATTTAATACGTAATTTTTAACGACGGAAAGAATAAGACCAACCCCATTACACTAGGACTAGCCGTTCTCGAGATATTTTAGTTTTTCGTACTTTCTCTACGCCACCAAATGAGGTTACCGAACGAGAACGAAAATTGAATTAAAAGTGAAATAAATTTAATTAAAATAAAGAGAACGTTAAAGAGACATAAAGAGAACGTTAATATAAGTCTGCAGGGAAAGTCATGTGCTGCCCACATCAGGTTTTTCTTTCCCTGGAATACATGATAATGTATAGGGAAAGTATTGGAATCATGTCGAAAATCGCAACTCAGGTTTTCGACAAATCTACACGCTTCGAGATCTCTAGAAAACGAAAAAACTATTTTTAGCGTGACGTCTGTGTGTCTGGCTGTCTTTCTGTGTGTCTGTCTGTGCAGATTTTGTATCCATTCTAACTAAAATACTAACGGATCGAATTTCATAAAATTTGGTAGGTAAGTCACTTGTGGGCGAATCTGGTGCTGATTAGTTTTGGGTACGATTCGGGATAAACGAATCCGACTTTTTTTGCGAAATGGCCAGCAAAAATTGCCCGTCTCCACCCTAGCTGAAAAACTAATGGACAGAATTTCCCAAAATTCAGTAGATCAGTCGCTTGTGAGTCACCCTGGTGTTGAATAGATTTTGGTGCGATTCGGAAAAAAATAACCTGACTTTCCTTGCAAAATGACCTGCAAAGATTTTTAAAATCTAAAATAAAAACTACGTATGCTTAAATATATCCATTAAACGCTTGTTTTATACATAATTTTTAACGAAGTAAAGAATAAGACCAACCCCATTACACTAGAACTAGCCGTTCTCGAGATATTGTACATTTTTCGTATTTTTTCTACTCCACCTATGAAAATAATTCCTGTTACCAAATGAGAACGAAAATTGAATTGAAAGTGAATTAAATTTAATTAAAATAAAGAGAACGTGGATAAGTCTAAAGACAAGTCATGTGCTGCCCACATCAGTTTTTTTCTTTATTTCTTTAATAATTCATTAAACTGAATTTGATTGCACAAAATAACACTGCATTTTCATTTTTAATTCAATTTTTGTTTTTATTTGGTTATTGGACATTTTTTCAAAGGCGGCAGAAAACAAAAATGAGAAAACGCTCAAATATCTCGAGAACGGTTAGTCCTGGAATAATTGAGTTGGTCTTATTCTTTTCATAGGTGTTTTCCTAGGTATTCTAGAAGTCCCAAAACGTGCAGTTGTCGAAAATTCGAGTTGCGATATTCGGCATGATTCCAATACTTTACCTTTACATTACCATGTATTGCAGGGAAATAAAAATTACTCCTCCTCTCAGCTTAATCCAGATTATTAAAACAATTCTAAAAGCTCAATCACATTTCACTCATCACGCATCCCTAACCTTCATGAACTTAAAAACAATGTAGTAGATATTTAAAATCAAAGACAACCGGAAAATAGGTTTAAAAGACCTTAATTGAATCTCCTTTTGGTAGATTTCAATTAAAGACTTTTAAACGTATTACTTTCTTTATATACATAATGTATAAGGAAAGTATTGTGACGGGGTCGAAAATTCGAATTCGAGTTTTCGACGGGAGAGCACGTTTCAAGCATCCCTGATCACGAGTCAAACATTTTTGAAGTGATGTCTGTGTGTGTGTGTGTGTCCGTGGAGACGATAACTAACGAACGAATGGACCGATTCGAATGAAATTTGGTACAAAAATCACAATCCGTAATAAAATTCCTCCATTCTCGTGGATCTAACTCGTTCCATTCATGAGAAAAGATACTTCGAGTAACACTTTTCTATTTGAATGCCAATAGTCATTTATCAGCTATAAGAATAACTTATTTCTCCGTCAGTAAAGCTTGGCGAGATTTGGGCGACGAATCTGGCGGAATGTCGCCAACTTGGCGACTTTTTGAAATGTTGTCAAATTAACGAAAATCTCGCCAAATGAATTAAAATAACTCTAAATCAATGAAAATGACGACTCATTGTCGAAAATTCTATATCTTGGAAAGAATATAACTATCGACTATAAGAAAAACCTATTGTTTTACTGTAAAAGTAGTAAATTCATTGCATTATATATGGAAAGTCATGTGTTGCACACGTCAGATTTTTTTTTTTTTTTGGTTGTCTTTGATTTTAAAGATTTAATTAGTTGACGTATTTCTGTACTATTACTTTCCTTATACACATAGTATAATGTATAAGGAAAATATTGTGACGGGGTCGAAAATTTGAATTCGGGTTTTCGACGGGAGAGCACGTTCCAAGTATCCCTGATCACGAATCCAACATTTTTGAGGTGATGTCTGTATGTGTGTGAGTGCGTGTATCAGTGAGTCTGTGGAGACGATATCTCACGAAAGAATAGAGCGATTCGAATGACATTTGGTACAAAAATTACAACCTGTGAATACTCACCGAAGTCAAGCAGCGCGGTTAATACTTTGGTGGGTGACCACCTGGGAACAACGGCTGCTGTTGGCACATTTCGGGCGCGGTAACCCGGTGGTTTGCGCGCTGCCATAACTGCCGCCGTGTTCATGCGGAGTACGATCACGTTAAACATGTGGGTCCATAAGTCCATCCGAGAGGTTGGTGGTAGGGGAAAGAGGGTACGGTCCTTGTGGATGCCTCCCCCACTGGGTTCCGGTCTAAATTAGGTGTCACTTCCCGGCCGACCAAACAGTTACCTTACACCTTTCTGGTAGGTCGGACGGTCTGAGTCTCAACAACAACAACCTGTGAATACTGGAAGCCTATTGTTTTTAACACAATCGAATGTTCAGAATCCTTCTAAATTTTCGAGTGAAATTTTGAAAAAACCATAGAAAAATGAAAACCTTTAATACAATTACGCAAATAGACATTTCTATATGTAATGTTTCCTTAGAAAACGATTGACATAAGCTTTAGAATGAACCGTTTTTCACATTTTTCAAATAAATTTATCAAAAAATCCCATAAATTAAAAGAAAATATTAAGTGTTGAGAAACATGTTCACTTTTCATATGCAATTTCATGCTATAAATTTTGTGACATCATTCTCGTGAATCTAGCTCGTTCCATTCACAAGAAAAGATTCTTTGAGTAATATTTTTGTATTTGAACGCCAATAGTCATTTATTTGATATAAGAATAACTTATTTCTCCTTTCATAACGCTTGGAGAGATTTTGGCGTCAGATTTGGCGGAATATAGGCAACTTGGCGATATTTTTAAATGTTGCCAAAATTAACTAAAATCTCGCCAAATGGATAAAAATGACGCTAAATCAATGAAAATGACGACTAATTGAAGAAAACTCAATATTTTGGAAAGAATATAAGTACCTACTATAAGAACTATAAGAACAACATTTTTTTTTCTGTAAAAGTAAATTCATTGCATTATATAAGGAAAATCATGTTCTGCCCACATCAAAGTTTTTTAATGTAGTAGATATTTATCATTGTTTGTATTCTGAATATTTTAAAAATAACTCCATTCACTGAAAGATAACCTAAAAGTATAAAATTTTCTAACAAACGCATCATTTGTCCTTCAGCTTTTCTTTTACTATAAACGTATGGAGTAATAAATAAAGAAGAATGGTAAAAGTGTTCTCAAAGGATAATTAAATTTAAGGAAATACCTTCCTAGCAACAGAATTCCATTTCAATTATGAAGAGCTTGAATACAATATATTCCAAATGCAATCAAAAATTTAATTCAACATTTATTTCTTAAAACGATCAAATTTGCGAGAAAGATATCGTTTTGCAATTGTCGTTATTGGTGAAACAAAATATGGGAAAGTTCGTCATGAAAATACTAATACATAACAATTCTGTTAATATTAAACACTTTTTAAAGAATTTCTATTTAGAATATGCCTGATGTCAGACTGCTATTTGCGATTTAAATGCTTAAAGATTAAAGCATGAAATATTTGTTCTTGGAATTGTTAAGAATATTATATTCAGCTGTATGATATAGATAATGAATACATATTTATATAATACAGCTGAGCAAGACTAAAGGATAAATTTACAGCCCAAATTGCTAAAGGTAGCAACTATGAACCTCGAATATGCTTGAACCTTGTAGTATAAGTAGTAAGAAAAATCTAAAATCTTGAATTTTGTTAAATCTAAGAATTTTTTATGTCAATAACTTTTTGCGTCTTTCTTCTATAATTAAAACGCAGCGAGATGCATAAAACGTTTTTATACCATCATACGGAGAGAAAAATATTCTAAACTATCTCAATCATTCTTATTGGTGTATAACCAACCGTTCGTGATATATTTTAATTCATCATTATAGTAAACGATTTTATATTATGTATCATATTGCAATTTTCTTACTGTTTCTTTATTGCATTTGTAACCATAGTAACATTATTTACCCCTCAAATACCGAAACAATCTGCTGGCTATTCTTCTAACCAAATTATTAAAAATATTTTTTTATAAATAATTCATTTTTAGATTAAAATGTCTGAAAATGTTAAAAAATTAAAGCCACATGCAATGATCGGAGATAAAATGTTGTTTTATATACAGCAATTTCCATGAAACAAAACTATGTGAGCCACTGAAATTTGAAAGGTTTTCTGTTATTCAGAACTTTTATACAGTGTGTAGGTGTCAAATGTACTGGTACTTGCCATTTCGCCCTCACGAAGCATGGATGGTAATGGCAATAGAGCATACACTGTATAAAAAAACTCACAGCAGCGAATAGAGCACCGCTTTCCAGATGACCGGACAACGCTCTCTTGTTATTGTTGCAAGCGTGTAACATTTCCTTACTGGAGTTTTTTCTTTTGAGAACCAGACCGAGAAAACACCCGTCCAGGCCTTCCTATGACGTGCATCTAGGGTTTCCAGATTTCGAAGTCCGGAAGAGGGTTTTCAGATTTGGGGATTTATCTCCAATTTGGCGACATTTCGAAGATTCGAGATAACCAATGTTCTACGAAGTATTAGAGATTTCAAGAAGTTTCTATAGAGAGTCTATAAAAGGAGTCATCACTCCGTTGGCGAGCAGTTGACGTGATACGAGCTACATTGAACTTGATATTCATCAATGTTTTGAGAATAGTAGTTGCTGTTTTGAGAAATGAAATAAGTCAATGTTTGAAGAATAATATTGACTATTTTATGAAATTAGTGGAATATTGAAGTACTGTTTTACTGTATACTGTTTCTGTTTACGCTGTGCTTGTAAATAAACGTGTTAGTCATCCAGAAATTGGGACGCATTCTTGTATTCTAGGCACATATCCACAATTCCAGAGGACAAATTTATAACAGCACACCAAGAGAATTACACTTTCTTCTACATTTGAAGCGAACCTACATTTTCTACCTTCAGATTATGGATTGAAATGCAATTTCTTCTTCTTTGACCGACCTACCCGAAGGTGTAAGGAATCTGTTTGGACTGTCAGGAAGTGCCCCCCAATTTAGACCGGAATCCAGTGGGGGAGGCAAACACAGGAACCTACTACCCTCCTTTCCATACCACCAACCTCTCGGTAAGACTTACGGACTCACATAGCTAACATGACCATACTCCATGTGAACACGGGGATAGTTTAAACAGATCCGGGAATCGAACTCGTGTCGTCTGAGCGCAATCTCCGCTGAGATGTCCCACTCCTTAAAATGCAAATTATTTTTTATACGACCCCCTTATTCATCTGGTTTTCATATACAGCAAACCACCCCAAACGTCACAACTCTAAAGTAAATTAAAACCGCCGGTATAAATTGATCTATAGAAAAATTCCAATTACAGCATTGTTGAGAGTCAGATCTCACTTATTTACAGTGACTAACCTTGTAAAGAACCTTGCTGTTCCAACCGGAAACCGAACCTTGGATCTTCGAACTCGCCAGCTGATGCTCTACCGTTGATCTACTAGGACGAAATTGGACTCTGATTCTCGAAGTGTACTTTGCATTCTCCACACTCTAATGTCAGATTGGCGTGCAACTGGCAATCTGACTGACCACCTCCTGATATTTTTACCTCAGATTACCTTTTGGTGCTATTTTTATCCTACAGGTAAGCTTCCTATATGGTCGTCATTCTCTCGATTTGAAATCGGCGTTCAATATCCCAGAATTCACTGAATCCAGGCTAGTCGTTCTATAATCACTTTCAGGCCTCCGACATCTTTGCACTAACCTACAGGGTTGATTTGTTCGGGCTCCATTGTAAAGAACCTTGCTATCCCAACTGAAATCGAACCCTGGATTTTCGAACTAACCAGCCGACGCTCTACCGTTGAGCTACTGGGGTGAAATTGCAAGTTCTTATTGTCAAAGTGGACTCTGCAACCTACAGGGCTAAGTTTCTCGGGCGCCAATGTATAGAATTTATATCTCAACGGGAATAAAACAGCCTATCGCCACTGACTTATGCGTTATTCAAGGGGAGTGATCTCCCTTATAAACTCAAAAATTTAATGTGGGCAACACATGACTTTCCTTATATAATGCAATGAATTTACTACTTTTACAGTTAAAAAAAATGTTATTCCTATAGTTGATACTTATATTTTTTCAAAGATATTGAATTTTCTTGAATTAGACGTCATTTTCATTGATTTAGCGTCATTTTTATCCATTTGGCGAGATTTTCGTTAATTTGGCAACATTTAAAAATGTCTCCAAGCTGGCGACATTCCGCTAAATTCGTCGCCAAAATCTCGCCAACCGTTATGGACGGAGAAATAAGTTATTCTTACAGCAGATAAATGACTATTGACGTTCAAATACAAAAGTATTACTCAAAGTACATTTTCTCGTGAATGGAACGAGTTAGATCCACGAAAATGTCACCAAATTTATCGCATGATATTACATATGCAAAGTGAACATGTTTCTTAAGAGTAAATATTTTTTTTTAATTTATGGGACTTTTTAATAAATTTATTTTAAAAATGTGCAATATCTCGAGAACGGTTCATGCTAGCGTTCTAAAGTTTACGTCAATCATTTTCTAAGGGAAAATTACATAAGAAATGTCTATTTGCATAATTTTATTAAAGGTTTTGATTTTTTGATGACTTTTTCAAAATTTCACGCGAAAATTTAGGAGGGTTCTGAACATTCGATTGTGTTTTAAAACAATAAGCTTCCAGTATTCGTGGATTGTGATTTTTGTACCAAATTTCATTCGAATCGCTCCATTCGTTCGTGAGATATCGTCTCCACAGACTCACTGAAACACACACACACACACATAGACATCATCTCAAAAATGTTCGATTCGTGATCAGGGATGCTTGAAACGTGCTCTCCCGTTGAAAATCGAATTCGAATTTTCGACCCTGTCACAATACTTCCCTTATACATTGTGTATATAAGGAAAGTAGAAATTGTTATTTGTAATTGAATATTCAAAATTTTATGGACATTTTTTCAAATAGCATCAAAGTTTTAGGGTGTGTCTTTTAACTCTTTATTACTACAAAAAATATTTAATAAAAGTTTAGTGGCAGTGCTTCTCAACCTTTGTGAGACTGCGGACAGGTAAATAATATTTTTGTAAGACGAAGTCCCGATCCCAACAAATTTACTTGTAAATGCCTTTCTAATTATTTTTTTAAGTTCATACATTAAATAAGTAGTTATAATTAATCATAGCATAATCATAAAGCGCATTAGTACATTTATATATACGGTGTGGGATGTTGACAAATAAAAAAATCTGATGTGGGCAGCACATGACTTTCCCTGCAGACTTACATCCACGTTCTCCTTATTTTAATTAAATTTAATTCACTTTTTTTTTCAATTTTCGTTCTCATTTGGTAACTGGACTTATTTTCAAAGGTGGCGTAGAGAAAATACGGAAAAACTAAAATATCTCGAGAACGGCTAGTCCTAGTGTAATGGGGTTGGTCTTATTCTTTTCTTCATTAAAAATTACGTATAAAACAAACATTTAATGGATATATTTGAACATAAGCAGTTTTTTGTTTTAGATTTTGACGATTTTTGTGGGGCCATTTTGCAAAAAAAGGCAGGTTATTTTTTCCGAATCGTACCAAAATCTAATCAGCACCAGGGTGACCTACAAACGACTTATCTACTGAATTTTGTGAAATTCGGTCCATTCGTTTTTCATCTAGAGTAAATACAGGCTTTTGCGGGACATTTCGCAAAAAAAGGCGGGTTCTTTTATCCCGAATCATGTCCAAAACTAATCAGCTCTAGATTCCCCCACAAGTGACTTACATACCAAATTTTATGAAATTCGGTCAATTAGTTTTTGGGTTGAAGTGGATACATACATTGCACAGACGCACAGACAGACAGACATACACACAAACGTCACGCTGAAAATGATTTTTTCGTATTCTAGAGGTCTCGAAACGCGTAGATCCGTCGAAAACTCGAGTTGCGATTTTCGGCATGATTCCAATGCTTTCCCTATACATTACCATGCATTGCAGGGAAAGTATAATTAAATTTCAATAAGTTATCAATCAATGGGCTAACGAAATCGTGCTGCTTATTGTAATTTCCTCAGGTCAATATCCTTCAATTAATGTGTGCTGATTTTTATTGACACATCTGATAAAATAAATTCATTATATTATGTAGTATAAAATGTATTATTAAATTGATTTTACTGATTTTGGTTTAAAAAAAACAATATTGAGAAAGAGAAACATATTTATCCATTGTAATTCATTGAAGTCAGCAGTCGCTTATATTAAAATTTAAATGCGGCTTGGTCGCTAACATTTTACTCCGATGTTATTTGAGCGTTCTAATTCTGAGCTTTTCGACACATTCGCGAATATTATTCTCCTTAGAATATTTTCACTATGAAATATTTATTCATAAATAATACTCAAAAAGTTAAATTCGATAAATCTTAAAAATATTCGATAATCTTAAAAACGATAAATTCCAAGTGAATATCTCGCTATAATTAATATCAGTGCCCGATACTGGAGCGCTGCGGTTGAGAAACACTGACCTAGAGTCAAAAACCAAACTTAACACAACTCTCTGTTTGGAAATGTAGATACTGAAACTAGATTACAGAACGGAAGTTCAAAAATGAATTGCGAAATGCCACATCCTTAATACTTCTTTTGTATTAATGACAATAACTATTCAAACCATTTATATACAACCATGTATAAAAGTGGGTTAATCTATAGAACAAAGACCTCAACGATCATTTTTAATAAGATTCTTTGTGCGCTAGCAATTATATTTAGTAAAACCTCGTTTAAGATTTCCATTGCCGATATTGAATTCGTAAAGCGAGATTAAAAGAAAAGTACTTGAATCAAAGAATAATTTGCATTACAATCAAATGATTAATTGCTTTAATCACGTAAACAAACCCCTGCTCTGTGCTTAAGTGTTAGTCATATCACGGATTCCAATGTCTTTTATAATTCCATTTTTTCTATTTAATTAAAGATAGCAAGATTTCGAATTTAATTGAATGAGTTTTTATCACTAACTGGTAACAATCCAAAGATTATTGTGTGGGCTCCACATGGCCTCTTTTCAGTTTTTACACGGTATATTATACGGTATATTTACAGTTACACTGTATATTACAGTTTTACTTTCCCTGCAATACATGGTAATGTATAGGGAAAGTATTGGAATCATGCCGAAAATCACAACTGGAGTTTTCGACGGATCTACACGTTTCGAGACCTCTAGAATACGAAAAAACCATTTTTAGCGTGACGTCTGTGTGTGTTTCTGTGTGTCTGTCTGTGTGTCTGTGTGTCTGTGTGTCTGTCTATCTGTGCAGATTTTGTATCCACTCTAACTAAAAAACTAATAGACCGAATTTCACAAAATTTTGTAGGTAAGTCACTTGTGAGCGGGGCTGGTGCTGATTAGTTTTGGGTACAATTCGGAATAAAAGAACCTGCCTTTTTTGTGAAATGGCCCGCAAAAGCTTGTATCCACTGTAGCTGAAAAACTAATGGACCGAATTTCACAAAATTCGGTAGATGAGTCACGTATAGGTCACCCTGGTGCTGATTAGATTTTGGTACGATTCAGAAAAAAACAACCTGCCTTTTTTTGCAAAATGGCCCGCAAAAATTGCCAAAATCTGAAATAAAAAACTGGGTATACTCAAATATATCCATTAAATGCTGATTTAATACGTAATTTTTAAGGACGAAAAGAATAAGACCAACCCCATTACACTAGGACTAGCCGTTCTCGAGATATTTTAGTTTTTCGTACTTTCCCTACGCCACCTTTGAAAATAAGTCCGGTTATCGAATGAGAACGAAAATTGAATTAAAAATGAAATAAATTTAATAAAAATAAAGAGAACGTTAATATAAGTCTGCAGGGAAAGTCATGTGCTGCTCACATCAGATTTTTTACTTTCCCTGCAATACATGGTAATGTATAGGGAAATTATTGGAATCGTGCCGAAAATCGCAACTCGAATTTTCGACGGATCTACACGTTTCAAGACCTCTAGAATACGAAAAAACCATTTTTAGCGCGACGTCTGTGTGTGTGTCTGTGTGTCTGTCTGTCTGTATGTGTGTGTGTGTGTGTGTCTGTGTGTCTGTCTGTCTGTGCAGATTTTGTATCCACTCTAACTAAAAAACTAATAGACCGAATTTCACAAAATTTGGTAGGTAAGTCACTTGTGAGAGTGTCTGGTGCTGATTAGTTTTAGGTACGATTTGGGATAAAAGAATCCGCCTTTTTTTTAGAAATGGCCCGCAAAAGCTTGTATCCACTCTAACGGAAAAACTAATGGACCGAATTTTACAAAATTCGGTAGATGAGTCACTTGTGGGTTACCCTGGTGCTGATTAGATTTTTGTACGTTTCGGAAAAATAACCTGCCTTTTTTTGCAAAATGGCCCGCAAAAATCGGCAAAATCTAAACTAAAGAACTAGATATACTCAAATAAATCCATTAAATGCTCGTTTAATACGTAATGTTGAACGACGAAAAGAATAAGACCAACCCCATTACACTATGACTAGCCGTTCTCGAGATATTTTAGTTTTTCGTTTTTTCTCTACGCCACCTATGAAAATAAGTCCGGTTACCGAATGAGAACGAAAATTGAATTAAAAGTGAAATAAATTTAATTAAAATCAAGAGAACGTTAATATAAGTCTGCAGGGAAAGTCATGTGCTGCTCACATCAGATTTTTACATCTAGGGTTAGTCGTGTGGCTTGGGTTTTCCACGGTATATTATACGGTACATTACGTTATACAGGATGATTCGAAACACTCTGTACAAACTTTAATGGGAGATAGGTAACAGTAAAACAAACCTTTTTCATAGATGAATAAATATCCAAACACGTCACTCTTCGGAGCTAGAGGGTGTTATTATCCGGCGTGTCAGTCGGCTATTTTTTAGCCATTTTCATTTATAACACGCACTTCGTACATTTAATATGGAGCATTTCACGGAAGCATAGGTGGCCAACATGAATCTAGCAATAGATGCTACCAACGGAAACGGAACAGCTGCTGTAAACAGGGCATGATCAAGCCAAAGTGGGGCCCAAGGCCTATAATTCAGGGGCCCCACACACTCACGGCATATCAAACACATGCAAAACATCAACACAGAACAAATTTGGGAGGAGGAAACTGGATCATAGTCCAAAGGTCTTTTTGTGGTTGTAGAAAACTTGCAAAGTTTTTATTTTAAAGTAATATGTTAAGACTTTGGATATGTAATATTTAAAGGATGTATAATATATAGGATATAGGATGTATAATATTTAAATCTATTAACACATTTTATAATTTAAAATAAAAACTAATTACTAGTTTTAAATCAATTAAAAAATATATTTCTGCTTTAACTTTTTATCACATGCAAAATTTAGGGGGCCCTTCAAATTTGGGAACCCAGGACCATGGCCCTGGAAACCCGTGCGTTAATAAGGCCCCGGCTGTAATGTTATCCGTACAAATCTTACAGCAGCTCTACTGTTTCCATTAGCAGCGCCATACCCCAGATGCATGTCAGCTGTACTACCCAGTCCGTCCGACCTACATGTAGGTTTCAGATATCAGTTGAGATCGTTGGAAAAGAGCCACTCAATTTAGACCAGAATCCAATAGGAGCCACCTTTCCTCTAACCCATCATATCTTTGTTGGACTTTCACACCTATAGATTTATCGTGATCATACTCCGTGCAGACACAGGGGTAATTTTAGGTGGGGTCGAAAATAGAGCACGGGGCTACCGCATGCGATCCTCACTTTTAACCACCAGGCTATCCCGGTCGAGATGCCTATCAGGCATATCAGCATTCATGGAAGATTCCATTTTACGCGTACGAAGTGTACATTATGAATGCCAACGGCGTAAAATAACCAAAAGCGCCATCTAGTGCCAAATAATGACGTATGTAGGCATACATTCATTAATAAACAAAAAAGTTCGTTTTAGTGCTCATTATTCCCTATTAAAGTTTATACAGAAAGTTTCGGATTACTCTGTATAAAAACTTAAATATTTTCAGACTAATCCGTCAAAATCTTGAATCCCAAACCAATCCCTAAAAACAATATTTTCTCCGCACAATAGCATGAGAAAGTGAAAATTATACCCTGTCATGTTCAATAATGAGAAAACAAAATTCTTCTGTAAATGGCACATTTTCTTGAATATGCATGCATGCTTAGTCAACAGTTCATTCCACCAATTAGTTCCACTTTCAACGGGCGATTCGGAGAATGACTTTAGACATATTTTAAAAACGTAAGAATTTGAAGGATGAAAACATGATTTACTAATATCTGTGGACATGGAGTCTTCAGATTATTTATCAGAACGTTTGCTGCATTACCTTTCAAGGCTTTGTCTGGAAAACCTCGATACTAAGAAAGACCACTGGTATGAATACTGCCCCTATTATGTGAAATAGAATTTAGAATCAAATATCTGATACGGGTAGCACGTGACTTTCCCTACAGACTCAAATTCATTTTCTCTTAATTTCTCAATTAATTCATTAAATTGAGTTCAATTGCCCAAAATAAGACTGAATTTACATTTTAAATTCAATTTTTGTTTCTATTTGGTAACTGGACATTTTTTCAAACGCGGCATAACAAGAATACAAAAAAAAAACTTAATTATCTCGAGAACGGTTTTAAAGTAATGGATTTGGTCTTATTCCATTTGGTAACTGGACATTTTTTTCAAAGACAGCGTAACAAAAATGCGAAGAAACAAAAATATCTCGAGAACGATTAGTCCAAGTATAACGGGGTTGGTTTTATTATTTTCCTCGTCAAAAATTATATATAAAACAAGGATTTAATCGATACATTTGAACATACGTAGTCTTTTGTTTTAGACTTTGGCAATTTTTGTGGGCCATTTCGTAAAGAAGGCTGATTCTTCTTTTCTGAATCATACTAAAATCTAACCAGCACCAGGATATCTTATATAAGTGACTTATATGCCAAATTATGTTAAATTTGGTCAATTAGTTTTGTAGCTAGAGTGGATACATGAGATTTTTGTCAGCCATTTCGCAAAAGATACTGATTTTTTTTATCTCGAATCGTACCAAAATCTAATCAACGCCAAAGTGACACACAAGTAACTTACCTGCAGCATCGGGCGCTGTTAGTAATTGGGTGGGTGACCACCTGGGAACACCGCGTGCTGTTGGCAGATTTCGGACGCGGTAGCCCGGTGGTTTGCGCGCTGGATTTGCACGCTGCCACAACTGCCGCCGTGTTCACGCAGAGTACGATCACGTTAAACATGTGGGTCCGTAAGTCTTTCCGAGAGGTTGGTGGTAGGGAAAAAAGAGTACAGTCCCTGTGAATGCCTCCCGGTCTAAATGGATGGGTCCGTAAGTCCTTCCGAGAAGTTGGTGGTAGGGAAAAGAGAGTACGGTCCCTGTGGATGCCTCCCGGTCCTATGGATGTTCCGATCTAAATTCGGTGGCACTTCCTGGTCGTCCAAACGGTTACCTTACACCTTTCTGGAAGGTCGAACCGTCTGGGTCTCAACAACAATACAAGTAACTTACCTATAAAATTTTATGAAATTTGGTCCATTAGTTTTTGAGTTAGAGAGGATACTACATTGAACAGACAAACAGACACACACACACAGATAGACAGACACACACACAGACGTCACGCTAAAAATAGATTTTTCCTGTTCTAGATGTCCCGAAACGTGTAGATCCGTCGAAAACTTGAGTTGCGATTTTTTTGCACGATTCCAATACTTTCTCTATACATTACTACGTATTGCAGGGAAAATATAAACAACTGAAATTTGAGTTTCCACCTGATTCTTTCTTCATTTATAATCCGTATATTTTAAACCGTCAATATCAGAGAAAAAATAAAAGTGTATTTTTTTATAATCTTCCGTTTTCAAGTTGTTCTTTTCATTTCTTAAAATATTAACATTGACATTTGGTGAATCTCGAGGTTGAATAGCTCCTTTGTGTTAGCGGCTAAATAGCTGCTTTGTGTTAATATCTTAATGTGATGGTTTACATGAAAAGTGCCCAGTTGTGGGTAATTTACTTCTGAGATAACTTGGTATATAGCCATTATACCAACAACTGTACCCTTTCTAGTTTTCAGTGGATTTTGACAGCCGCATACTACTTGAATATACTACTGGAAACATTTAAATTATGATCTGCTTGTTGACAATTCTGAGATATTAATTTTCTTTCTATCAATCACAGCTGGAATACAAAATGTGTTTCTAAAATAAAACGAAAAACCACGATTTAAACTTTGGTTTAAATTAAAAGAATGTTTTAAACCAAAGAAAACATGATTTAAATGAATGGGATTTAAATAAGCCAATCCTGCTGTATAATCCCGAAAATTTTTAAACTGTTTTCTCGGTTTTAATGTTATAGCTTGGTTAAGATTCCAAAATTTGTAATATATGAGTTGTAATTATCGTAAAGACCTGCCGTTTTGTTTTTGGTGTGAAACATCTTAGTGTGCGAGATAGAGTAATTCGTGAAAGAAATGTCACTTAGATGAAACGGAAATATGTAACGGAAGTGACATCATATTGATACGAAACGTAACAGAAAACCATTGTTATAATTTAACCTTTTGCTCAAGGGTGGGAAAACGTCAATCCCCCTTTGCAAACATTGACGTCCGTGAACGTCAATGCCTGCAAAGGGGGATTGAACTGTTTGGGATAGGGTATGTCAAAGACCTGTCTTTTTGAAAGGTTCTTCGCTTGAGATTGACGCTGTCACACCAGTAAGCTAACGGTTAAAGGTCTGGGTCGCTTGAGCTTGGTGGTGAATTTGGCGAAATATCACCAACTTGGCAACTTTTGATGCATTTTAGAAATTTCTTGAATTTTGTAAATTAGCTAAGAACTTAACGAGTTACGTGGTTTTTACGGAACTTTCCGCAGAGGATATGATATATATAAGCTCACCATCGTTCAATTGGGTTGGTGGCTTGATACGAGTAAAAGTATCCGGTTAGATCGGTATAAGCGTTTGCTTAATAAAGAAGGTGGAGGAACATTGAGGATTGATCGTAAATCTAAGGGTTTTTTGCTAATGGTTTAAATTATAAAAAATTGTTAGGAATGGGAAATTTAATGCATCACAAAAATATCTTGATCAAAGGAATCGGATTAGTTGAATGCATGATTTCATGATTGAAGTCATTTGACGCAGATAAAAAGAGTTTTGTTTTTTCAAATATAATAATCATAAAATAGATGTATGTATTCGATTTTGAAGTAAGTGATGATGAAGCAGAAAGAAAATAGGTTCGTAAAAATGTTGAAATATTGTAATTTATGTGTATATTGTTGATTTATATTTTGCTATCATTTCTAAGTGACCTGCTAATGATCCAATTCTTGACCCATTATTCATACAGTAGAAGATTTAATTTTGTCCTGTATTGAGACAGGTTTTCTCTTTATTGGAATATTCCAAAATTTTAAGAAATGATCGCATGGGGTCTTAAAGAAACGGCGTAGGGATTGGTTGCTCAGCGTCTGGCACTCTGCTTTGTAAATGGAACTGGTGATACTGGGGTCCGAGAGTCAGATCTCACTCCGATAGGAAGTAAGCGGGACGGCGTCGGGGATGTAGGCATTTGGCAATTGATTGTCGAGGAATGGGGCAAGTTGAGGTAATTTTGCACGATCGATCCCGTTTAGTGGGATCTCGCGTTCAAAATTTTTCTTTGGTTGGGCAGTGTGGGAAGTCTAAAAAACCTTTCGATTATTATTTACCTCAGTTTTCCTTATAATTTATGTTTTCTTTATATTAACAATTCTAACTAGTTCGGTTAGATAGACCAATCACTGAGCTAAATAACATTTCTGCGATCCTGCGGCAGAGCAGAATAAAATTTCGACCCGCAAGTAAGATTTTTCAAGTGGATCCATATTGGGAATTTAAAGGATAGTCATTGAAAGATGAATTAAGGAGAGGATTGAATGTGAAAGTAGAACGGCAGCCTAGTGTATAATAGAAAGCTAGATGGTTAGAAGAATCCTGATGAGTTGAAGGGTCTAATATCCAGAGTTAGCCGCAATAAGGTGCGAGGCAAGAGAAAAGAGTTGGGGTAAGCATAGAAGCTTTGTAACTCGTCGACGTTTATTAATTAAGATAAATACCACCAGGTCAGTAAAAGTACATTATATTATATATTTGTGTTTCTATGTGGGATGTGTAATACTGTGGTTGTTATATATGTCTCAGGTTTTTTTAAACAGCCAGTTGCTCTATTAAAAGTGAAGTGCACAACAGATGTAATTTGGTTATATAAATGCATCCGTGTGTTATTGCCCTAGGTTGCAAGGTCCTGTATCCCAAGTAATTTAAGTTTGAATTATGTCAGTTTGTAGACAGAGGTAAGTACCGATAGGTAATCCCGCAACATAAGTCTGATAATCCGTACAATAGAGTACCACCAATCAAGGGTCAGTAATCATATAGCCCGATAGAGGGGAGGAACTCTACAAAATGACACCTGAAATAGAGATAAGGAGAAGATAGGTCTCTACAAAGAAAACAATAAAGCCAAACGTTTTAATCTCAAAGTCGTATTTAATATACGTTAGGAAGCCCGTTACGAAGCCCGTTTAAATCCCAATGCATGCAAGTACACACACTTTGATTAGCTGTTTAAAAGTTGTTGTTAATGGTTATTTGAATGAAGCGTAGTGAGCATGGGCGGTTTAAAAGTGGACTTCGCCCGGTTACAGTTCGTTTTAATTACTAAAATTGTGATTATCTGTGTATAATTTTACGTGTGTGCGAATTTTCATCTTCCTACCTATTGTAGTTTTTGATTAAAAGGGATTTCAATATTCAGGCAAATGTTGATTTAGCTTCGTTAAAAATGGAGAATGGACTTCGCTTCTCTAATCCATAATGATTATAGCGATCATAAATTAATGATTATTCGTGGCCATGTTTACATTGAAAGCTTCATCCCTGTCAAACCTGTTAATTAACATAGCTTTTTTAAATGCTTCAAATTACTCATCATTGGGGATAAATCATATTTATTACAAACAATCGCTCGTCGGTAAACCCATTAAGAGTGACCTTAATCAGAAAAACATGAGAAGAGAAGTATATTTATCAAAAACCGTTTTGTAGTTCTAAGTCGTATCTTTGAAGGCAATGGCAAGATTTACACGACATATGAATAACTTTAAAAAAAAGCACTCCGGCATCCTCTAAGCGTGAAATAATTATAACCTTGGCTGTTAGAATTTAATCTATTTAACATGTCATTCTACTCATCCAAGAAACTTCCTTTGTAGTTTTTTCTACGCAGTAATTTGGTTTTAAAAGGTTTTTGCCTGGTTGCAGACCGGTTTAGAATTTTTTTTTTTAGATCACTAACTGTACGTAATGGTTTTTTGCGTTATATTCCATGAGTTTTCAGAAAGAATTTTCCAATTACGATTTGCACTGAAAGAAGATTTAACAAAGGTCTGGTAACTATTCATGCAGCGTTATGGATTTTATAATGGGAAAGCTTAGAAAGTTTAGATTTTCAAAAGATTGGAATCCGTTTCATGTCTTTTATACAAGGGTTAGTCAAAAAGATGTTACCCACTAACAGGGTGTCCCAAAAAGGAGTCCCGACCTTTAAAAAAAACGTTTACAGATAAAAAAGTGAAATAACGTGTATGTTTATTGGACAGCCAGTAAAATTTAAATACTGTAGTTTAAAAAAATAGTTGAAAAATTTCCCAACAGATGGCGCTGATAGGCATATATAGTCAAATCAGCTTCAACGCTTCCTGTCCTTTCACATTTTGTGAACAAATTGAATTTTTTGAGATCCGGACCTTTCGATACTTGAAATCTACGTTGAAAGCTACGATGTCTCCGGACTGCGATTCAACCGACGGTATTCGAACACAATGAAAATTCTTTGCTCCAACGTCATGCTTCTCTCCACCTCGTTCACTGTGCAAAATATTATTTCATGTTTCGACAGCAACACACAAAGAAGACTAAGAATTAACTGTAGAACAACACACTACAATTTAAAGAAAATATAAAAGCCGCCTGCAGCGCCAGCTATTGGCAATACTTTGAACTATTTTTGAAAAACATCTTATGTAAATTTTACTGGCTGTCCAATAAACATACACTTCATTTCACACTTTTATGCGTAAACATTTCCAAGTTATTCGTTTTTAAACATCCGGAGTCCTTCTTGGAGCATCCTGTATATGGGCAAGACAACATCATGCAAATTTCACTGTCACTGTCACTAAATATGACAACACGACTTAGTTTGGAAAAAGGAAGTTATCAGCTTGGATGGAAGTTTTTCAGTTTGAGGAACAAATTTAAAGAATGGTATAGCATGATTTGTTGAATAAATAATAAAAATATACCAATCCCACATATTTAGTAACATATTATTGACTGGCCCTGTATATTAAATTTTACTTTAGATTTTCTTTATATTTCAATAAAAAAACATTTTTTTTATTAATATAGAAAATTGTTGTAAGGAAATGAGGATGTAGGGCAAACGAAATAGTTTCATTAGTTTTGCATAATATCAATTTTGGATAATGATAGGATTTATATAGCATTGTTACTTTTCTTATATACATTGTATAATATAAGGAAAGTATTGTGACGAGGTCGAACATTCAAAGTCGAGTTTTCGACGGGAGAGCAGGTTTCAAGCATCTCTGAACACGAATCGAATATTTCTGAAGTTATGTCTGTGTGTATGTAAGTATATGTGCGTGTGTGGGTGTATCCTTGAGTCTATGGAGACGATACCTCATGAACGAATGGAGCGATTCAGATGAAATTTGGTGCAAAAATTACAATCCGTGAATACTGAAGCCTATTTTTTTTAAACGCAATCAAATGTTCGGAAGCCCCCTTCCCTTCCTCCCCATATTTTCAAATAAAATTTTGAAAAAATCATGAATATCTCAAAACCTTCAATAAAGTTACTTAAATAAACATTTCTTATGTAATTTTTCATAACAAAACGATTGACATAAAAATTAGAACGCTTGCATAAACAGTTCTCTTTTTCAAAATAATTTATTCAAAAATAATATAAATTAAAAAATATATATTAACTATTGTGAAATATGTGCCCTTTCATATGTAATATTATGCGATAAATTTGTTAACATAATTCTCATGGATCTGGCTCATTCCATTCACGAGAGAAGATACTATGGGTAATAGTTTTTATTTGGACGTCAATAGTCGTTTACCTACTATAAAAATCACCTATTCCTCCATCCATAACGCTTGACGAGATTTTGGCGACAAATTTGGCGGTATGTCGCCATCTTGGCGACTTTTCTTAAATGTCGCCAATATGACGAAAACGTCGTCAAATTGATAAAAATGTCGCCAGATTGATAAAAATGACTCTAAATCTATGAAAATGTCGACTAATAGATAAAAATTCCATATCTTGGAAAGAACATAAGAATCGACAATAAGAAGAACCCATTTTTCTCTGCCCATAATGCTTGGCAAAAAAATTATATATATATATATATATATACATTTTTAATTATCCAATATATATGTATATATATATATTAAACACAATATATATATATATATTAAACACAATATATATATATATTAAACACAAAGAGAAGAAAGAAAGAATGACAATGTATTAAAATTTCGCCGGGGGGGATTGTGACCCCCACTTCCCGGTAAAGCCAGCTTAATGTCATGACGACACTCTCGGAAGCGGATACACTGTCGAAAACCAAGTACACCATACATAAATCAGAAGTATGGTGTGTGCTTATTACTTGTGATTTAAGTATGGTGTACTTGGTTTTCGACAGTGTATCCGCTTCCGGGAGTGTCGTCATGACATTAAGCTGGCTTAACCGGGAAGTGGGAGTCACAATCCCCCCGACAAAATTTTGATACATTGTCGTTCTTTCTTTCTTCTCTTTGTGTTTTATATAAATGTATTTGGTCGAGCTGCATTGCGCCTAAGGATATATTTTCAGAAGGTTGTTTTTTCGGAGTAGTTGATAAATTTATATTTGTATATATATATATATATATATATATATATATATATATATATATTGTATCATAGTATATATTATACAATATATAAGCAAAATATGTTTGTTTATATATTGTACGGAATCCATAAACTGGGCAAAAGATCAGCCCGAATTAAAATTTTCTTGAAGTCTATCGTTATAAAAAATAATCGTCGCATTTATAGACATATTTTAATGTTGATAAAATGCAATAATTTTACTTCGATAAAAATATAGATCGCATTCTCAAGTCTAGAAATTTAAGAAATAATCCCTATATTTCATAATTACTAGCAGATGATCCCGAAATACTACAGTAAAAGTAGTACGACTTGGTTGGCTGTTACGTTTCGAGGGTGCCGATGATCGTCCATTTCCAAGGTCTAGTTTCCACTCGCTTGCAAGCGGGTCAACTAAGAGGTGTCGTGGGCGACGTTTCCTAGACAATCAATAACTTCGTCGTTTATGTGCCTCTCTTGACTGTACGAACCTCTTGACCAATTGTCTGCACTGCAAAACATTTTTGCAAGCATGTTACTGAAAGTTTTAGTGGAATCAGATGTCTGTAATGGAGAGTAAAGTTCTTGATATGATAATATATATATATATATATATATATATATATATATATATACAAAAATAACGCTTCGAAAGACGATAATTAGCTGAATACTGAATAATTGCGGCTTTTCTGGTAGGTTGCCAAAATTATCAATAAAGTAGCTGAAAAACATGAGCAAAGGTTGCAGAGTGTTTTACGGTGTGTCAGTGGCGTAATGAACCTTTGCGACGGTTACATGTGTCTTCTCCATCGAGAAGGGATAAAATAGAGACAGTATGAAGTCATAAAATTGAGTCCAAGATCAGAAGACAAGAAATAGTGTGACCATTGTCCCCTTCACTCTTTGGTTCAGTACAACACGTTTCATATAAATGCTAACTTCTATTTGAAAATCTTTTGTGTAATTGTATTTTTACTTTCTCATATGTAGTATTGAAAAAGTATTGTTTTCACGAAAATTTTCGAATAATCTTACAATCGCTTGTTTTGTTTACATCCTGCATACGTTAAAATTAGGCTTCGTTATATAAATAATCGAAGTTCAGTGATCATTTAAAATAAGAAATATTGTAATTGTGTAGGCACAGAATTTAAATACACACATAATATGGAAAAATAAAGCGGTTTTAGGACGGATGCAACACTAAATATAAATTTAAACGGTATTTAAACATCACGATTTTTACTCAGGGGAAAAAATGGGTGCCATATTTTATTTTGAAATGAGTCACGTGATCTCTTTATATAATATGGGTCTAATTATTATTTCAATATTTATTTAAAAAACTACCTAACACATTTTGCTAAATTTTCTTTTCTTTGTTACACATTTTCCGTGATAATTTGAATATTTCTTAAAATTTTCGAAGCAATTTCAGAATTTTAACTCCGCTTAAAAAATGTTTGAAAAAGTAGGTCTCATAGGGTTCAATGTATTTCATTTTTTCAACCCGGGTTCAATCCGAAACTAATTGGGAGATATTATTCTTTTACATTCCCATATGTCCCGCAGACCGTCTCAACAACATACTAAAATTTCATTTTGATAAAGTCATTTTTACGGCAGTTATCGTGCGAACGGACAGACAGACAAACGGAATGAACAAAGTCATAAAAACTTTTCAACTATATTTGTAAGTGCTAAAAATGCAATCTGACAAAAGATCTAAAATTCTGGAAACAGACAGAAGCAATATAAAAAGAAGTAAAAATTAACAGAACATAATTGCAATTTTCGCAATTGGAACTATCGTGCGTAAAAGGACTCATTTAAAGAATTTTCTGCGTCAACTGCGACAAACTCATCACAAGTAATCAGCACACTCCCTTGAGGCTTCGCTTCCCTTACGTCCTTAGCTGACGGCACGCACTTCCGACCGTTTACCGAAACAGGCACTTAAGCTGCACGTTAATGTTAATCAGCGTTCCGAATATCAAAGAATAATGTTGTTATCATTACTTTATATACATAGTATAATGTATAGGGAAAGTATCGTGACGGGGTCGAAAATGCGAATTCGAGTTTTCGACTTAAGAGCGGCTTAAGAGTGTTCAGCACGATTTTTGAATCTATATAAATAAAATTGATAATCTGTCTGTCTGTATGTTTATAACATTATCACGGGAGAACAGCTGAACCGAATTTCATAAAATTTTGTGGGTAACCTTGGAATAGCCCCACTTAAAATTTAGTCCATGTTTCGAGTTTCTAGGACCAGAGGGTTTTTAGATATTAATTTAAAACACACAGTTAAACCTTCCATGGACATAGCATTATGCAGACGATATTTTTCCTATTAAACTTATTTGAAGAAAATGACATCATGTCCTTTAGCACCGGATTTCAATCCAATGTGTTAATGCGGCAGACGATTTTTATTAAATATTTTTCCATTTAAATAATAAAGAAATATATATAAAATAAATTTTATCAAAATTGCATCTTTGACTGGATTAAATCAATTACGGCCTGCAGGTTTAAATATTACTGATATTATTGATATTTTCTATTTAATATGTTATTTGTTTTATTTTGTCAAATATTGACAAGTATTGGCATATATTGGAATCAATTTCAGCCCTCAAATTTAAAAATTGAGGGGATAATTGATATTTTATTACGTCATTTGTTTTATTTTGGCAAAGATTTTTCGATCTCATATATTGTAGTAAGGGTATACATTCTAATCTATAAGAATATAAGTAGTACTTCTATATCTACCAATACAATTTTAGCACTTTCAGTTTGGTTTATGTTGTTTCGATTCATGTTTGTTGTAAATTTGTTTACAAACGTGACCAGGATGTTTTATTCTTTAGATCTTCTGTCTGTGAAGGTGATTTTGAATAGCGATAACAGAGATTCTTAAACTTGCTTTCAGGAGCATTAATTTTAATATTTTAATAGAATGATTTGAATATAATATTGTCATTTAAAATACAATAGGAATTTGCACCTAATTGTGAATTTTAAGTTCTTTATATTATACATTCCGTACGAAGCAGGGGTATCCTGCTAGTTGAAAATAAATTTTGATCCGAAAATTCTTGAATAAATCATTTCCAAAATTTTACATGTTCATACCTCTTCTTCGTTGTAATACAATTATATAAAGTGATGTTTTCCCGAAAATTTGACAGAAAAACATGTTTGAAATTTGACAGGAAAACACGTTTAAAGACCTCTTGGATACATTTTGAAAACTTTTCAAAGGATGTCTATATGTGCGCGTATGTGTCTATGAGGCGTGAACATGATAATATACAAGAACGAATCACTAGGAACGAATAAGTGATCGAATCGCTGCGAACGAAAGAACGAATCGCTATGAACGAACGAACGAATTTATCAAACAGGTTTCGCTATGAAATGTTATGTGTACATCAGTGATTCCCAACCTTCTCTGTTTGATCGAACCCTTGAAACATTTTGTATCATCTCTGGAAATCTCTACCTGGGAGACACGTATTAGGTTTGATAGGGTTAAAATTAACAAGAAAGGTCAATCATGCGTAAAGCATTGATTATGAAACACTTTCCAACCGAAATGAAATATTATTTAAGCATCTCTAAAATGCGATACATTCAGCGGTAATATTTTTTAGATTATCACAATACTACAGTAATTTATTATACTTGGAAACGTAAAACTTCATCAAAAAGGACAATGGCTCAAATCATCTGCTTCTCTAAGTAGAATCAATGAATATTTCATTCATATCTCTTATATTTCAGACTCCATAGCTAAATAATTTTGCGTGAAAAAATTTAGCAATTCTTATATAACTCATCTTACAATCGCTTGATTTGTTTACATTCTACATACTATAAATGGTTGAAAAATTAAGTTCCATAGGGTTCAATGCATTTCATTTTTTCAACCAGAATTAAATATAAAACTAATTGGGTGATATTATTCATGGTCATTTCCGTATGTCCCACAGACCGTCTCAACAACATACTAAAATTTCATTTAGATAAAGTCATTTCTACGGCAGTTATCGAGCGAACTGACAGACAGACAGATAGAACGAACTAAGCCATAAATACTTTACAGCTATATTGGAAAGTATTAAAAACGAGTAAAACTGTAAAGTTAATAATTAATAAATAACTCATTGTTTTGAATAAAGTATAACAAGATAATTTGTTGCCAATTTCGTTTTGCTAATTACTGCCAATAAAAAATGGCAGCCGATCGTAAAACGACCTTCCGGAGTTGAAATGGATGGATTGTGTGGACAAGGACACTGGGATGTTAAAGACTAAAAAATGGAGAAGCATTGCTCACTAATTGGGCCACTTGGCTCTTCTAAGAAAGACCAAGGCCCACAGTGGGGCTGTCGAGTCATTTATAATGATGAAACAACGATAAACATTTTCGCTCTACACCCAGATTATTAATTATAAATATTAAACATGGGGTAGGACAGCCCAGTGGTTAAGTCACGGGGATTATACTCGAACGATCCGAGTTTGATTCTTAAACTATCCAACTGTCCCCTTGTTTACTCGGAGTACGTACATGTTAAATATGTTAGTTCGTAAGTTCTTCCAAGAGGTTGGTGGTAGGGAAAAGAGGGTACGGTCTCTGCGAATGCCGCGTCCACTAGGTTTCAGTCTAAATTGGGTGGCACTGCCCTGACCGTCCAAACAGATACCTTATGCACCTTCTTGTAGATCGGAAGGACTGGGTCGAACAAAACAACAACAAAATAAACATTGAGCATATATTTTAACACCACAAATCCTTTGTGCAATAAGACATACCTATATACAAAAGGCATACCTATATACAAAATAAGATACAAAATTTGGTACACTTGTAGAGAATGGTTTAAGGAATATGCTGAAATAAACCATTTTTCGACTTTAACTGTCACACATACCACCTAAACAATATATATATATATATATATATATGATTCATATGAAAGAGGGAAACGACCAAATGCATAGCAAAAATGGCAAAGGGGGATTGTGACCCCTCTTTACCATTTAAAAGTGTGCTTTTTATGCCGGAGCAACACTCCCGGAACCATTGTTATGCAGCAGCCTATCTTTCGAATATGTGTCAAGTAAAACACACAGTGTAGAGTAACAGGAAAATCACCAAAAAAACGACCAAGAATGTGAGAGTATGGAAACCGAATATAGATGATTGCCAACTTATAAAGCTGTAAAACGTGGATCGCCTTTACACCAGGGTGCGCTGTCTACGCATACTAATTGCCATGCTGTCAAACGTTAAGTTGCGTTGTAAACCTCCTTGATATCCCTTAAATATGCATTTTCTCCTTTTTCTGTATTGAAAACAGAATTATAATAGTATTATTATAATAATTAATAGAATTATATTAATAGAATTATAATAATATTATTATAATTCTATTTTATATAATAATTAATAGAATTATATTAATAGAATTATAATAATATTATTATAATTCTATTTTCAATACAGAAAAAGGAGAAAATGCATATTTAAGGGATATCAAAGAGGTTTACAATGCAACTTAGCGTTTGTCAGCATGGCAATTAGTATGTGTAGACAGCGCACCCTGGTGTAAAGGCGATCCACGTTTCACAGCTTTATAAGTTGGCAATCATCTTGATTCGGTTTCCATACTCTTGGTCGTTTTTTTTAATGATTTTCCTATTACTCTACATTGTGTGTTTCACTTGACACATATTCGGAAGATAGGCTGCTGCATAACAATGGTTCCGGGAGTGTTGCCCGGGCATAAAAAGCACGCTTTTAACCGCGAAAGAGGGGTCACAATCCCCCTCTGCCATTTTTGCTATGCATTTGGTCGTTTCCCTCTTTCATATGAATCTTTATATGGTACTTTTCGTGCATGTGCTACTTTGCGCCAACACTTAAAGGAATTTGGAACTCTGTTGAACACTCATTCTCACATCGTTGTATCTGCTATATATATATTATGAATTTTTTCCACTTGCTTTAAGATTCGCTATTGAATAATTCTTTTTATTTTGTATATATATATCTGGAATTCCCATTAACGCCCGCAGTTGTGGCTTTTATTATCAGTCTGCTGAAATTATGAACCAAGTAGCTGAAAAAAATGAGCAAAGGTTGTAATATGTTTTACAATGTAAACTCGACTTACGGAGAATGTAAAGCAGTGGTTACGTTACCAGTTCATTCAAAGAAATGTTTTCCTTTTATTTTTTCCATTTTTTTTTAAGTTAGTAAAGAAAGTTTTTCATCATTGCATCCTCGATTACAGATCACATCTCCCTATTTACTTTTCTTTTTGTTGGACATTTATTTATAAGAAGGCGTTTGCATTAAACAGTTTGTCCGCATTAAATAAACTTAGAGACAGCCGAAGTCACACGGTGATGAGTTAATTCGTATAATCAACTTCTTTTCTATTCTGGAAACTGCAATTCTTTTTTCTTTATAACCATTCTTACAATAGTACACATTGCGTTTGTTCTGGGTTTCACATCCTGCAAGTAACAACGTATTACAGAGAGAGTCTTACCAATTTACAAGTCAACTTAAAAAAAACTAAATTTAAGCTCTTCCTTTACTTTCGATGCAGTATATGGTAATGTACAGGAAAATAATTAGAAAAATGTCGAAAATTGCAACTGGAGTTTTTAACGGATCTACACGTTTTGGGACCTTTGGAACACGAACGAAAAATCTATTTTTAGCGTGACGTCTCTCTCTCTCTCTGTGTGTGTGTGTGTGTGTGTGCCTCTTTGTGTGTGTGTGTGAGCCTGTGCGTGTGTGCCTGTGCATGTGTGCCTGTGTGTGTGCCTGTGTGTGTGGTTGTGCCTGTATGTGTGTGTGCCTGTGTGTGTGTACCTGTGTATGCCTGTGTCTGTGTGTGTGTGTGAGTGTGTGTGTGTGTGTGTGTGTGTGACCAAATTTCTCAAAATTTGTTAGATAAGTCACTTGTGGCTTACTTGGTACTGGTTAGATTTTAGTACGATTCGGAAAAAAGAGCCCACCTTGTTTTACGAAATAGCCAGCAAAAATCGTCAATATCTAAAATAAAAGAATACGTATATTCAAATGTATCAATTAAATGTTTGTTTTATACGTAAAGTTTGGGGATAAAAAGAATAAGACCCCTTTACTCTGGGCTCACCGTTTTCGAGATATTTTAGTTCTTTCGCTCCTTTGCGACGCCACCTTTGAAAATTTGTCCAGGTAACAAATAAAAACGAAAATTAAATTAAAAGTTTAAAGTCAGAGTTATTTTGTGCAATAAAATTCAATTTAATGAATTATTAAAGAAATAAAGAGAAGATGAATTTAAGTTTTTAGGGGAAGTCATATGATGCCCACATCAGATTTTTTTTAAATTAGGGACCAATGAATAGTTGCATTGAAAGAGCTATAAAATTTTATGTCTATTTTGATGACATAATTTTATTAGGCTAAGTCTTCCTACCCGCCACTTTAAAACATTCTTGGTCCTAGAACTCCTCTTCGAGAAATGAAATGATTAGGACCATTGGGGTTCTTAAATTTAACATGGTTTAGCAAGGATGTTCCTTTTTTAATCACATATCAATTGTGCAGGTGAAGTCCGTTAGATAAGGATGAAGTTCTCATGTCCCAGGACGAGTCGGACGGTCTGGGCTTTCGACACCCCATACACTTAATGCTGAAAGCAACAATTAAAACTGTAACCTGGTCCACTAAATAATGATGTCATTGTTCCAAATTAAAACCGTCACCGTAACTTGTAAAGAATTTATGTTATTGTTTAAATCATTGTTAAAACATCAACTTTAATTAGTCGAAGGGAGCGAAACCTTCTTATATGGGCTATGAGTCCAAGAAAACGGTCGCCTCTATGGACTTAATATTATACCATGTATGTCACATAAGAAAATCCAATTATCTGTATCTGTCACGCTTGGTGATGCTTCTGAAAACCAAGTTTTCGAACACATTTGGTGCGACATCGCCAATTTAGCGACTGTGGGGAGGATTTCGACAAATTGGCAACAATTAAATATTTCAAATTTAAACCGAACTTCTTCATTTCATTATATTTAATTTCTTTCTGTGAAAATTAAATTAAATTTTTTAATCTCTGTCGCTTTGTGAAATTTTTTATGCGAAACAAACAAAGCCTTCTTTCCCGCCACTCAAAAACCTTTTCATGTTCTGAAATCCTCTTTAGAGTATTGAACAGATTTTGTTGCTGGGACATACACGTCTTATCAAGGTTCAGTACATGTACTGAACCGTACAAGTGCATGTACAAGTGCTAAACACTTGTACATGTACTTCAGTACTTCACTTAGCACTTCGCTTACTCTTCAGTACTTCGCTTACTTCAGTACTTGCTTACTTCAGTACTTCGTTTACTTCAGTACTTGCTTACTTCAGTACTTCGCTTAGCAGGGTTTAGTACATGAACTGAAACTGAAAATTTCTAAGCCGCACGTTCACAAGTAACATTCCATTTTATTTGAAAGCAATCAAAGCACTTCCTAACACATTTCTCCAAATCCCAATAAACAAAAGCATTACAAATGTTATCAATCAACTTATCTCCACGTATGAGCAACAAAGTAACAAAAGTAGCTATGTAGCAGCATTCACTCATCTGAAACTTCCAACTACATATGTCCCAGACGCTTAAAACCTTGTCTCGCTAGAACTTTAAATCCTTGTCTCGCCCAAGACGGTCTATTTCATCCGATATCCTTGCTTCTTGCTCTGGGGTATTTAGTTATTTGCTATGGCAACCACTCGGAACATCTCAACTCAGCGTTTCGACACGCATGATGAACAGTACTGTGAAACTTGTCTATAATGCCCACTTGCTGGACATCGAAGAAACGGTCTTATTCACTGTAAAACATTCTGCAGATTTTGCTGAATTTTACTTTCCTTATATACATAATGTATAAAGAAAGTATTGTGACTGGATCGAAAATTCAAATTCGAGTTTTCGACGGGAGAGCACGTTTCAAGCATCCCTGCTCACGAAATTTTTGAGGTGATGTCTGTCTGTGTGTGTGTGTGTGTGTGTGTGTGTGTGTGTGTGTGTGTGTGTGTGTGTTTGTGTGTGTGTGTGAGTCTGTGGAGACGATATCTCACGAACTAATAGAGCGATTCGAATGAAATTTGGTACAAAAATCCCAATCCGTGAATACTGGAAGCCAATTGTTTTTAAACACAATTGAATGTTCAGAACTTCACTAAATTTTCGAGTGAAATTTTGAAAAAATCATCAAAAAATCAAAATCTTTAATAAAGTTACGCAGATAGACATTTCTTATGTAATTTTTCCTTAGAAAGCGATTAACACAAACTGTAGAACGCTAGCATTAACCGTTCTTGAGATATTGCGCATTTTTCAAATAAATTTATCAAAAAATCAAGTAAAATAAAAAAATATTAACTCTTAAGAAACATGTTCACTTTTCATATGTATTATCATGCGATAAATTGGGTGTCATCATTCTCGTGGATCTAACTCGCTCCATTTACAAGAAAAGATACTTTGAGTAATATTTTTGTATTTGAACGCCAATAGTCATTTATCTGCTGTAAGAATAACTTATTTCTTCGTCCATAACGCTTAGCGAGATTTTGGCGACGAATTTAGCAAAATGTCGCCAACTTGGCGACTTTTTTAAACGTTGCCAAATTAAAGAAAATCTCTCGCCAAATGAATAAAAATGACGCTAAATCAATGAAAATGACGACTAATTGAAGAAAATTCAATAGCTTGGAAAGAAAATAAGTATCTACTATAAGAATATAATTTTTTAACTGTAAAAGTAGTAAATTCATTACATTATATAAGGAAAGTCTGCTGCCCACATCAGATTTTTTCAGCTGCTTTGTTGATAATTTCGTCAAACTAATAGGAAAATCCACAATTGCAGGCGTTCATGAAAATCTCAGCTTCATTTCTGAAATATTCAGTTAATTATCG
Organism: Amaurobius ferox; assembly: GCA_951213105.1. NCBI lineage: Eukaryota > Metazoa > Arthropoda > Arachnida > Araneae > Amaurobiidae > Amaurobius > Amaurobius ferox. The sequence continues at coordinate 43,043,905 of OX578152.1, forward strand.
TCTGCCAAAGCGATATTTTTATATTTATATATATATATAATACTTATTGTGTAATTAAATACAAAAATTCACTTTACACTAATATAAATTTTAATTATTTATTTCAGCAGTATAAACACTGTTTTCCTATTCCTAATACTCAAATTTTCAAAACATTTAAATATAATACCCCTTTAGGTAGACAAATTTTTAATTACAATGATATATCAAAATCTCTTATAAATCAAAATTCCTATCCTAATTTACTATGTGTTTGTAACCAGCCAAATTATTCTAAATATATAGACTGCAATCACAAACACATAATTACTGGTGATCTCAATATTGTTCAAAATTTAGCACTTAAAAATCTTATGCTTTATGGTACCAAATTTCGAATCCAAAATACATTAAATCACTGTCTTTTAATTAAACAACTAAATATTGATCTAAAAAAATTCATATACAAAATTGCTTGTAGTAAAAACTATCCCATTGAAGCTTTCGATATGTGGAAGGTCAGCATTATGACAAGCATCAAACATCTTTTAGGTAACTAACCTACAACTAAACCTACAATTAACTTTACAAACTTGAAGCAGGCAATAACTAAAATCACAATTTGTCATCACATATGTGGATAAAGCTGCCAACAATTACGCCATCATTTATAAAAAATATTATGTACAAATCTTAAACGATTTCATAAATCACAATAATATATTTAGAAAAATTGACTCTTCAGCAGCAACTATATCTGAGAAAATTATTGCATTTCATAAACTATTAAAATTACCTTGCAACAATCTAAGATTCTCTTATATCATCATGGTCCCAAAATTTCATAAAAATTCTATCTCTTTTAGATCTGTAACTATAGGCCATAAATCACATGCAACTGTTGCTAGTAAATCTCTATTGGTCATTCTTAATAAAATCATTTCTAATATACATATCAGACTCAATAAGTCTCCGGTCTAACTAAGAAAAAAAAATATTTTTAGAAATTCGACTTTTTTCATCAACATACTGTCCTTCAAAAGTGATACATTCATTCCAACGCTCCTCTAACTTTTCGATGACTTTTTTGTAGAACGATTTGTCTTTGCTCTCAAAATAGGCCTCAGTTTCGGCAATCACTTCTTCATTTGAGCCAAATTTCTTTCCCTGCAGCATCTTTTTGATGTCTGCAAAAAACCAGTAGTCGCTGGTGCTCAGATCTGGAGAGTACGGTGGGTGAGGAAGCAATTCGAAGCATAATTCATATAATTTAACCACCGTTTTCATCGACTGGTGACACGGGCATTGTCTTCGTGGAACAGCACTTTTTCCTTTTGCATGTGAGGTCGTTTTTTCTTGATTTCTACACTCAATCGATCCAATAATGTCATGTAATATTCGCTATTGATAGTTTTACCTTTCTCAAGACAGTCGATGAACAAAATACCATGCGCGTCCCAAAATACGGATGCCATAACCTTGCCAGCTGACTTTTGGGTTTGGGGTCGCTTTGGACGACTTTCACCGGCTGCTGTCCATTCAGCTGACGATCTTTTTGATTCACGTGTGTAGTAATGGATCCATGTTTCATCCATTGTCACATACCGACGCAAGAAATCCTTCTTATCTCGCTTGAACAGTTCCAAACAGCGCTCTGAATCGTCGACGCGTTTTTGTTTTCGGTCCGGTGTGAGCAAAAGCGGCACCCACTTCGAAAGCAACTTACGCATGCTCAAATTTTCGTGTAAAATTGTAAACGCACTATCTTCCGATATCTTTAAGGTGTCAACTATCTCACGCAACTTCACTTTACGGTCTTTCAAAACTATTTTGTGGACTTTTTTTATGTTTTCCGGAACAACTGCCGATTTTGGGCGACCAGAGCGTTCAGTATCATCGGTATTTGTACGACCGCGTTTAAATTCAGCTTACCGGTCAATAATAGTTGATTACCCTGGTGCAGAGTCTCCATAACGCTTATCAAGCCACTGTTTGGCTTCAACAGTATATTCCCCATCAAAAAACAATGTTTAGTCAACACACGAAATTCTTTTTTATCCATTGTTTTGAAAACTACAAAACTGGGGTCACTAAAACCACTGTAACCTATAAACTAATTGTCAGAATATCATGAAATTTTGACACGTATCATTTGAAGGTTGGTACTATCCAGAAATCATATGGGCCTGTCAACAGTGCTGCCATATATGTGTCAGACCGGAGACTTATTGAGTGAAGTGTTATTTGATAATTCAACTTCTCATATTATTAATAACAGTTATCAATTAATTCAAAAGTTGGATACGATTAATATTTTGGTATTTAAAACTTATGACTTTAAGGGCCTTTTGAACAATATTGACATAAAAGTTCTATATAAAGTAATTTGGGATATAATTAAATATTTCTATAATAGACAAAATTTGGATATAGATCGATCTTACGTGCACCACCTTCTCAAGTGTAGAAAGCCCAGACCACACGACCAACCCGAAGGCTTATGGTTGCTGCTTGTGTGGCCGGACCTTCTCAAGTGTGTCATTTTTAATAAAAACTTGATGCAAGACAATAAAATTTATATGCAAATTAAGGGTGTTCCACAGGGCGGCTCTGCCAGTTCAGCTCTTGCAAATCTTTATCTACACTTCTACGAGTCAAATTTTATGAACTCTGAATATACTTTCTACAGATATGTTGATGATGTAATTCTCATTAAAATAGCTCCCTCATCAAATGATATAGATTTTGATTTTTATCCCCCAAATTTTTATTCCTTATATCAAGCAAAAACAACATCTCATCTAGTGTTAATTTCTTAGATTTAACTCTCTCTCTTGATAATAAATATTCATTTTTGCAAACATTTTTGACAAAAGAAAAAGTTTTCCATTTAAAATTCACAAGATAATTAATTTTAACTCATGTATTAGTAAACAGGTATACAAAAATATTTTAATAAATCAATTTCATAGGATTTTTAGGTTATATGAAAATACACAATATAATAACCATCTAGCAGATTTATTTCAATACTGTAAGGCTGAATCCTATCCAGATAATTTTATTAAATATCAGTTTAGAAATTTTGAATTGAATTTATAATCTGTTATTTATTGTTTTAGTCAAAGTTGAAATTGTTATTGTATACTTTAAATATTAAAATATTCTATGAGATTTTAATTATCTTTGTGATAACTTTTTATTCATATTATATAAATATTAATTATTAATTATTATTTAGTATAATTTGTAAACATATTTTTCTTTATATCTCTAATTCATGGGTTTGAAACATGTCTATTTGTGTATCTATTGTCTATTGGTTGAATATCTTATTCAGGAGTATTTCCTGTAATTCACAACAGATGGCGCTCTCTAGTATTCTTTCCAAATTCATCCTAGGATAGAGCAGCGAAATATTAGGCGTCCTGAATAATGGTGAAAAAAGGTATGAGTTTTAATTTCTAACTGCATCCTTGTGGATTGTTGGATATATTACTGATATGTTTGCTATATGCACTCTCTTCCTCTTCTTTCCATTTGCCTAATATTATTTGCTATTTCCATTTTTGTTTCTGTCTGGTAATGTGTTGGATCTTTTGACGATGTTTCGGCCATGTGGCTGTATCGTTGCGCGAAACACATTTGAAACCTATGTGGATGCAAAGATCCTTGAAAAGCTGGATCTACAGAGGTTCTATCCAATTTCATATTTTCGGATTGCATCTTTCCTTATATTTTTAATTTATTGTCATTTTAATATTTTGAGCCTCCAGATTTTGACAATCCTTTGACGTTTGAACTTGGTTTGTATGTATCGTTCTTGGATGCTGATAAATTCATGTGTATTATTGATAATTTAAAATTAAAATCATTTTGCTTTATATGGTAGTATTATTTTCCTTTTGTTAGATATTTCCTTCTTTCATATCCTCTTTATTTTCCTCCGTATTGATTTTGAACCAGGATATGACACTGTTTATGTTTCAAATTAATCGTATTATATATATATATATATATATATATATATATATATATATATATATCCATGAACGTGTATACAGCTAGTCTAATATATAAAAGGGAAAATTTATAAACTCGAAGCTATATAATACTGTAATGCACTATACCTGAAATTTTATACATCATCTTATTAGTGTATGGGACACATTTTATTTATTGAAAATGTTTTTGTACGGGAGCCGTATAAAAATTTAAATCTTATATTTCTTCAAATTTAATCCCCTGGAAATTTTAATCGCACCTTTTTTTACGCAACTTTGTAATTCATTATATATGTCTAAGATCAATATTTAAGGAATCAAAGCCGACGTCGATGTTTTGGGGACACCCTGTGTGTGTATATATATATATATATATATATATATATATATATATATTCTTTTAACTATCAGGAACCCTACTCCCCATTACAGACAGCTGATTCCTCTGAAACTTTCAGTAATCTGCTTCCTAATATTTTACAGTGTACGCAGACAGATGCACAGACATGCATACAGACATACAGACAGACACACAGACAAATAATACTTTCCCTATACCTTACCATGTATTGTAGGGAAAGTGAAAAAGTAGCTTTATAAAAAAAAACTATCGAATGATCGGAGAGTAAATTAAGGATCGCCTATTCGAAATAACCTATCATCTTCATCCGTTAAAAGATCTAAACAATCCCAAACCTCAAAATTGGCTAGTCACCGGTTAAGAAGGCCACGGCCCTGTAATAAGTCCGAACAACATCAGTCACGGACATCAGTCATTGCTCAACCAGTTCGACCAAAGGAGGTCCCCACTAATGGCTATCTTCGTAAATTGGCGATTAAAGAATCCAATCTCCTGTAAACTGCCCATTAGAAGAATCGCAAGCATTAAACCGGATGCTGGAAGATTATTTTTGAGATCTTGCGGTATAATGACTTAAAGGCGAAACTGAGATTTTATTCTGAGTTCATGTGGTTAGCACAAATTATTGAGTCACACATTATTATTTGAAATTGCGCTGTTCGGATTTTAATTCAATTCTCGTTCTATTTTGGATGGATGTATTTTCAAAGGGTGAAATGGCAAAAATGCGAAAAAAATTAAATATCCCGAGAACGATTAGCCCTAGAATTGTGGGATTGGTCTTATTCGTTTCGTTGTTAAACATTACGTATAAAACAAGCGTTTAATTGATATTTTTGAACATGCGTAGTCTTTTATTTTAGTCTTTGACGATTTTTGCGGGCCATTTCTTAAAAAAGGCGGGTTCTTTTCTTGTCGAAATCTAAACAGTAACAGGGTCACACATAAGTAACTTACCTACTAAATTTAATGAAATTCTGTCAATTATTTTTTTATTTAGAGGGGATACATACACTGAACAGACAGACACACACACACACAGACGTCACGCTAAAAATAGTATTTTCGTGTTCTAGCAGTCCCAAAATGTGTGGATTCGTCGAGAACTCGACTTGCGATTTTCAACACGATTCCAATACTTTCCCTATGTATTACCCTATGCATACTTTCCCTATGCATTACCTTATGCATACCTTCCCTATTCATTACCCTATACATACTTTCCCTATACATTACCATATGCAAACTTTCCCTATGCATTACCATATGCATACTTCCCTATTTATTACCCTATGCATACTTTCTATATGCATAACCCTATGCATACATTTCCTATGCATACTTTCTCTATACATTACCCTATGCATACTTTCCCTAGGCATTACCATATGCATACTTTCATACGCATAACCCTATGCATACTTTCCCTATTCATTACCCTATACATACTTTCCCTATGCATTACCATATGCATACATTCCCTATTTATTACCTTATGCATATTTTCTATATGTATAATCCTATGCATACTTTCCCTATTCATTACCCTATGCATTACCATATGCATACTTCCATACGCATAGCCCTATGCATGCTTTTCCTATTCATTACCCTATACATACTTTCCCTATGCATTACCATATGCATACTTTCCCTATTTATTACCTTATGCGTATTTTCTATATGTATAATCCTATGCATAATTTCCCTATTCATTACATTATGCATACTTTCCCTATGCATTACCATATGCATACTTTCCCTATTCATTACCCTATGCATACTTTCCCTATGCATAACCATATGCATACTTTCCCTATTCATTACCCTATGCATACTTTCCCTATGCATTACCATATGCATACTTTCCCTATTCATTACCCTATGCATACTTTCCCTATGCATAACCATATGCATACTTTTCCTATTCATTACCCTATGCATACTTTCCCTATGCATTACCATATGCATACTTTCCCTATTCATTACCCTATGCATACTTTCCCTATGCATAACCATATGCATACTTTTCCTATTCATTACCCTATGCATACTTTCCCTATGCATTACCATATACATACTTTCCCTATTCATTACCCTATGCATACGTTCCCTATGCATTACCATATGCATACTTTTCCTATTCATTACCCTATGCATACTTTCCCTATGCATTACCCTATGCATACTTTCCCTATTCATTACCCTAGACATACTTTCCCTATGCATTACCCTATGCATACTTCCCATATGCATAACCCTATGCATACTTTCCCTATGTATTATAAGGCAAGTAAAAAGTGTGAGGTCAAAAAATATGTCACTGGCATCACTTGCAATCACAACAACCCCATTTGCATCATTTTCAATTTACTAACAATACAACTCCTAATTCCGAACTGGCCGGTTCAAAAACTATTCACAACCGTTTCCGTTGCCGAATTAAATTCGACTTTCACAACACCTAACTATTCAACACAATGAAAGTTAATTCCGAAGCGTCTCCGAATAGCAAGCGGAAAGTTGAGACACAAAGGCAGAAGCGAACCCGTGACAAGAGAGGATGGGGAAGTCCTTTTGCATAAGCAAAACTCCCCATTGATTTAATAAAGAGTCACATTATTCAAAACCAGAGCGGTCAAGGATGGCAGCACGAATGACCGTTATACACATGAGATGTTTTCTATTTGTCGGATATTATGTGGATTTAATGGTGTATGGGGAATGAAGGGTGTTTTTACTTTCCCTGCAATACATAGTAATGCATAGGGAAAGTATCGGAATCATATCGAAAATCGCAACTCGAGTTTTCGACAGACCTACACGTTTCAGGACCTCTAGAACACGAAAAAACTATTTTTAGCTTGACGACTGTGTGTATGTCTGTGTGTCTGTCTGTGCAATTATGTATCCTCTCTAACTCAACTAATTGACCAAATTTATTGGTAAGTCACTTATGTGTGACCCTGATGCTGATTAGATTTTAGTACGATTCGGGATAAAAGAACCCGCCTTTATTTGCGAAATGGCCCGCAAAAACCCCATGTATCCACTCGAGCTAAAAAACTAATTGACCAAATTTCACAATATTTGGTAGATAAGTCACGTGAAGGATACCCTGGTGCTGATTAGATTTTGGTAAGATTCGGAAAAGAAGAACCTGCCTTTTTTTACAAAATGCCCTCAAAAATCACCAGCTCAAATGCATCATTTAGGTGCACTCGTGTCATAAGTAGTATAAAAAAAATCTGATGTGGGCAACACATGACATTCCCTACATAATAGAGTGATTTTTCACTTCTTTCATAAGAATGTGTGATCTATGGCACAATGTTTTTACATTGAATTGTGCATTAACATTTGGCTTATAACTGGATGAAAACGTGTAATTATTCTGAAATACTCACTTAACTTACATTTCCCACAAATCCAACTTGACAATTAGAAACATGGCTAACGAAACGAGCTCAAGCATTGAGTTCCGGAGTTTTATGAGCGTCATCAAATAAGGGAGGAAGCCGCCCCAACAGGAGTATTACACTTACGTAGCAGGCGTTACGAAAGAGCTCGCGAAATCGAGCTCCAACAATTAGTGAGCAGCAGCGAACAACGGACGGAGCCCCAGAACTCCGTGAATAAGCAAACGTCTGCGAACTATAAATACTAGAACATTCGTGTGTGCCGTTCACGGTGAAGACTATAACTCTTAAAAGGGTGCAGATTTCTTTTTTTTCTCTTACAAATACCGTCCGACCTACCCGAAGGTGTAAAGTATCTGTGCGGTCTCAAGTTGGAATTAGTAACTTCAGTAAAACATCTAGCTAAATAAATATTTTTTGTTAAGCATTTTTACAAAATTTTACAACATGATAACATTGCCCAATCTATCTTTCCTTGACCTGCCGACAAAAATATACATCATCATTACACAAATTGACCATTCTACAAAATCAATCCCACCCGGCATCGTGACGAAACCAAGGGTCAGCGGGGGTCTTTCTCAACTGACCGCTGTCTATCTATCTTGATCACAAATTGACCGGATGAAAGAGAAAAAACATCACGCTTCATCTTTGTTGTCTGCCGGGCCGCGCACACGCGTTAGAACATTTGGCAATCCAATATAACTCCGGACAGAATTGTGTATCTGACCAGTTTTGTAGACAAGTGAATGGGATATTTCTTGAATTGGTCAGACTTCATGAGGTAAGGTTATGGAGAAATAACAAAAGAACGCTTTGAGTGCGAGGTAATTAATCGTTTGAGTAGTCATTTACTCCAGAAAATGGAATGCAATAACGTATTTTAACTCGGCGTGTGTTTTGAAAACAGGGTACGATCTGATTTGGTGTTTTGTTAATTACGTTGCATTTTTCTAAATGACTGTGAAAACGTATTTTAATATCTTCGAATTGTTATACAAATCGGAACAACCGCTTTGTTTTAAATTTGAGAATTTGTGTTCAACTCAGGTAACGGAATAATCAATTTAAGCAATTTGAAAATTTAGTTTAACGGTAAATTTTAGTATGGTGTAAGGAACCTTGCTACCCCAACCGGGAATCGAACCACGGATTTTCGTACTGGTCAGTTATACTCCACCGTTGAGCTACTGGGACTGAACTGCAAGCTCTTATCGTTGAAGTGGACTCTGCATTCTCCGCATTCTAATGTCAGGCTGACGAGCAACTGAAAATCTGACCAGTTCCTGCTATTTTTACCAGATGTTAGCTTTCTGCTGCCATTTTATCCTCCAGGTTAGATTTCTGAGTGGTCGCTGTCCTCCCGATTTGAAATCGGCGCTCAATATCTCAGAATCCACTGAATTCGGGCTAGTCCTATTAGAGTCACTTTTATACCTCCGATATCTATGCACTAAAATACAAGGTTGATTTATTCGAATGTCATTTTAAAGAACTTTGCTGCTGCGACCGGAAATCGAGCCACGAATCTTCGTACTGACCAACAGATGCTCTACCGTTGAGCTACTGGGACGGAATTATAAGATCTTATGTTCGAAGTGGACGCTGCAGTGATACACACGACAGGATACAAACAAAGGCATTTTTGCTTTTCCTGCAATACATGATAATGTATAGGGAAAGTATTGGAATCACGTTAAAAATCGCAACCCGGGTTTTCGACGGATCTACACGTTTTGGGGACCTCTGGAACAGAAAAACGCAATTTTTAGCGTGACATATGTGTGTGTGTCTGTGTGTTTGTACCATGTATGTATAAACATTAACTCAAAAACTGCTGGACCAAATATTATAAAATTTTACAGGTAACTCACTTGTGTGTGACCCTGATTAAATTTGGGTACAATTCGGGATAAAAGAACCCGCCTTTTTTTGCAAAATGATGCGCAGATATCTCACGCTAAAAACTAATTGACCAATTTCACAAAAATTGGTGTATAAGTGAAGTCACTTGTGGGATACCTTTATGTTGATTAGATTTTGGTACGATTCGGAAAAGAAAAACCTGCCTTTTTTTACAAAATGGGCCGCAAAAATCATCAAAATCTAAAATAAAGACTACGTATGCTCAAATGTATCAATTAAATGCTTATTTTTTACATAATTTTTGCCGGGAAAAGGAATAAGACCAACCCCATTACTCTAGGACTAACCGTTCTCGAGATATTTCATTTTGTTCGCATTTGCACTACGCTACCTTTGAAAATATATTCAGTTACCAAATAAAAACAAAGTTTGAATTAAAAGTGCACATTCAGTGTTATTTCGTGCAATTAAACACAATTTAATGAATTACTAAAGAAATTACGAGAAAATGAATTTGAGTCTGCAGGGAAAGTCATGTGCTGCCCGCATCAGATTTTTTTTATTTTTTAGCTTTCCTAATGAAATAAAATCTTTCTTATCGTAGGCATTAAATGCAATAAAAAAGGATCAACTTTGAGAAAGGATGCTCAGTATGCAATTTCTAACATCACTTTCTTTACGATACATGGGAATTGTACACGGAAAGTATCGGAATCGTATGCGATGGGTATTCGAGTTTTCTTCAAAATTCGAATTCGAATTTTCGACCTCGTCGCAATACTTTCCTTATACAGTATAGAGTCGACCCTCCTATAACGCGATACTCTCATAACGCGGAGCAAAAATTGCGACAAATGTCCCTTAACGCGGTACTCATAAAACACGGTTTCCATATAACGCGGTAGTCCTATAACGCGGTTTCTGTAGAATACAACTCAATTAGCTTAAGCAGTCTTCCTATAGCATGAATTTTTATATTACACTTTTACGGTTAAAATGCCGCCCAGGCGGTGAAGTAGATAGCGTCTTCGGCTGCTGTATTGTGGGCTGGAGTTCGAATCCCGAGTAAGGTATGGGCGTTTTCTTGAGGATAAAGTCAGTCTTCCGCCTTCTGGGTCCTCGTCAAATGTGAAGCTGCACCCCCTCCGGGCTTCGTCAGTGATGCTTTCTTGTAATAAACTTTGTTCTCTCGTCTTGTGTCTTTCGTCGTTCTTTCCAGCGTCACTGGTCCTGAATTGGCTCCGCCGAAACAGGATGTCATTTAGTCAACAACAACGGTTAAAATTAATAGCGAATTCCCCTGTTTTTACTTTCCCTGCAATACATGGTAATGTAAAGGGAAAGTATTGGAATCATGTCGAAAATCGCAACTCGAGTTTTCGACGGATCTACACGTTTCGAGACCTCTAGAATACGAAAAAACTATTTTTAGCGTGACGTCTGTGTGTGTGTCTGTCTGTGTGTCTGTGTGTATGTCTGTCTGTGCAGATTTTGTATCCACTCTAACTAAAAAACTAATGGACCGAATTTCACAAAATTTGGTAGGTAAGTCACTTGTGGGCGGGGCTGGTGCTGATTAGTTTTGGGTACGATTCGGAATAAAAGAACCCGCCTTTTTTGTGAAATGGCCCGCAAAAGCTTGTATCCACTGTAGCTGAAAAACTAATGGACCGAATTTCACAAAATTCGGTAGATGAGTCACGTATAGGTCACCCTGGTGCTGATTAGATTTTGGTACGATTCAGAAAAAAATAACCTGCCTTTTTTTGCAAAATGGCCGCAAAAATTGCCAAAATCTAAAATAAAAAACTACGTATGCTCAAATATATCCATGAAATGCTTGTTTAATGCCTAATTTTTAACGAAGAAAAGAATAGGATCAATCCCATTACACTAGAACTAGCCGTTCTCGAGATATTTTAGTTTTTTCATATTTTCTCTACGCCACCTTTGAAAATAAGTCCAGTTATCAAATGAGAACGAAAATTGAATGAAAAGTGAATTAAATGTAATTAAAATAAAGGGAACTTAAACATAAGTCGGCAGGGAAAGTCATGTGCTGTCCACATCAGATTTTTTCATTCACGTACATCACCATTTTTCAATTTCAGTTATCAAGGAAATCCCCTTTAAATGCAGAAATATACAGCATTGCTGCGGTGCTGGTAATGATTATTAGTTAGTGATTATTTGTTTCCATATAACGCGGTACGAAATGTTCTGTTATACTAATTCTGAGTTTCTTATAACGAGGTTTCCAAACAACACGGTATGCGGTTTCCATATAGCACAGTACGAATTAATCGGATTTGCACTAATCTGAGTTTTTTATAACACGGTTTCCATATAACGCGATGCGAATTGTTCTGTTTGTACTAATTCTGAGTTTCTTATTACGCGGTTTCCATACAACACGGTATGCGGTTTCCATATAGCACGGTACGAATTAATCTGATTTGCACTAATCTGAGTTTCTTATAACACGGTTTCCATATAACGCGGTACGAATTGTTCTATTTTGAACTAATTCTGAGTTTCTTATAACGCGGTTTTCATACAACACGGTATGCGGTTTACATATAGCACTGTACGAATTAATCTTGCACTAATCTGAGTTTCTTATAACGCGGTATCCATATAACGCGGTACGAATTGTTCTGTTTTAAACTAATTCTGAGTTTCTTATTACGCGGTTTCCATACAACACGGTATGCGGTTTCCATATAGCACTGTACGAATTAATCTCGCACTAATCTGAGTTTCTTATAACGCGGTACGAATTGTTCTGTTTTAAACTAATTCTGAGTTTCTTATAACGCGGTTTTCATACAACACGGTATGCGGTTTCTATACAAAACGGTATGCGGTTTCCATATAGCACGGTACGAATTAATCGGATTTGTACTAATCTAAGTTTTTTATTGCGCGGTTTCCCTATCACGCGGTACGAATTAATCGCGTTATAGGAGGGTTGACTGTACTATGCATATAGGGAAAGTAAAAATCGTCATCTCTGCTTACACAAGCTGCAGTCATTCGTTACTTTCCACAGCGTCACAGCATAAACAATCACAGGATAAACATACTGATAGTTACCGAAAGATAACAGATTATTAACAGTTTTCCCCGTCCAACAACTATTTCATGAACCGTGTTATGACTGACCTTAATTTGCTCTGCTTTGAAAACACCACAATCAGATCTACCAAACATTCTACACCCTATTATTATAAAGAAAGCAAAATGGAAAAAGGATTATTTGAAAAAATTTGTAGAGCGAAACAGCTGATTCACCTCTCGCTGGTGGAAAACTACTCAACTCAAAGAAAAAATTCAAAACTTGATGGACAAAATCGTGGCATTCTGACCAATTGGGTGTTTCATATCCGATTTTTTTTGTATGAGTAATACAATAATCGAATGGAACAGTTTGTTTCATGTAGTCATTGTTATTGGGGAGATTTTTAGGGATGTGTTATGGACGCTTAAAGACGAGATGAATATTCTTACTTTCTCTGCAATGCATAGTAATGTATAGGGAAAGTATTGGAATCGTGTCGAAAATCGCAACTCGAGTTTTCGATGGTAATACACGTTTTGAAACCCCTAGAACACGAAAATACTATTTTTAGCGTGACGACTGTGTTTTGTGTCTGTGTCCGTCTGTCCGTCAGTCTGTCCGTCTGTCTGTCTGTCTGTCTGTCTGCACAGATTTTGTACCCACTCTAACTGAAAATCTGAAAATCTATAAAATTTGGTACGTAAGTCCCGTGTAGGTGACCCTAGTGCTGATTAGATTTTGGTACGATTCGGAATAAAAGAACATGCCTTTTTTTTTAATGCAAAATGGCAAACAAAAATTGGCTGTATCCACTCTAAATAAAAGACTAATAAACCAAATTTCACAAAATTTGGTAGATTAATCACTTGTAGATTAACCTGGCGCTGATTGGAATTTGGTACGATTCGGAAAGAAAAGAATCTGTCATTTTTTGCGAAATAAAAGACTACGTATACTCAAATATATCCATGAAATGCTCGTTTAATACGTAATTTTTAACGATAAAAAGAATAAGACCAACCCCATTACTCTAAAACTAGCCGTTCTCGAGATATTTAATTTCTCGCATTTTCGCCACGCCACTTTAAAGTCCAGTTACCAAATGAAAATGAAAATTGAATTAAAAGTGCAAATTCAATGTAATTTAAAATAATTTTGGCTGTAAATTTGTGCCATTAAACTCAATTAAATGATATTGAAGAAATAAAGAGAACGTGAATATGAGACTGCAGTGAAAGTCATGTGCTGCTCATATCAGATTTTTTTTTACATTGTATAAGATTCACTACACAATGTTTTTAACGTTGCATTGTACATATGTCTCTTTTTCAGATGACAAGTAAAACTATTTAGAAGTACCCGGATTAACAAAAATTTCGTACACCACTAAATTGACAATTATCATTATTGATAGCATCAGCAATAAGCAATGGAGTCCATATATCAAAATGCTTTAATAATTGATTCATCAATTTGGCGTCATTTCCGTTAATTTAGCACAAATTTTACAATTTTGGCGATATTTTCGTCAATCTTGGACAAAATATCACAAAGTTGGCGATATTTAGCCAAGTCTAAATGAGTCGCTAAATTTATCGCCAAACGTTACAGACAAACGGGGAGAAGAGCATTTCTTCTATATACGATTGGCAAATTGTTGGACGTCGAAAAAAAAAAGCTATTGCCCAAACTATTTTCTCTCGTGAATGGAACGAACTAGATCTAGGAAAATTATGTTAACAAATTTATCGCATATTATTACACATGAAAAGTGAATATATTGAACATCCCCCAATGATGACTAACATCTTCCTATGGATTAGCTCCTCATCGTCTAGGGCCCCTACCTCTTTCAATACAAACCCAATGCAAGCTTATCTAGCTCATAGGGTGACATCACCCTATGGACGTCGATGAGCTTGCATTGGGTTTGTATTGAAAGAAGTAGGGGCCCTAGGCGATGAGGTAGGACCTCTACGAACGACCACAGGTGCAATTCACTGACTAAATTTCAAAAAATTTTGTAAATAAGTCACATGTGGATTGCCTAATGCTAATTAAATTTTGGTACATTTCAGAAAAAAGTTTTTTGCGAAATGGCCTGCAAAAATCGTCAATATCCAAAATAAAAGACTACGTATGGCCAAATGTATCTATTTAATGCTTGTTTTATATATAAATTTTGACGATTAAAAGAATAAGACCAACCCCATTACTTTGGAACTAACCATTCTCGAGATATTTTATTTTTTAGCTTTTTTTGCAACGCCCCCTTTGAAAATATGTCCAGGTAACAAGCGAAAATTGAATTAAAGGTGCAAATTCAGTGTCATTTTGTGCAATTAAAGTCAATTTAAAAAATTATTGCAGAAATAAAGTCTATGAATTAAATTGATAATTAATCTATTGAATTTAAATTTGTTGTGAAAGCCATGTGCTGTCCACATCATATTTTTACTTTCCCTGCAATACATGGTAATGCATAGGGAAAGTATTCGAATCATGCCGAAAATAGCAACTCGAGTTTTCGACGGATCTATACGTTTCGAGACCGTGTGTCTGTATGTCTGTCTGTGTGTCTGTCTGTCTGTCTGTCTGTGCAGATTTTGTATCCACTCTAACTAAAAAACTAATGGACCGAATTTCATAAAATTTGGTAGGTAAGTCACTTGTGGGAGAATCTAGTGCTGATTAGTTTGGGGTATGATTTGGGATAAAAGAACCCGCCTTTTTTTTGCGAAATGGCCCACAAAAGTTTGTATCCACTCTAGCTAAAAAACTAATGGACCGTATTTCACAAAATTCAGTAGATACGTCACTTGTGGGTCACTCTGGTGCTGATTAGATTTTGGTACGATTCGGAAAAAGTAACCTGCCCTTTTTTGCCAAATGGCCCGCAAAACTCGGCAAAATCTAAAATAAAGAACTACGTATGCTGAAATATAACCAATAAATACTTGTTTTATGCGTAATTTTTAACGAAGAAAAGAATAAGACCAACCCCATTACACTAGGCTAGCCGTTCTCGAGATATTTTAGGTTTTTCGTATTTTCTCTACGGCACCTTTGACAATAAGCCCAGTTACCAAATGAGAACGATAATTGAATTAAAAGTGAATTAAATTTAGTTAAAATAAAGAGAGCGTGGAAATAAGTCTGCAGTGAAAGTCACGTGTTGCCTGCCCACATCAAATTTTTATAATTATTATCGCTGACTGATTAACATTACGTACTTACTGTATATATCAACGTAAAATCTTTTCAAGGAGATGCGTATAATACATAGTAGCTTTTCAAAGAAATTTGGTATATCAACTGCGATTCCATGCGTAACACGAGAAGCGAATGGAACAACCTTCGTGGTGATTGCCTTTCCTACATGATTCAGGTAAATACTCGAAAAATGCACAACAAAATAAATCGAGTGTTTATCTATTTGACTTAACTTAAGTGTTCAGTGGGATGTGATCGTCATGATTTTGCCCTGAGCACATATTTGCGGAAATGGGTCAAAGTAATTAATAGCATGGTCACTTTTTTTGGACATACACAGAAAAAAAAATTGGTGATGGCTCCAGTTCGATGGAGCCGAATGGGTTTTACGTAAATAACATTTTGTAAAATAAAACTCAACTTTTGTAACAGCAACAAAAAAATCTGATGTGGGCAGCATATGAGTTTCCCTGCAGACTCAAATTCATTTTTTTTTCTTTATTTCTTTAATAATTCATTATATTGAGTTTAATTGCATAAAATAACACTAAACTTTTTTTTTTATTTTGGCGATTTTTGCGGGCCATTTCGTAAAAAAAGGCAGATTGTTTGTTCTTTTCCGAATAATACCAAAATCTAATCAGCACCAGAGTATCGTACTAGTAACTTATCTACCAAATTTAGTAAAATTTGGTGAATTAGTATTTTAGCTAGAGTGGATACATGAAATTTTTACGGGCCTTTTCGCAAAAAAAGGCGGGTTATGTTTTTACGAATCATACCAAAAACTAATCAGCACCAGGGTCACACTCAAGGGTCTTACCTACCAAATTTTATGAAATTCGGTCCATTAGTTTTTGAGTTAGAGTGGATACATACATTGCACAGACACACAGACAGATAAACACACACATACAGACGTAACGCTAAAAATAGTTTTTTCATATTCTAGAGGTCTCGAAACGTGTAAATCCGTCGAAAACTCAAGTTGCGATTTTCTGCATGATTCCAATACTTTCCTTATACATTATCAAGCTAGCTCTTTCAGTTTTTAAGATTAAAGAATTACAAACTTGAAAAACGGAAAATTTTCAATCTTCTTCAACTTACAAAACGATTACTAGAAAATTATAAGAGCGTTTTTTTTTTTATTATAATTAATATAGATTTGAATGCTAAATTTTCTAGTACACATTTTTGTCATACCATTTATATCTATTTTTTTCAAAAAAAAAAGTTCAAAATATTAAAATATTGAAATTATTTTTTATATTCATTATCTGGACTCTATTTTCGACAAAACAGGAAAGAGTATTTACATTTTTACTTTCCCTGCAATACGTGGTAATGTATAGGGACAGTATTGGAATCATGTCGAAAATCGAAACTGGAGTTTTTTACATATTTCAACGGTTTGAGACCTACCTCTAGGACACGAAAACACTATTTTTGTGTGTCGAAAGCCCAGACCATCCGGCTCGTCCGAAGACTTAGAGCAGCAAATTGAATGGCCGGGCTATTTTTGTGTGTGAAATTTCTCAATGAAATGCCTTGATTTATCTGTCTGTTTATCTATCTATCTATCTCTGGGTAACGCTTGGCGAAATTTTGGTGGCGAAATTGACGGAATAACGCCAACTTGGCGAGAATTTTTAAATGTTGTCAAATTAACGAAAATATCTCAAATTGATAAAAATGTCGCCAAATTGATAAAAATGTAGTCAAATTGGTAAAAATAACTGATGAAAATTCAATATCTTGGAAAAAATATAAGAATCCACTATAAGAATAACCTATTTCTCAGTCTACAACTCTTGGCAAAATTTTGGTGACACATTTTTTCAGCATATCGCCAACTTGGCGAGTCTTTTTAAATGCTGCTAAGTGGATGAAAATGTCGCCAAATTGGTAAAATTGACGCTAAATCAATGAAAATGACGACTAATTGATGAAAATTCAATATCTTGGAGATAACATAACAAACTGCTATATATGATTAACTCATTTCTCCGTCCGTCCATAATGCTTGGCGAACAATTTGGCGGGATGTCGCAAACGTGGCAACTTTTTTAAATATTGACAAAAATGTCGCCAAATTGATAAAAATGTCACCAAATTGATATAAAATAACGCTAAATGGGAGACAATGCTTTGCAAATTTTTAATTCCGTCACATGACGGGTATACCTTCCAGTCTCTCAATATTAACTTTCCTGTTCAGTTGAATCATGGAGGTAAATAGGATGGTCACATTTCTAACTCCGTGAGCTCAATATAGTTTTCCCGTTTCATTTTTTCAGCTGTTAAAATCTCATCACCCTGAAATTGCATCATGTTGTGACAACACCTTCGACCTCAGATACAAAACCCTTTATTTCACCTCGATGAGCTGGACAGACATGGATTGAGTGTTGTCTTTTATTATATAAGTTTGGGATAAAACAACTTCAAATATGAACGCATGAAAAAATTGATTTTGCCTCATACCACAAATATTACTTTCCCTATATGCAGGGGCGGCAAATAGGGGGCGCGAGGGGGCGCGGTCGCGCCCCCAAATTTTTCCTTGTTGTCTATCGGCTTCTCCCTTTTTTTAATCGACTGTCCACTGGTCAGTTTTCTCACGCTATGGAGCTTCAAAAAAGCCGACCTTCACAGTGAAGCTTCTCTCTTCTGGCTGAAACGAATACTTTTCAACTTGAAAAGACTGGGGTGATGTTATCCTTTTCACTTGAAAATTTCAAGTGTCCGATTAAACTTATGTGTAGTTAGTGCATGTTCATCCATTCCTTCTGCTAGAAATGCATTTCAGCAACTCAATGCATTATATTCTTTCATAGAAACATCCTGTAAAAGATATGCTATTTTAGAAAAGATTCGCTCATCAGCAATTACTTTTCTGGAGGTTCTTCAACACTACAATCACTGAGTGATACGAAGTGGTCTTCCAGAGTTAAAGCCATAAAAGCTCTACTTGAGAATTTTGAAGTGGTGATTTTAACATTGGAAGAATTATCTGAAAACGATTCTCTCAATGGCATCAATTTGACATGCATGACATCGTTCCAATTTTTGTTCACTTTGTTTGTATTGCCCAGTATTTTTTGTCAATGCAATACTCTCTCAAAGCATCTTCAGTCATCTGATCTTAATTTTCAGATTGTGCAAGCTTTGGCTAAAGCTACTATTGAAACTGTTAGTTTTTTTCGCACTGATGCATTTTTCAATTAAGAGTTTTGGGACAGAACTTTGAAAAAAAATTCTTATTCTGGACCAAAACTGAAAAGGCTTAAAAAAATTCCAAGCGAATTCGAAGGCAGTAAAAAAAAAAACCATGATGATGTTAAATCATATCACAAAATCAATATTCAATATGAAATTATTGATTCAGTATCTAATAAAATTGAGACAAGATTTACTGAGAACAATATATCTGTTTTGTTTGCCCTTGGTTCAGACTATCAGGATCAGATGTCGAAAAAGAAAATGTTTCAACCACATGCAAAGTATATAATTTCCAGAAAGAGGAATTTTTATGTAAATTGCGACTGTTTTATTTAATGGTGAAAATTAAAAACATAAACCATCCCAATTTTAAAAGTCGCCTGGATTATTTTAAAGAACAGAATTTAAAAAATGTGTTTCCTGTCATAACATTATTACTTAAATTGTTTTTGACTGTGCCAATCAGCTCAGACAGTTGTGAAAGGTATTTTTCGTATCCCAGGAGACGGAAAAATTATTTTCGCAGTACAATGGGACAAGAAAGACTTTCATCTTTAGCTGTTTTAGCTACAGAACAAGATACACCACTGGATTATGATGATATTGTAACAAAATTTTCTTTTCTTCCAGACTCTAAGAAACGGCGTTTAAAACTTCAATAAAAGGCAAATAAATATAGATATTTGATTTAGAAAAATTATGTTAACACAATTATGTACAAAAATTATGTTAACAACAATTATTTTTCTCAACATCAATTCAATTTTGTGATCCCCCCCGCCCCTGTTATCAAACATTTTATTTATTCCATATTGTGAATTTTCGTGCATACAAATCTCGCACCCCCAAATGAAATGCTGAAATGCCGCCCCTGCCTATATGCATAGTAGAAAGTAGAAGGGAAAGTATTAAGGCGGAATCAAAATTCAGAATTAAACTTTCCTTATATACATGATGTATAAGGAAAGTATTGTGACGGGATCGAAAATTCGAATTCGAGTTTTTGATGAGAGAGCACGTTTCAAGCATATCTGATCACGAATCGAACATTTTTGAGGTGATGTCTGTGTGTGTGTGTGTGTGTGTGTGTGTGCGTGTCAGTGAGCCTTTGGAGATGATATCTCACGAACGAATGGAGCGATTCGAATGAAATTTGGTACAAAAATCATAATCCATGAATACTGGAAGCTTATTGTTTTTAACCGTAATCTAATGCTCAGAACCCCCCTAAATTTTCAAGTGAAATTTTGAAAAAATCATCAAAAAATCAAAGCCTTTAATAAAGTTACACAAATAGACATTTCTTATGTAAATTTTCCTTAGAAAACGATTGACATAAACTTTAGAGCGCTAGCATAAACCGTTCTCGAGATATTGCACATTTCTCAAATAAATTTATCAAAAAATCCCATAAATTAAAAACAAATATTAACTGTTGAGAAACATGTTCACTTTTCATAGGAAATATCATGCGATAAATTTGGTGACATCTTTCTCGTGTATCTAGTTCGTTCCATTCATGAGAAACGATACTTTGAGTAATACTTTTGTATTTTAACGCCAATAGTCATTTATCTGCTATAAGAATAACTTATTTCTCCGTCCATAAAGCTTGGCGAGATTTTGGCGACGAAATTGGCGGAATGTCGACAACTTGACGACTTTTTGAAGTGTTGCCAAATTAACGAAAATCTCGCCAAATGGATAAAAATGACGACTAATTGCCGAAAATTCAATATCTTGGAAAGAATATAAGTATCTACTATAAGAAAAACCTATTTTTTTTACTGTAAAAGTAGGAAATTCATTGCATTATATAAAGAAAGTCATGTGTTGCCAACATCAGATTTTTCATTATGAAACGAAAGACATAAATTTTACAAAGCGTGCATGAAACATTCTCGAGATATTGCGCGTTTTTCAAATAAATTTAGCAAAAAAATGACAAAATTAAAAAATTAGTTAGTATTATCAAATATTTTCACTTTCAGTATTCGAAAATATCCAACAAATCTGTAAGAATAATTCTTGTGGGTCTAGTTTGTTCTATTCACAAGAGACGATATTTTTTTATCATGGTTTTATATTTCTATGTTCATTTATTTCCTATATATTCACTAAGTGTCATTTTAATTTTGATGAAGATTTTGCACGTGAGTACAAATAAGTCACTTTGCTTGGACTAATAAGTTGCTAAAAGCACCTATTAATATTTGTCTGATTTTAATTCAATTCTAGAAACGTGTTGTGTATCGTCTTCGTTTTACTGTAAAAGGAGTAAACCATTAAATTATGTAGGGAAAATCGCATGCTGCACAGATCAGATATTTTTAGATATTACCATATTTTATATTTTTCCACAAAATATAGATATTTCTTTTCCCATAACAAAATGTATTTCTCAGATTTAAAAAAATTTTGTTAAACATATGATTTTTACTTTCCCTGCAATACATGGTATAATAATATGCTGCAATAATGTATAGGGAGAGTATTGGAATCGTGCCGAAAATTGCAATTAGAATTTTCGACGGATCTGTACGTTTTGGGACCTCTAGAACATTAAAATACGATTTTTAGCTTGACGTCTCTAAATGTGTCTGTCTGTGCAAATTATGTATCCACTCTAACTAAAAAACTAATTAGCCGAATTTCATAAAATTTGGTACATGAGTCACTTGTGAGCGAATCTGATGCTGATTAGTTTTGGGTACGATTGAACCTTCTTTTTCTGAATAACCTTCCTTTTTTGGCGAAACGGCAAGCAAAAATTGCTTGTATCCGCTCTAACTGAAAACTAATAGACCGAATTTCACAAAATTTGGTAGATAAATCACTTGTAAGTTAACCTGGGGCTGATTAGATTTTGGTACGATTCGGAAAAAACCTGCCTTCTTTTGCGAAATGGCCCCGCAAAAATCGTTAAATCTAAAAATAAAAGACTACATATGCTCAAATATATCGATTAAATGCTTATTTTATACGCAATTTTTGACGAGAAAATAATAAGAATTCCATTACTCTAGGACTAACCGTTCTCGAGATATTTAAGTTTTTTCGCATTTTCTTTACGCCACCTTTGAAAATATGTCCAGTTACCGAATGAAAACGAAACCTGAATAAAAGTGCAAATTCAGTGTCATTTAAAATAATTATGTGTGTTATTTTGTGCCATTAAACTCAATTAAATGAATTATTGAGGAAATAAAGAGAACGTGAATATGAGTCTGTAGGGAAAGTCATGTGCTGCCTACATCAGATTTTTTAATCTCGTATCTTTCAGTTTCATTTGTCACCCCAAAGCTAAGAAAATCTAACAAAGTAAATAAATACGGCAAAGAACTTCGTCAAAAACCAGTTCTTCACTTTCACACTAAAAACTCTCTCCTGTTTTGAAACGCTACAACTAAATTAAATGGCCTCTTCCTTCTCACCGTGCCAGGGATAGAAACCACACAGTTGAGCAAACATGGCCCGCGGGCCAAGCTGGCCTCCAAAATCATATTTCTCAACTCCCTCACGTTTGATTCTTAGCGGACAAAGGGAGGCTGCAACGGACAAGAGAAAAAAAAAACATAATCCAAACACGTTCTGTCAACATTGGTTCTCATGGATATGTTTCTTTTTTTATATAAGAAGTATTCTGTAGGATGAAGAATCAAATGATCAGCTTTGAAAGAAATTCTTGTGGAGGTCCATGCAACAGAAATACTTACAACTGTTTAAAAACTTTAATAAAGTGTAAAAGAAAACAATTTAATGAAATGTCTTTAAGAATATCATATAAAAATTTTGAAGTTTAAGAACAATGTAACTCATCAGATCAGCTAAGAATGATTTAATGTAACTCTTTGTAATTATATTAATTAATTATAAAATTTGATCTAAAAAATTACTGTCGGAAAATTTAAAATTAGATAGTTTGGGCCAGAATTTTCTTTTGTTAATTTCTTATATTTCAAAATTACACTTTCATTATATATATATATATATATGCTTTTTTCAAATTATTCTTATCGTGATTAGTTACAACATTAGCATTTCTCTATCTATCTAGCTCCTTTCTGTTCTCCCTCTAGTTCTCTTACGTCTCCACTTTCGAGCTATCTTTTCAGTTTTCTTTTTCTATCTATATCTCTCTATTGCCTGCGTTCTCTCTCTATCTCTCTCACTCTTTCTCACTCTCTCTCACTCTCTCTCACTCTCTCTCTCACTCTCTCTCTCACTCTCATTCTCTCTATTTCTCCTTCTATTTCTATCTTTAAATTTTTACCGACTCTATTCCGAGCCCTCTTCTTAACTCTCTATCTCTAGCTCTCTTTTTAGCTCGCTTTTTAGCTCTATCTCTAGATCGCTCAGATTTTTATTCCTAACTCTCTTCTTATATATCTCTATTTCTAACTCTTTTCTTAGATCTCTCTTTCTCAAACTCTCTCTTTCTCTAGCTCTCTTTTTCTCTAACTCTATCTTTCTCTAGCTCTCTCTCTAGCTCTCTCTTTCTCTAGCTCTCTCTTTCTCTAGCTCTCTTCTTAGCTCTTATCTTACCTCTATTTAAAGCTTATCTTCTTTGCTCTATTTAAATCTCTCTTTCTTGCTCTATTTAAAGTTTTCTTCATTGCTCTATTTAACGCTCTCTTCTTAGCTCTATTTAAAACTATCTTCTTAGATCTTTTTTAAGTCATCTTCTTAGCTCTATTGACAGCTCTCTTCATTTTTCGATTTAAAGCTATCTTCTTAACTAAGATTTTTCCTTAGGTCTAAAGATTTCTTTTAGCTCTATTTAAAGCTCTGTCCTTGGTTCTATGTAAAGCTCTCCTTTTAGCTCTATTTAAAGCTCTTTTAGTTCTATTTAAAGCTCTTTTAGCTCTATTTAAAGCTCTTTTAGCTCTATTTAAAGCTCTTTTAGCTCTATTTAAAGCTTTCTTCCTAGCTCTATTTAAAACTCTCTTCTTAACCATATTTATTAGCTCTCTTCTTACGTTCTTATTAGCTCTATTTCAAGCGCTCTTCTATCTCTCTTCTTACCTTTGAACTCTTTCTCTAGTGTCAAATTCTCAGCTCTCTGTCTCTAGTTCCCATCCTAACTCTAGTTCCCATCCTCTCCCTAGCTCTGTTCTTAGCTCTCTATCTTTAGCTCTTTGTTTGCTGTCTTGCTCTCGCTTCTTAACTCTCTCTCTCGCTCGCTATCTCTCGCTATCTCTTGCTCTCTCTCGCTCTCTCTCTCGCTCTCTCTGTCTATCTCTCTAGCTCCCTCTCTCTGACTCTCTCTCTGGCTCTCTCTCGCTCTATCGCGCGCGTTCTCTCTCTATCGCTCTATCGCGCGCGCTCTCTCTATCGCTCTCTCTCTCTCTCGCTCTCTCACTTGCTCGGTCTCTCACTTGATCGCTCTCTCTCTCGCTCTCGCTCTCGCTATTTTCTCAACTCTCTGCTTCTCTCGCTTCTCATATCTCTTTTAGTTCTCTTTCAATCTGTCTCTCTCTAAATCTCATCGCCATATCTCTCTATCTATCTATCTATATATATATATATATCTCTCCAGATCTCTCATTTTATTTATGTCTCTCTCTTCATCTTGCTGACTTCTTTTGCTGACTTCTCTTGCTTACTTATTTGGCTCTCCAGCTCTCTTCTTTGTCTCTCCAGGTCTCTTCTCTGTCTCGTCAGCTCTTTTCTCTAGCTTCTTCTTATTTCATTTTAGCTCTCTTCCTACTCTATCTCTCTACACTGTATCTACATTTCCATCCAACTATCCATCATTATTCTTGTTCTCTTCCCATCTCTCTCTCTCTCTCTTCTCTTTCTTTTCTCTCTCTTCTCTCTCTTTTCTCTCTCTTTTCTCTCTTTTCTCTCTAACTCTCTCTCTGACTCTCTCTCTAGCTCTCTCTCGCTCTCTCGCTCTCGCTCTCTCACTTGCTCGGTCTCTCACTTGATCGCTCTCTCTCGCTCTCACTTGCTCGGTCTCTCACTTGATCGCTCTCTCTCTCGCTCTCGCTCTCGCTATTTTCTCAACTCTCTGCTTCTCTGGCTTCTCATATCTCTTTTAGTTCTCTTTCAATCTGTCTCTCTCTAAATCTCATCGCCATATCTCTCTATCTATCTATCTATCTATATATCTCTCCAGATCTCTCATTTTATTTATGTCTCTCTCTCCATCTTTCTGACTTCTCTTGCTTACTTATTTGGCTCTCCAGCTCTCTTCTTTGTCTCTCCAGGTCTCTTCTCTGTCTCGTAAGCTCTTTTCTCTAGCTTCTTCTTATTTCATTTTAGCTCTCTTCCTACTGTATCTCTCTAGCACTGTATCTACATTTCCATCCAACTATCCATCATTATTCTGGTTCTCTTCCCAGCTCTCTCTCTGTCTTCTCTTTCTTTTCTCTCTCTTCTCTCTCTTTTCTCTCTCTTCTCTTTCTTTTCTCTCTCTTCTCTCTTTTCTCTCTCTTCTCTTTCTTTTCTCTCTCTTCTCTCTCTTCTCTCTCTTCTCTTTCTTCTCTCTCTCTCTCTCTATCTTCTCTCTCTCTCTTTATCTATCTATATTTCTATCTTGATTTATATATTTTGATCCCGTCTCTGCCATCTCCCTTTACTTTTTATATCATTCTAGCTTTCAGCGCCTCTCTAACTCTTTCTGTGTACTCTAGTAGCTTCAGTTCTCTTCTCAGCTCTATCTCTTTCCCGTTACTTCTGATCTTTATATTTCTCTCTCCTTCTCTATTTTTCTTTCTTCTCTCTCTTTCTCTTTCTTGCTTTTTTCCGAGATACTGCTATTTATAGCTAACTGTTTTCCTCCTTCTGTCACTTTTTTGTTCCACATATTACCGTTCTATCTTTATTTAGGTTTTTTTTCTGGACAGAATATTTTATAATTTCAATTTATAAGATGCAGATATTTTCCAACCTTATTCTGTTATATTTTTATTTGACTTTTCCCTTTTGCAAAAATCATGTATCAACCTTGCATTTTCATTCTCATTCATTTACAGCTGCTAACCACGTAAACATTCCATTAAATTTAAACTGTTTAAAAAAAGTCATTCAAAACAAGTTCTTCACCTCTACACCATGAATTTCCTCTCGTTTTGAAATACTACAACTAAACTTTTATGTGGCCTCTTCATTCCTATCAAACTCGTCGATAGATTACACAGCATTGAACGATTATGGCTCGCAGGCTGCTTTGGCCTCCAAAATCTTATTTTGCAAATCCTTCTTTATGAGAGAACAAAGATGTATTGCATGACAGGTTGCTGTAGTATCAGACAAGATAAAAAATCGATAGGTATGCCGAAACATTGTTCGTTAACTTCGAATCTCAGAAACAGGATCCTTTGCAAAAAGTTTTCTATGGAAATCAAAGTTTTTAAATTATCATTTTTTGTTTTAAATGTATCGTTGGGAATTCATGCAATGTATTTGTTATAAAAAAAACTTGAAAAAATAACACATTTTAATGCAATACTGTTAAGAATTTATTCACAACCAAATTAAACAGTAATGTATATTAAATTTAAATGTTTAAAATGTTACCACAATATATGTAATACATACATATATATATATATATATATGTGTGTGTGTGTGTGTGTGTGTGTGTGTGTAAAAAAGAAAAAAAAAGAAATATATATATATATATATATATATATATATATAGAGAGAGAGAGAGAGAGAGAGAGAGAGAGAGATAACTTCATCCCCAATTCCATAACTATTTTTACTTTCTCTGCAATACATGCTAATATATAGGGAAAGTATTGGAATCATATCGAAAATCGCAATTCGAGTTTTCGAAGGACCTACACGTTATGAGACCTCTAGAACACGAAAAAACCATTTTTAGCGTGACGTTTGTGTATGTATCTATCTGTGCAATGTATATATCCACTCTAACTGAAAAACTAGTTGACCAGATTTCATAAAATTTGGTGGATAAGTCACTTGTGGGTGAGCAATGTTCTGGCCCAAGTGCTGATTAGATTTTCGTACGGTTCGAGATAAAATAATCTGCCTTTTTTTTTGACGAAAGGCCTATAAAAATCGTATGTATACACTCTAGCTAAAAAGCTAATTGTCCAAATTTCACAAAATTTAGTAGATAAGTCACTTGCGGGTGACCCTGGTGCTGATTAGATTTCGGTACCTTTCGGAATAAAAGAACTTGCCATTTTTGCGAAATGGCCCGCAAAATTTGTATGTATCCACTCTAGCTAAGAAACTAGTATACCAAATTTTACACAATTTGTTAGATAAATTGCTTGTGGGTTATCTTATTTTTGGTTAGATTTTGTATGATTCATAATAAAAGAACCTGCCTTTTTTGCGAAATGGCCCAAAAAATCTTCAAGATCTAAATTAAAATGCTACTAATGTATCAATGAAAGGCATGTTTTATACGTGATTTTTGACGACGAAAAAATAGAACAATCCCATTACTTTATGATGGACCTTTCTCAAGATATTTAAGGTTTTTAAATTGGGGATCTTAAGATTT